>QUSF01000057.1:578646-590483 GCA_003676055.1 Chloebia gouldiae
TCTCCTCTCCTCTCCTCTCCTCTCCTCTCCTCTCCTCTCCTCTCCTCGTGCACTTCACACGTTCTCATTTTGGGAGGATGGGGATTAATTTTAAAACATACTCAGGCATTTCGACAGGATTCTTTGATACTATCCTCTGTAGGCAGTAAAAGCTTATTTCCAAAAAAAAGAAAAGTAATCAAACCCAACTATGACACTGTTGGTTCCTTCCTATAAATAGTCAAAAAAAACAAAAAGCCAAAACAAAACAAAACAAAAAAAAAAAAACAACAAACCCTCTGTACTGCAAAAGACTGAAAGAAAAATGTCCTTTTTTTTTAATGGAGTTTGACTGTTCCCCTGTGTTACACAGCTACTTCTCCCCCTTTCCTGTGATGGAGCATAACATGACAATGCTTTTGAACCAGAGAGGTTTGAGGGAAACGGGATCTTCCACAAAACCCATGTTGACTTAATGGGAAACCTCACATGTTCAAGAATTGGGGGATCAGGCTGTGCTTGGGAAGAGATGAAAGAACCAACTGTTCCTTTTTTTAGAGGCAGTGTCAACCCCAGGAATAATTCTGGCGGCGTTGCTGTGGTGGTGACAGACAGATGTATTATCTCTTCTTTCCTTGAGTCAAACACACAGAGATGACTTGCAGAATCAGAGCAGCCAGTTACGCTGAATGGCGTCTGACAAATCCCCGAAGAACAAAGTACATATTACTAGGGGGAAAAAAAAAAATAAAATAAAAGGAAAGTTCTGCTGCGTGCAGCAGAGGCTTTTTATAGCCCTAATTATAACGGAGGTGGCAATATAAATCTGCGCCTGCGCAGTCTGAGAGTGTCCTGATCTCTGGCTCTAAGGAGGTTCTGATCTGGCTGGTGATAAAACTAATCTCCTCCACAAAGCCGGTATCCAAGCTACCCTAAAGGGGTTACAGGGCAATTGGCAGGTCACACTCACGTTGTCTGGATGACATCTAAAATCGGCAAGAGGCTGGCAAACAGGAAGGATCAGCACTTGCTCTCCTACTTCTACAGCACAGGTGGGAGCAACTTGGTTCACCTTTTGTGCAACTAATGTTAGACCTGATGTCACTGCTAAACACACTGGCCATTATTCTTCTCTTATGCCAAAATCATCTTCATGTTATACATTCAGACTTGCCGTCACTCTTCCTTTACTGATGACTCTTTATCTAAGGACAGTGTGGCTGCCTGCATTTCTACAGGCTACAATTTTAATTTTTTTCCCTGTTTAATGTACTGAAGGACTTCAGAGGGTTAATTGGAACATTTGAGGCCAGACAGGAAATAATGCAGGAAATGTAAGCTACTAATTAAAGTAAGATGGAGGAAAACAGTGAGGACACTACCAGATATGGATTAGCTCTTTTCCAGTTAGTTTGGTTTTGGGTTTGTTGTTTTTTTTTTTTTCCCCTTGGAAAGGCAGCAGTTGATTTGTCTCTCCACTCTACCTCTTCTATTCCAGAAGGTCTGCAGGAATCTTTAGCCTAAGGGAGGAGGGATGTTGCAGGTCTAGGCAGTCTCCACAGTCCCTGTCTGGCAATCCTATTAGGCAGAAAATTCTGATAAACAGAGCTGATCATTTACATGGAAGAACATTAAAAAAAAAAAAAATGGATGCAAAAGAGTTCTTGATCCTGAGTGACTGATAAACAAATAAAATATGTATTTGTGAGTTAGAGTGCAGCTAAGTAAAATTAAGCAGGAAATTATCCAGAAGTGTAGGAACAGTCTGAAAAGTGAAAAGTGGTCTTTGAGTTCTAGTGGGTGGCAGAAAAAGGAAGACAGAAATATTAGGGATTAATGTCTGGCCATTTTTGAGCCCATTTCTCTCTTAAATTCCAAACCACAAAGCATATAATGAAGCCACATGACACGAGGAAGAGTTTTGCCTTAAGGGGTAAATATCAAAATGCAAACACAAACATGTGATTTTATATATTATGTATTTATATTAATGTTGATATAAATGGTAGAACATCAGTTTGAGCTGCAATGGCTTGTGACTTCCCAGTCCCATCTCACCCATGTTTCAGCAAAGGGCCTTCACCGCTGGGATGACAGTAAAGATTTGCAAGAATGTAACCCAAAAAAGTAAAAGAGAACCCTTCAGGATGGCTTGAAAGTCTTAGGGTTTCCCACATAGAATTGATATTTGCATACCTATGGTACTTTCAGAGTCAGAAGTCAGGTTTTGCTGCTGTCAGCGAGGCAGCTGCTTCAAGAGACACAAAAAATGGCAAAAAAAAATGAATGATTTCTGTACCTTGGGGTACATTGAAGGACACCAAGGTAGAATCTTCATCAAGAAGGTGAGGTGAGGGGTAGGTCACTGTAGGAGGGGTGTGCTAAGAGATGCTGCAACCCAACAACCCCAAAGACAGCAGTGTGAGCCCGCAGCACAACAGCAGAGGAGCTCTTGGGTAAAACCCAGGCTGGAGCAGTAAACAGAACGGCCTGGATTCAGAAAATCCATACTAAGAACACCCTAGGTGCAGGTGATTGCTGCATTTTGGTTGGAAGGAACAGCCTGCACCTCGGAGCCAACCTCACAGCGCTGAGCTGGATTTGTGTTGCCCTGTGCTAAGGGGAGAAGCTGGGGTACAAGGAAGGCGCTGGATGAAGGGATCTCCTGCAGCATCCCCCAATCCTGGGTCATCCCCAAAACACAGGGGAGCAAGCAGGAAGAAGCAGCACAGGAAGAACAGTCCAGCACAGAGGGGCAGCAAAAAAAAAAAAAAAAAAATTCTGATTACTCTGAGGTGGGAAGATAGGTTTTATTGAATATAACTTATTGAGAACTTGAAAACAAAAAGACACTGCACTTTAGGTAGGAACCAGGCAGAAAAGCCTTTTGTTGTTTCATCCCTTTTGGCTGAATAAACAATGCCTGGCTTTGAAGAAGCTATTTCTTTGTCGTTTTAATCAGCTGCTAGTCGCAGGCTCTCAGTGGAAAAAGGCCTCCCGCTACCGAGTGTAGTTAGTCCCTTTAGATTTATCCTAATTGGGGAAATAAAGGGGCTGCATTACGGGATTATTCCCTCAAGAAAAATAATATAAAAAAAAAATCACAGGCAAGACTGCCACTTGGGGGTGCAGGCATGCTGGGCTGCCACAGCAGCTACAGTGCAGTTCTCCTTGTAATTGTGACAGCTGGATTCTTGGTTGTAAAACAGAGATAAGCAGTAAAATTAGCACCGTTGTAGAGAAACGATGCATTAATATCAGAAGCTTTGTTAAGGCTCCCTAAATTTCCACTCTATCTCTATTGACAGCAAAGCAACCCTTGGGAAGAAAGAGATTTTCTTTCCAGGCAGTGGCTCTTCAGGGAGATCTCTGGCATGGAGACTGATGCATAAAATCCAAGTTGCTGTGGAGGTGGTGATGCAATCGCAGGGACACCTGTGCAGCTTAAGGAAGGCGTGGCTGACACACACCTGAGTGCTGCCAGGTGAGTTGTGCTAGTGCACCTTATAGTGAGGACAGGAAAAAGTTTTGGTGGGTGCTACCAAACTCCTGCATGTCCAGAGCATTACACTGGAGTACAGCTCATGATAAGACATATTTTCTGCTGCTGTGGGCTAAATTAATGTTGGGAGATTGTTGGTTTTTTTTTTTTTGTTTGTTTGGTTTTTTTTTCTTTATCTGTCCTAGCCTGCTGGATAACTCTGCACTGCCCTGGGCGCCATCAGGAAGCCTGCCCTGCTGTGATGGGTGAAGTGCATACCTGATGTGGGCACCACTGAGCTTTGTGCAAGCGAAAAAAAAAAACACACGGGCTTATGGGTGTCAAATGCTCTTTATCAAGGCGCGTCATTTCTGTTAGTTTTGTAGTTTAACCAGCGCAAAGAAGCCTCGTCCTTTCAAATCTTTGCTGACAAAGTAAGGTGCTGAAACCAAAACACTTCAAGTGTCAAAGAAAAATGTGATTAATTGCGAGCTCCGATGTAAAACCAGAGCTTTAGGCAAGGGCTGTCACCCTGTCACTGGCAGGAATTTAATGGCAGACAAAGGGCTTGCAAAAGGAAATGCTGTAACTACTGCGAGGTGCCAGCCAAAGTAACCAAGAGATCCGACGACTTAACGGGTCGTTTCCACTCCTAATTTCACGATGTCTCTTCTTGTTGTCATGCAAGCAGCCCGGACTTTCAGGCTGTATCTGCAGAAATGCTTCTCAACAGAGTAGAGCTGTTCAGTGCATCCTTCTCACTCGGCAAGTGCATTAAAGCTTAATATAATATTTATATGTGGTCTTTCACCATGAAGGCATGTAGACGGGATGCAAATTACAGATATAAAAAATATCTGCAGAGCGTTTTGACGCCCAATAGGAAATTAGTACTTTTTTCACTCTCGTGGCTCTATGTACCCAGGTAGGGGAAAAAGATGAAAAAAAAAAAAAAAAAAAAAGTGTGTAATGGTCTGACGTGAGATCTTCCTACCCTCTGCCTTGGGCTGCTTCTGAAATATCGCCGCATCTTTCATTCTTGCTTTGACACCCTTCCAGTTTTGGGCAGGATGACATCCTACCTGAGGAGGGAGGGAGGTGGAAAGAACGGACCTTTGCATCTCCTGGTCTGGTGGAAGTTGTCCCTGCCCATGGCGTGGGCGTTGGGATGCGGTGAGCTCTGAAGTCCTTTCCAACCCAAACCATGCCACAATCCTGTGATTCTGTGCCAATTCCCTGTGTGGATGTTCAGGAGGGATTTGAAACCGAGGCAGCGCTCGACAGAGCGCAGGGCTTGGACAGCACCTACAAGACAGAAGTTTGTGGAGGGCAAAATTCCTCCGCGGAGGGTAAAACACCTTCGTGAGCAGCATCCGCTCCCTGATAGACGAGGGCAGGCACCTCCCCAGAACCAAACTAGCCCAGAACATGCGATTTGCCGCGGGAGAAAAACCCCGGCCACGCAGACCTGAGCCAGCACCGCAGCGCTGCGGGAGCATCCCCGGGATCATCCCGCGGGGTCCCGGCCATGTGAGGGAGGGGAGCTCCATCCCGCACCCTCCGCACCGCGGGGTCCCGGCCCTGTGCGGGATCTCCATCCTGCACCCTCCGCACCGCGGGGTCCCGGCCGTGTGCGGGATCTCCGTCCCGCACCCTCCGCAGCGCGGGCGGGGCGTGGCCGGGGTGTGTCCAGCGGCACCGCCCCCGGGATCCGCGCGGGGCGGGCAGGGCAGCGGCGGCAGCAGGAGGAGGAGGAGGAGGAGGAGGAGGAAGGCAGAGAGGAGAAAGAGGGGGAGGAGAGGAGGCGGCGGGACGCGGCTGGGAGGCGGCGGCCGGGCCATGCTGGAGGCGCGGCGGCACCTGGCGGGCGCGCAGAGCGGGCGGGCGGCGGGACGGGCTCCGCGCCGCGCGTAGGGCGGTGGCAGAGGAGCGGAGGGGGCTGCGCTCGGCCGGGAGGCACTCCGCGGGAGGGACCTGCGCATCCTCGCCGCGCCTCGCATCGCCTCAGCGGGCGGAGGCACCGCCAGCGCCCGCCGCTCGCATCCCTCGGCTGAGGCGGAGGAGAGCAGGAGCAAAAGGAGGAGGAGGAGGAGGAGGATGAGCCGCGCAGTGCTGGCCTGGCTGGCGCTCTGCGGGAGCCTGGCGGCGCCGCGCCCCGCCCGAGGTGAGGAGACGGAGGACGGCGGGGACGGACGGGGGACGGGGGTCGGGGTCGCGCCGGAGCTCCCGCAAAGTCGGAGTCCAAGTGCGCGGGGGACCGGGGAGGTGGCTCGCAGCAGGGTGCCGCTGTCTGGGATCTCGTTTTCTCATTATGCATAAGGAAAGAAAAAATAATAATAATAATACTTATCTCTGCGTTTGAAATAGAAGCCGGCGGACGATCCATCCTCAGACTCTTTCTGTTTTGAAACTGTGTTTAATTAGAGGGGAAAGGAATGCCGTGAGAGATTA
This sequence comes from Chloebia gouldiae, assembly GCA_003676055.1. Classification (NCBI taxonomy): domain Eukaryota; kingdom Metazoa; phylum Chordata; class Aves; order Passeriformes; family Passeridae; genus Chloebia; species Chloebia gouldiae. The sequence goes on from QUSF01000057.1 coordinate 584,558, forward strand.
AATGTAATCCAGATGAGCGGCTGGGAAGATTTTATATCCGCAGCGCTGTCCCCACCGCTTTTCCCTTCCTCCCCCCACCCCTCTCCAGCCACCGGTCTTCATTGTAATTTGGAGGCTTCTAGCTCCGATCCGGAGACCCAGCAAACCGCGGAACACTTTGCAAACACGTTCGGGAGCTTGAGCATCTCGGCAGCAGCGACCAGTTCTTGCCAGGCGACCCTTTCGCTGCCTCCCTCTAATTAGGTCTTCTCCATCCTAAAACACCCGCGGCGCCTTCTCGGGGTATCACCCCCTTCCAAAACAGAAGAAAAGAAAAGCCCTACCAAAACCAACAATCCTCCCGAAGAGGAAAACGCCAACTGTACCCCAGAGAGACAACTTTAGATCTCTTGGGAGTTGTCTTTATTATTTATATTGATCAGTTCTTGCAGGGGTTTACCCTCCTAGCATTGAAAAGTTCTATGAGCTCGTGGTGCGAGGAGCTGCTGGTGGGGCTGTGGGCACGGTCCCCCCTCCGCAGAAGGCTCGGGGGGCTGCCCGGGGCGGTGGGAGATCACTCGCTGCCCGTCCCGTCGCGTCCTGCCCATCCCGGCTGTCCTTCCTCGCTCCCGGGGAAGGCGCTGGGCTCGGATCCGGGACCCCCGTGGGTCCCCTCCTCTTGGCCGCAGCCCCCCGAGGGCTCTCCTCGTCCTCTGCGAGCTCCGAGCGGCGTCCTGTGCCGCGGGTTCTGTGTCTCTGTGTGATCCCACCCGGCGTGGAGACCCCTCTATCCTCCCGCTTGGTAAAACAACTGTTGTCCTAATGAGTACCAGAATATTCCCGCTGACTTTTAGACCTCTTCCCCTCATTATTAACTTTTTTTTTTTAATTTGAGGTTTCAAAATGAAACCAGTGTATCAGTAAAAACTGAATATTTTATTAGTCCTTAAATTATTCAGCACGTCGGCTTCTCAAAATCCGGTAGCATTCGCACAGTTGCAGTGAACATGTGATAGCTTATGCAATATGTCCTTGTACCTGCAGCTTATTCCCCAAAGTCTTTTTTTTTTGAGCAGAAGATAACTGTGCCTGCCACAAAGCCTGGACTTGTCATAAGTGCTTTGCAATGGGCTTCCTTGGAACTTCTGATAGCTCATATCTGTGATGTTTTCTCATTAAAGTCTACAGTTCTGCCATGTTCTCAGGTAACTTTAGAACAGAGAGAACTTAATAGGTTTTCTAGCAGAAGTGAAATAGGAAGGAAAAAAATCCATTTGCTCTGTGATTGCTTAAGCTGTGATTGTTCAGTTAAAGGTTTGTCCTTGGCTGTCGAAAAGAAGCAGAAGAAAATTATACTGAGTCTTTTTTTTTGAGCTGAAATGGAGCAAAATGCTACTTGACAAGTCTGATATAGTGGGTTAATTTTGGTGGCTGTCATAACATTTACTTTTAATAGATCCTCTCAAAGTTGCAATGACTCTAAGCACTGTGAGTAACCAAAACTCTTACAAAAGCAGGTTTTGAACAGTGCAGAATTTGTCCCAAGACATTATGAGTCCATTCCCATAATGGTGTAGGATGAAAACCAGTGGAAGCGTCATCTGTGCAGTGGCTGGTTACCACCTGCCTCTCGGGGTAAATTCCAAGTGCAGATCAAAGTTAAGTCATATACTTCATCACTGACCTGCCTTTCAAGCCTACTGTTAAAGAAAAAGACCAACTGCTTTTTTTTGGTGGAGCTCTGCAAATTAACGGTCAAAATCCTGTTTATTCATGGTGTCTTAAAAACACCTTTGGCTTTTAGTGTTTGGAGCAAATACATAGTATGTCAGCAAGTTTGGGGTGGTTTTTTTTCTGTCTTTTTGCTGTTGCTGTTGATTTTAAGGGAGAGAGAAGGGTGAGAGAGATTGAAAGATAGTAATGGATGAAAAAGTCATCTCAATGGGAGACTGTGATTTTCTTCCTCCTGGCCAGTCTGATGAGTTTGCAATCTCATGCACTGTAACAGGAAACTGTTCTTCAGATCTTCGGAGATGTCTTTATATGCAAGCACATGATGAAACCAGCCTTCAAGGGTGCAGTGACTTCCAGCCCTTAGGTTGCAAGAAAGATGCAGGTGCATTTTTGATAAGCAATGCCCTTTTATACATATTTAAAAACAGCTCTAAGCTTTTAGGTTTGCTGCTGTTGCTGTTCCTTGGTCGAATTTGAATGCCAGGCACTCTGGTGCTTTACTGTGCATGGACAGACAGTAACTTCCAGAGTGACTACAGAGACTACTAGAGATTGCTTCAGGAGGAAGAAACACAGCGCATCCCACCTGCACTAATACAGGTTCATGAGTACCACTGTGTCAGTTTTTTAGGTTTTTTTTTTTGTCCCCCCCAAAAAAATAGCTTTACTAAATGTTAGCTTTACTAACAGTCAGTGAAGACTGGGATCAGATGAAAGGAATGCATGATGTAAAAGTGGTGGCTGTTTTAGTTCTGAGATGCACCTCTGGCCATGGTGTAAGCTGACCAACAGCAGTAATGGGACTGTAGGTACACAGCAGATCAGTGCATCCCACGCCTTCATGATAAACATTTTTGCGACAGGACCTTCTGAAAAATTACCATTTGAGTTGTCTTTATAGTGAAGCTGCTCCCTGGGTTGTATCATGCTTCTCCACTTAACTGTCTGCTGAGTTTTTATATGTGTTTTGCCTAAAAATTATATTGACATTGCTGAAAACAGGCAAATCTAATTCTCTATTTTATGACCGTATTCTGTCAGCCTGAGTGAAAAACTCTGGAACTTTGAAGGAAGTGTTTCAAAGATGTGGCTTTTTCTCCATTACAGTGGGAACCTTCACTCACTCTGAGTCTTAGAAGTTTCTATAAAGCCCCTTTCTGCAGCTGGAATCAGCTGCAAAGAGCAAAAGTGCTGAGAAACAAGAGAGGTAAACTGTAGCTTTGTTCTCATGTATCTATACTGAAAGGCTGAAAAGATCACAGAGGCTTTTAAAGACCAAGATTCTTCTGTTTTACTGAATGCCTTTGCATCTTTGGACAGCATCTGCTTCTGTACAAAGTGCTGACAGTGTGACCCTGCATAATGATTTTCACTGTTCTTTTAACAAATTACATTTGTATTCAAATTGATTTTCCATGACTGCTCGTATAGCCTCCAGAAAGCATATAGTGGATATACTGTTGTATTCTGTACGTGTCTGGTCAGCCCAGGACAAAATTTGATGTCAAGCCATGCATTATTATAACTGGAATTAATCGTTCTGGTAGTATTAGTTGGATTTTTTCATGTGCCCAGCCTCTTATTTCACTGCCCTTTATGTCCTTATCCTTTATGTCTCTTTTCAAAGGATATACTTCATACAAGGCTGTGTATCAATGGCACCACAGGGGAAAGGATCACTGTCTTATGTTCCCTCCTCCACATTTTTTCAGTTACCACCCAGTTGAAAATCCAGGAAATTATCCATTCTGGAAACTATTTCAAAAGACAGTAACTTTTAATTAAGATTTTTATACCTTAAATTAGCTGTTTATGTCGCACATTCCCCTACAGCAATGGTAAGAAACTCACAGACAGAAGCCCCTTCAGCCTAAGTGAAGATACCTGGAGAAGCAGTGCTTAAGAAACTGCAAGAATCAGAGATAAATCCCTGTTATTCCCAAATTCATTGTGAGTCACAACAGGTGTTGGCAAGTTACTGTTTTCATCTTAGTCACTTAAATGTCTCAAATTTAGGTAAGCCACAGAGTCAGTATTTCTGAAATCCTAAAGGATGGTCAGTGCTGTATTACAAGTGAGATTAGATGTGAGGAAAAAATCCTTTCCTAGGAGGGTTGGCAGGCCCTGGCACAGCTGGGGCTGCCCCTGGATCCCTGGCAGTGCCCAAGGCCAGGCTGGACACTGGGGCTGGAGCAGCTGGGACAGTGGGAGGGGTCCCTGCCATGGCTGGGGTGGTACTGGGTGGGATTTAAGTTCCCTCCCTACCCAAGCCATTTATGTGATTCTATGACATTGAGCATCACTACAGCATACCTGAAGCCCAGCTTGAATTTGAATAAATGGGTTGAACAACAAATGGGTACTAATTTAAGTTTCAGAAAAGGTTTGCAGTCATAATACAGTGAAATCTTAGTCAGATGATGTGTTAGTCAGAAAATAAAAGATGAGTCAAAGGATTCAATCCAAAGAAGGGTTGTAGGAACATTAACATCTGCAAAATTAAAACTTCTGGAAAATGCTGGTTTATATTGGAGCACCAAAACACATCTTGCATTTAAAGTTCAGGAGACAACCTAGGGTAAAGGAAATTTCAGCCTAAATTCAGTGTGCTATGTCAGTCTGAGGAATAATGGGTCTAAGTTTCCCTTTTTATAGGAAACTTTGGTCTTAAGTTTGAGGGAGAACAACTCACCGTGTGTAGTGACAGCAGGGTATGGCTGACTTTCTAACAAGCTGTGTAGAGGGTAGACCAGCTTTTTTGCCATTCCTATTGTGGAAACAGAGCAAGGATCTGTCCAAACCCAATACCTGCAGCCGTGGGTCTGTGTGCTCTGAAGGCAGGGGTTGAATGGGCAGCTGTGTCCCAGGAATCTGGAAGCAGAGCACCTGCACCACACCTTCGTGCTTCAAGGTTTCATCAAATTTCAGTCTTGCTGGTGAGGAAATATACTTAACATACTTCTGGGTTTTTTTTTTTATTCATTTGTTTGTGTGGTTTTTTCTTTCCTCTAATCAGCAAGCTGTCTTACCTTTCATCACAGTGGGGGTGTTCATCTATTTTAAGTTCTGAAAGCTGAGAAATGAAGCAGACCATAATTATCTAATAAAGTCTCTAGCTAATCCAGCTAATAACTATATGTGGGGTGTGTGTGTGTGTGTGTGTGTGTGAATGCATTATCATATGAAACATACATAAAAACATCTTAATTTGACATAATGCATAACAGCTATGCGCAAACATACTACACTTTGGGTATAATTTGGGTATATCTACACTCCAGGGACCATACAGAGGAATTGCAGCCACTTATGTGCCTCACATCTGGTCTGATACTTAGAAATTTAGGAAATGTTAGATAAGACCTAATCATCCTATGAATTCTTGATGCACAGCTCTGTATTTGAAGTAAGAATTTGTTATATGCAACAAAAGCATTTTTTTGAGGTTATTGATAGTATCTCTCACTCCAAACACCTTTTTAATAAGGGACAAAAGGGGTTTTTATGGCTTGTATATAAAAGACTTGTGTCCATAAGGCTCACATATTATGAATTATATATATCTATATCTTTGGTGAAATTGTTTGAACATGGGCAAATAAATACTGACACAACCACAGAATATGCTGAGCTGAAAGGGATCCATCCAGCTCAGCTCCTGGCCCTGCGCAGACACCCCAAAATCCCACCCTATGCAACCCTGGAGAGTTGTCCAAACTCTCCTGGAGCTCTGGCAGCCTTGGGGAGCCATTCCCTGGGGAGCCTGGGCAGTGCCCAGCACCCTCTGGGGGAAGACCCTTTTCCTGATATCCAGCCTGAGCCCCTCTGACACAACTTCAGGCCATCTCCTGGGCCCTGGTCAGCACGGAGCAGAGATCAGTGCCTGCCCCTCCTCTTCCCCTCATGAGAAGCTGCAGAGCTGCGCTGAGGTCTCCCCTCAGTCTCCTCCATCTCAATAGACCGAGTGCCCTCAGCCGCTCCTCGCGGAGCTTCCCCTCACGGCCCTGCACCGCCCCACGGCCCTCCTCTGCACGCTCCCTGACAGTTTAATGGCATTTTTATATTGCCATGCCCAGAACTGCACACGATATTCCAGCTGAGGCCTCCCCGGCCCAGGGCAGAGCAGGACAATCCCTCCCTGGCCCGGCCGGCCATGCTGGGCCCGGTGCCCTCAGGACAGGGATGTCCCTCCTGGCTCCAGCTGCCCTCAGGA
>QUSF01000057.1:590493-660076 GCA_003676055.1 Chloebia gouldiae
CCTGGCTCCAGCTGCCCTCAGGACAGGGATGTCCCTCCTGGCTCCAGGGCACTGCTGGCTCATGTCCAGCTGGGCACTGACCAGGAGCCCCCAGTTCCTGTCCCAGCCTCTCATTCCCCATCTGTCCGTGCACCATCCCAGGGGCACAATCCGGCACCTTCTGTAGCTGAACCTCACACGGCTGGAGCTGGCCCCAGCCTCTCATTTCTCATGTCCTCCCTGCCCTCGAGGGAGTCAACAGCTCCCCCCAGTTTTGTATCATCCGTGAACTTTCTCAGAATCCCTTCCAGTCCTACATCCAGGTAACTCCTGAGGATGTTGAGGAGCCCAGGGCTGAGGATGGAGCCCTGTAGAACCTCACTAGTGACGGGTTCCCAGTCTGATGTCACCCAGCCACTGTCACCCTTTGTGCCTGATCCATGACCCAGCTGCTGACCCATCTCATGATGTGTTTATCCAGCTGTGAGATGGACAGTTTGTCCAGAACAATCCTTAAGAAATGGCATGGAAAGCTTTTCTGAAACCCAGAAAGATTCCACCAGCTGGTTTCCCTTGATCCACTGAGCGGGTCGCCTTGAAAGGAAATCAGGTTTGACAAGCTGGACTTTTCCCTCATGAAGTCATGCTGGCTGCGACCATTCTGGCTGTGAACATTCCTCCAGATGTTTTTCAAAACTTCCCAGAATAATCTTCTCCGTACCTTTACCAAGCTCCATATCTGTACCAGACCTGTTGTTTCTAGGGTCCTCCTTCTTGCTGTCCTTGAAAACTGAGACAATGTTTTCCAGCTTCAAGTCATCTGGGACTTCTCTGGACTCCCAAGACCACTCAAAAAGAGCAGTTTTGTGATGATAGCAGCAGCTGTTTGAGGATTCTCAGATTAATCCCGTCAGGCCCTATAGATTTGTAGGGATCCAACTGAAGCAGCAGACTGGGGTTAAACTGGGGATTGATCACTGTTACAGTCATGGTCCTCCAGCTCAGGGCACTGGGACCCTCTTGGTACATCTGTGTCAAAGAAGAAGGCAAAAGATGCACTGAACCCCTCAGTCCCTGTCTGTGAGATGACCATCCTCTTCCTGGAACAGGCCAATGGTATTTTTGCACTGCCATTATTTTATTTAGAAGATCTCTTTTTATTTTCCCTCACAGTTCTTGCAGCACTGTGGAAACCCAGGACATCCCTCTGGCTGCCCTGACTGTCTCGAGGCCCTGGCAGGGGGCTCAGAGACCTTGTCACAAAGTCTAAAACACCTGTGGCTTTGATTTTAGCCTGTGGGAAAAGCTGACAACTTTGTATGAAGATTTACAGGTCACAAGAGTTTGAGTTAATGTAGCACAGGGTGAAAAAGTAGAATTTTGGGGTTTTTTAGAATGGGGTTCAGGAGGCAAAATGGAGGAATTTGGGTGTGTCTTGTCCTTCTCCTTCTTCTTGTCCTCCATCTTTCATTGTGGTGGTTACGCTTTTTATTGGGTTAGAGACACACTGTCTAACACAGGTGATAGGTATTGGGAATTAAATGTAAATAAAGTACCTGTAGTTCATAGTATAAAACATAAACACCGCCCCAGAGTGCAGACAGAATGCCACAATCCAACTTGCTAGACAGAGCTTAGCAGGTCAGAGAAAGAATGTTATAGATAAGAGAAAATGAACGACCTTGAGAAGCAAAACCAACACATCTGGACTTCTTCTTTGGCTGAGGGGCTGGGAGGAAAACACTTTTTACGATCTCAGGGTCATCTTGACCACAGAACCCTGAGACACAGCACCAACTCCATCTGAGCCTTGGGTGTGCAATTTTCTCCCTCCTCTGGCAGCAGTGTCTCTGTTCTTCCCATGCCACCTGGCCCTGCTGACACTGGGCACACACCTTCCTTGATTGCCTTGCTTCCAAGAGAATATTCCCGTTCAGCCAAGCCATCCTTCTGCCCATGCTGTTTAAGTGGAGAATCCTGGATTATCTCAGCTCTCCCAACTGCGGCAGCAGAACGACAAGTTCTGGGTTTTAGGAGTCAGGGTTTCAGGCGCAGTATTTAAAGCAGCAAGCTGAAGCACGCAGATGACAGCAGGGAGGAGCAGCAGATGGATAAGGAGGCTCAAGAAGATCAGTGCTCTTTCAGCAGAGCCAGGGCAGGAGCTTGGCACATCCCAGCAGGAATCTGATGATGTGAGAGAAAAATGTGCCTCAGATTTGTGGGTTTTTTGGGACCCTGGAGGCCACAGGGACGGGGAGGCAAGCAAAGCCTCCCCCAGAGGAGGTGGGAGGTTTTGGTGTGGGATTTTTCTGCTGCCTCCTCTCCCAGGTGATGTGTGAGAGAGTGGGTTCAGATACAGAGGCATAACCCCCCTGCAGGGTGCAATTTCTGCATCAAGTGGTGGCTCTTGATTAAAGCTGGTGGAGAAATTTCCTAACCCGAAGTGCTCTATCAGAATATTGAAATTCTGTACACACAGCCGTTTAACCAGTGAACAGCCTCACTCTGGAGTGTAGCTTGCACACCTGGGACAGCACGAGCTCAGGTAACTGCTAAGTGCTTCACACTATGGATTTGAACTCCACTGTTTCAAATTTTTAATTTTAATGCAAATCAGGGTGTTTTCTCAGCTCTATGTAAGTAATCTTCTCTCACTCTTCCTGCCCCTCACCTCTTGCTACTAATTTTTTCCTTGATTGTTTTCAATTCTAAACAACACAAGGCATTTATTAATGCATAATCAGATTATGGTCCTACCGTAGGATAAAATTACCATTTAGACATAGAAACCCTTTTACTCATGTCTTTGAGTACTCTCACAATAGTAACTTTTTGACAGGCCAAAAAGAAAAAATAAAACCCAAACCAAACATGAAAGAGATGACTGCATTGCTAATTTTTAGCTGCAGCAATTTAGTTTGCCGAGCTTCTGTGTAGGAAGGCTGAAAAAAACCTCTGCAAAATCTGCTTCTTTTTCCCTATCATTGTCAAGATGCTGTGTCAACCTGCATAATTATGGAGAGCTGTGACAGCAGAGCATAAATAACAGTAATTTCTGGCATCTGATTACCCATGTCTTAGGTTTCTGCAACAGTGAATCTACAACAGATCACACAAGAAACACTTACAGATAAGACTTGTATGCGCCAAGCAAAGGCACGAGAAATAGAAAAAAAATAAAATAACTTAGATTTATTTTATGTTTAGCATTTGTTTATATGTTTCAGTCTGTCTCTCCCTCATGCAGGAGAGCTATCACTGCTGGATGTCATTGCAGACAACCAGCCCCAGAAATCCAAGTTTCCTTCCTCATTACTCTGTATCACAGTTCTTTAAACCACCCTGCTTTAATTTGTTTGCCAGGGTTTTTTTTCTTTGGGTTTTTTTACTCCTTTTCCAGCTCAGGCTTTTGAAGTAGAGATGGAGAAACTATTACATGAAATGTAACTTGTCAGATTCCTTCTTTGTGTGAGGAAATGCATGGGATTGCTTTGCAAGGTCTTTTCTAGGTTAAAAACTAGGACCTACTAGCTGATTGCTTTCAGATACCATTCCAGAACTATTTTAAAACCATGCAGTTCTATTTATTTGAGGGACGATTAGCTTGATACTGTGAATAATGTACAGTGTGGATGGGGAAATGATGTGCTGTTGTCATGGGAAGTAGCTGAAATGACCTAGTAGCTCCCTTCTATGGTGCATGCTATATATATTTCTTTAATGATGCTTTTGTGTAATTTCTTTAATGTCTTTTTTTATGCTTTACCTTCAGACCTTGTACAGAATGATGCACTCCCTACAGATAGCCCTTCAGGATAAAGATCAACCTGTTTGATAATGACTTTCATTTTCTTGGGTGTGATCAAACCTATCCTATTCTGTCTCCTTGGCTTTCTTAACCAGGCTTCTCTTCATCCTGGTATCCTTACTCAGGGAGATAAATTTTTTCATAAATTTCTCTTAGAAATGCTGCATATTTGTACTGTGGCACAATTACAAAAATGCTCTGGTTCCTTCCTAGGGTGGTTTTACTTGACCTTAAACTCTTACTCCAAATGTGGGTCTTGTGGTTAAATGTGCCACTAAAGTCATAAAAAAAAAAAAAAAAAAGGTAATTGAAGCAATGTCAGGCAGCTGGGAATGTAGTGTCAGTGTATCTTTTCTTTTGTGAAATCCATCAGGGAAGAAAAAAAAATCAAAGCAGCATTCTGAACAAGAGCTTGGAAATCAGCTGGAATAAAGTGTGATTGACTATATATATTGACTTAATGTTAGTAGCACATCTATATTGGTTCACACAGCGAGAGCAGTGATTGCTCCAGTATGCCTTAATATCTTTCAGTATAGATTAATAATTGCATAAAAAATGTGAATTTTAAACCAGACAGTTATAGAGTAGTGGAATGATTTGGGTTGGGGAGGGATCTTAAATTCCACCCAGTGCCACCCCAGCCATGGCAGGGACCCCTCCCACTGTCCCAGCTGCTCCAGCCCCAGTGTCCAGCCTGGCCTTGGGCACTGCCGGGGATCCCGGGGCAGCCCCAGCTGCTCTGGGCACCTGTGCCAGGGCCTGCCCACCCTCAAAAGGAAGAATTTCCTCCTAATAATTAATATAAATATAAATACTCTCTGTCAGCCTGAAGCCAAAATGCTGAGTGTGAGAAAAAGTGGAGCACTAAGAGGTGCAGCTCCGACTTGTGGGCCACAGCAGTTTGGTCAGGAGGGGGGTGAAACAAGTATCTGGTCTATATAGGAAACTTCCTGAGTATACAAAGATTTTTTTTTTTTTTTTTTTTTTTTTTTACTGCAGGACAAAGCTGAGACAATCAACTCTGTAAGATTTGATCATTTGGCCAAAGCCCATCTGATTTCTCTGCCACTGGCTTTTCAGTAATTCCAGCACTGGTGGTGGACTTAAGCAGAACAGTAAAATTCTTTGTCAGTTTGCCTTCTTGGGATGGCTTAAAGCAGGAGCAGGCCATTCCCAGTGATGGGGTGAGGAAGGGAGATGGGGACAAGGAAGGAGAAGCAAATGACATTGGCAGGGATGTTGAACACTGGATGTGTCCTCAACTGTTTCCTTCTGGGCTGAGTTATGGATAGTTTTCTCAACGCCAGTTTTACACATTTTTCTTCCCAAGAAATACATTTCTGGACCAACTCTAAGACACAGGGTGCCAGATTTCACCCTGCCTTCAGTACAGCTGTGTATTACCCCCTGTGGAAATGTGCAGAAATCAGATCCATGAGCATCCCTTGCATTCCTGTCTGCTTTGTCTTGGCTTGGATTAAGGCAGAGGAGCAAATTCCACATTTCCCTGGCTATCTTCCAATCCAAAGTGGCCATCTCACCATCCTGGGGCAGATCCAGTGTTGATTAACTAGCCTACCCCAGTAGGTTATTTTGTTGAGGACAAATTACAGTGGTTTTTTTTCCCTTCCCTAATTATTTTGTAGCAAATATTTATCTTGTGGATAAAGATCGCTCCTGGGCCATGCAGAGCAGGCGAAGCTCAGAAGCTCCCCATGTGCTCTCAGTGGAAACAGAGGAGCTGCCTGCCTTAGAAATCCTGCTCTGGCTTAATTCCAAGCAAGAAATATGTTTGAAAACTACCAGGGAGCCGATGTGGTTCTAGCTCCTTCATTCAGACCAGGTGGAAGGCAGGAAGAAGGCAGGAAGGTATGAAGAAAGAAAGAAAAAGAGAAAGAAAGAAAAGGAAAGAAAGAAAGAAAGAAAGAAAGAAAGAAAGAAAGAAAGAAAGAAAGAAAGAAAGAAAGAAAGAAAGAAAGAAAGAAAGAAAGAAAGAAAAAGAAAGAGAGGAAGAAAGAGAGAAAGAAAGAAAGAAAGAGAGGAAGAAAGGAAGGAAGGAAGAGAGGAAGAAAGAGAGAAAGGAAGGAAGAAAGAGAGGAAGGAAGGAAGGAAGCAAGGAAGGAAGGAAGGAAGGAAGGAAGGAGACAAAATAGGTAAAACCATTGTATGCTTCAATTATTTCAGGAAGAAAAAGTTTCTCTTCAAAGTATCTGAGACGCCTGACTGACTAATTTTGACCAATTAGCCTGCTGCTTGATTGTTTGGGATTTTTGATAAACAAATTCTTGAGGTTTTGTGGGTTTTTTAAAAATTTCCCATAGAATGTCATAAACAATTAACAATGGGTGCTTGGTTTATTTTCTAGTTGATTTCCAGTTAAAGCATTATAGTTGTAGAAAGGTCTGAACAGAATTTTAAATTTTATCTATACATTTCCCTTTGAGGCAGAGGAGGGAAGGAGAAAAATTGTACTCCAACTTTACTGGAACAAAAATCACTGGTATTTTAATTATATATATATTTTTTTTTTAATCTAGAGGAGCCCCATTTGCAGACCTGAAGAATTGCAGCAAAAAATGATAATTGTAAAGTTTTCTGATTATCAGGAGGCTGCCCTTTCACTCCGTTAATGCTCTAATAATAATCATGAATAGCAATCATAATCATAGCAATCTTTTGTCCTTTGTGTTACATCAACATTTTTCCTGTCCTTGCCACCCATCTCTTATCCTTGACATGTCTGTACCTTCCACCTCTGAAGTCTGAAAATAAAGGTCGATACATCAAGTATAAAAAGGCATCTACTTTTGAGAGAAATGATGAGTTTTGATGATTTGTGCCTGATGGAAGCCATGTTTTGGGTCTCCTGTAGTTCCAGCTCCACTGTTGAAGCCACAGCAGCTGCTTGAATATCCATCTCGTTGTGTGTGTGTGTGTGAGAGAAGTGCTGGTTACTGGAAATACTTGAGATTTTCAGAGATCTCAAGAACAGGGAATCATCTGGAAATGCTGTTTCAGGAGAACTCTCATTTAATGTCATTCAGTGTTATTCTCACTTTATTACCATGCATGTAGGAGATTCTAATTTCTTTTTCATTTTCAAAGTGAGATGCAAGAAGCTTTTACAATTGAAATTGAAAGCGCTTGGCCTGTTTACAACATGATATATGTATCTTGTAACAGTTGGGCTAATTTTTAAAAGCTTTTTATGTAGGGTCTCAGAACAAATTTTCTGTAGAAAAGCAGCTGTGGAAAGAGCCTGTTTTTTCTCAGCCCCACTTTTCTGTTAAGAAACAAAAGAAAGATTACTAAAGATTTCAGAGCTAGGACATATGTTCTTTGAAAAAGAACAACATAAAAGACACAAAATTGCTGTTCTAGTAAATTACAGGGTGGAATGTGTATCTGTTGAAACTGGCCTCATGGAAGGTGCTTCTTCAAAGTCGATGTAGTTTAAAAAATAAAATACCAACTTATTTTGCCTCCTACCCTCCTTGAATCACCCCTGATCTTTGGCTTCACCCAGGTTATATGCTTTGGGGAGTGACCTGAGGCATGGGCAACATTCCACTGAGGAATTCCTGTTTATTCTCTCTGGGTGAAAAGGGAGAGTATTTACTCTTGATGCTCTTTAAGACATAACAGACCCCATATTCTCCTGCTGGGAATGAGGAGTTTGAAGAAATTGCATCTGTCTGGAGTTTGTGGTGTAGTGCCAGGGTTGTTTTTGGGCAGCACAGGTGTGTCCCCATATGGTCCTGTCAGACCTCACGGGGAGTCTGAAAATGACAGTGGCAGAAATTGTCTAAGAATTAGCTGGGAAGGAAGGGGTGTTGCTGTATTACCATGTAATTTTTTTTTGCTTTTTCCTTTTTCTAACATATCTGTAAGCACTAACACAGGACATATCTTTATCCAGTATTTACATTCTGCAAGTGTTCACCAAAAAGTGAAGAGTGGTGGTGATGTTTGTAGACAAAACAGATTTCTGCATTCAGCACAGCTGTCTCAGGCTGTCAAAAAATTGTCTGAGAATGTTCCCCTGCATTAAAAATAACTGTAATATTTATCCTTGGTATCTTGTGTAGTGACCTAGTTTGTTTATCACTAACTACCTTGAATTTTTCAACTGCATGTACTGTTGTCTAGCAGAGTAAAAGAAAATTATTTCTATATTTACTTATTTATTAATGCACTTTTGTAGAAATAGGGGTAATTGTTGTCTGTTTGGCTGGATTTTTTATTTCTTCAGGCCTGAGGTTTCAATGAAATCCTGATTTCTTCCCTTGCACAAAGTCTTTACATGGAATTTTTCACTTTTCCTGGAACTCTTCCATTAATTGAAAGCTTTCTAATAGTTCTAATAATTAGCCATGTTAACAATTATAATGGCCAAGAACAGGACCCAAGTGCAGCTGCAGTACACTTAGGGCAGGAAATGTAGACCAAAAGCTTCACTGTGTCAAACATGATGTTATTTGAAAGTGTTTTCAGATTGTGGATTTATATTATACTTTAGCCACTGCTTTTCTCTCGTTTATTATTTTATCCCTTTTTCTGTGGTTTATTTTTTTTTCTGATTTCCCATTTTGAACTCTTGAACTTCAAGATTTTTGATTTTTCAGTTGGTGGTTCAAAGACCAAGGGCCCTGATAGATGTTAATCCAAACTTGATGTTGAAGTTGATCTGAAGTTCAGATTTAACTTTTTGAGAAATATGGAGTTTTGTGGCTTCTCTTGATTTTAATAATACACTGACATTTCTATTGAATGCAGCCAGAACAGCTTTACACTGAAGCTGCCTCTAGATTAATGTCTGCATCTTTGCCAAAACTATTATCTATATTGCAAGCTGTCACTTTATGTCTAAACTAAATAATTAAATCTTCAGATCAGATGTACAGTTTTTTGTTATTGTAGACATAGTTTAGAATTTTATGGTTTCAAAGAACCTTTGGGGAAAAAAAAGCAAACTGTATTAAAGCCTGCTGGAGAGTGGGCTAAAACCTCTCTGAAATTTTTGCTTGTTATATTACATTCCTTAGTTTGGATTTCTGTTTTTCAGTCAAAAACAGAGATAAAAACTGCCAGCACTGAATTAGGTGTGTCATGCTGTCATGCCTCAGCCACTGTGCGTCTCTTTATTATCTGAGTTGCCAGCAATTATACAAAATATTTTATTTTTTTTATACAAAATGGCAAGGTTGCCCTTTTGCAATGTGCCAGTTGGGTAACATTATTTATCCCCAAAATGAGCAGCTCTGTCTTTCAAGTGTAGGTGTTGCAGGTGGTCGTTTTCTTTTGCCAACAGCTCCAGTCCTGTGTTGTGAGACAGGAGGGAAACATAAAGGAGCACCCCCAAATGAGCTGTGGGTGGAAATGTCCATGGTGGAGAAAGCTGGAAACTCATAATTTCTGATGTCACATCTCATCCCCACCTCTACTTTTGCAGCTGCAGGGGACTAAGGAAAGGGGGAAAAAAGGAAAATTAATACAATGTTGATGCTGTCGAGCCAGGGTGAAATGACTCGCATGATTTCAGAAGGCAAACTGAGCATTTATTCAAAAGCAGTTCTCTTTTATAGAGAACATAGTGAACATTAATTCCATTGGTCTTAAAGTAAAAACATTTAATCTGATTGGTACACTGGACTTAGGTCAGTGTGGCAGAACATATCTATAAACAATATGAACGGAAAGCAAGATAATAGATTGTTTACATTCATCTCAGACTTTTCCCCAGGCTTAGCCTGGCAGAAATCTTTCTCTTTTTCTCTCTGACTGAACTGAGAATATCCACACAATGTCCCCCAGGTCAGTGGGACAGGAGGGACAGGATGGGTTTCATCCAAGGGTGCAGGGACCTGGACAGCTCCTGTGCAGGGCGAGGCCTCAGCCACCTCTGGGACAGGCAGGGACGGCCTCGTGGCCAAACCAAGGCGAATGTTGCTCCCATATCCCCAAAGGCCCCCGAGGCCAGCTGAAGGGGCAGCTCCAGGCTGGCCAGCCACGCTGGGAGCCCCAGGGAGCAGCTCCTGGCTGGGGATGGAGAAGGTGCCAGGGGCTCCAGCGGGGCTCCAATCCCACCTGAGCCACACGGGCTGCGGGCAGAGGTGGCTGCAGGGCTCTGGGCAGAGCAGAGGTGTCCTGAGCCTGGCTGGGGCAGGGGCACTGCCCACCTCCACGGGGACAGAGATGTCCCAGGGGATGGACAGCGGGACGCACACAGATCCTGGTTTTCCTGATGGGGCTCAGAGGGCAGTAGATGATCAGTCACATCGCTCTGGAGTTTTGTATCAACTGGGTTCTGTCTGGGGCTTCCTTTGTTTCACATCTGCATGGGTGCCCTGAGCTAAGTACCCCTGACAGGTGACCAGGGATGCCCTCAAGGACCACCAAGAGGGGCCACGCTGGGGCAATAAACCAAAAGGACCTGTAAAGAACAACAACATGGCAAGTCCTGCCTTTGGGAGGGAGAACCCCTGTGAGAGCATGGGTGTTTAGTTTTTTGATCCCCAGTTTAGGAAAGGACTGTTTAAGTGGGCACGAGGTCAGGGAGAGCATGGTGTTGTTGAGGACTGGGTCTCCTGCCCTGCGAACAGAGGGACCTGTGGGACCTGGGCTGTGTCATTGTAGGGGCAGATTGAGGAGAAATCCTCAGTCCTGAGTCTCTGCAGAAGGGTGAGACTGAGGAGACAGAGACAGCAGTGCATGGCAGGAGGATCAGAGTCATTTTCTCTGTAAATATAGCTCTCACTAGAGGTGAGGATGAAATCTTGTGCCCCTCATCACCCTCATTTTGAGTATCTGTGTGAGATAAAGCAGTGCTCAATTCCATACTGCAGAATAGTCTCTCCTTTCAAAGGAAAGAATAGGGTTTTATTTTATGTAGATGCTGGCAAAATGAAATCTAATACATGCAGGATGCATCTGGTGTTTTTTAGTTTTGTTTGCTCATTTACTTTGTAATTGTTGCTTATCATTAATAAAGTAGACTAAGCAACATAGAAAAACAGGCTGTGATTTTCAGTGTTCTCTTTTTTTTTTCGTTTAGCAGTTTTCACTTTATAGTCTTGCAGTTGTGTTGGCTGCCAGTAAGAACTCCAAACCAAAGATTTAGTTGCATTAGTAAGTTTCCTTTATTTTTGTTTATGAAATCCAAGTGGAAAAAGAAATGAGTCACAATATGCAAAGACTCATCGTGCACATTTTCCTCCTAGAGATGGTAATAGAATTGTCCAATTTCCAGATTGTGACAGAAAATCATGTTTTTTTCCCAAACACATTGGAATAAAGTTATGAGCCTGAATTTTTAAATGAATTCTGGATTTGGTAAAAGAGATCTCAGATGAAAAGCTCCTGCTCAGATGATGAAGTTTATAGATCTGAGATTCAGTGATCATGTGAAGAGTTTAACAACTCTGCTGAGTGTTTAGGGAAGAAGTTAAAATGAACTGAATTGGTGATTCATTTTGGTTACACTATGAAGGAGGAAAAACACTTTCTAATAATTAATTATCTAATTTAAAGCCTCCCTATTTCTTGACTGAGGTAAAAAATTAGGTATTTTGTATAATAAAGTAGCTGATATTTAAAACTAATGGAAAATGGTTTTATATTTTTCACAAAACCTATAGGCGCTTCAGTTCACGGCTCTGCCTCAGGAAATCAGTTTCAAGCAAATTAGCTAGTAAAATGAATGTACCTTGCACTGGTTTATTAATGAAAGCAGTGTGTAAACACAGCTGATCAGTATATGGCGACCTGCATAAGCAGAGGAATAAAAATATGCAAATTAAATGGCCTTGATTACTGACCGTTGATCATGAGATGTGTTTGGTATGAATTGTTTCTTTTGCTTGAAAAGCGAAAACATGTCGGTCCAATAAGCCAGACAGTTTTCATTGTGTTTGATTGCCTTCGTTAGGGACTGAGAGCAATCAGTAGAACTTAGAAGTAGGAAAAGACACAACTGTGCTGTGCTGTGCTTCTGGAAGGTACGCCCTGAGATGCAAACATTGCACCCATTATCACCCAAATACTCAGCTGAGGATTGTGTTCAGGATTAATGTTCAGATTCCTGAACGTGCTTACACACCAGAATACCCTCCCAGAGAGAGAGAGTCCCAGAGATCTTGACCATTTGTCAGGGGCAAGATGTTCATTATAAATTCTCATCAGGCTGAAAAGAAACACCCGCCCATGTGTCAAGGGAATCCTTTATTATCTAGGTGCCTTAACTCCAGCAGTTAACCACTATTAACTCTGAAAAGCTTTGGTTAACAAGCCCTTAAGTTTTACAAGCTCCACCAGCAAACTTCAGGTACTAAGATCTCAGCTTTTACAATTACAATTACAAATGGCATGCTCCCCGTCCTCTTAATGAACTTTGGTATGGAGTAAGAGCAATCATTGGGCTGAGTAGTATATCTGTCTCTCTCTTTATAAGAATGTGTATTGAATTCTTGAGCCAGTGGTATGGCAAAAGCTTTCATGGCAGTCCTTTGAAGACCATAGTTAAGTAAATTGGCCAAATCCTGTTCTCACAACATATAGGGACATATTGGCTGACACCATGGGTTGTATTAGCCAACCATACTAAAAAAAAAATAAACAAGAGCCCAAATCTTGCAGCCTCAGGATAAGGAAAAAACACTGCCTGAGCACAGAATGGAGAATTCTGAAATTCTTATTTCTGATGAAATGAGCTTGTGATGGTCAAAATGGCTACAGCAATTGCTGTAAAGGTCAAGGTATGGTGTGACACTGGGAGCTTTAAGGATGAGTTCAGAGAAGATGAAAAGCAGCTTTGTTGGACCTCTTAAAAACACCTCTCCAAAGCTAAAAGGCGACGTGGGAGAGAATGAAACACGGAGTGCTTTGGTGACAAATTTTCAAATACATGGAAGGTTCTGCTGGACTTTTTGTTACTGAGTAATTGATGATTCATTAAGGGATGCTTCAAAGAGCTTTGAAAACACAGAATGGTGACATATGTGGGACGTGGTAGGAGACAGAGAGAGAAAATGGAGACACAAAAGGACATTAATGATCCAAATGAAGCAAGAGCCCTGTGCAGTGCTCTGCAACAGCAGTTGGAAAACTACTATCCCATTTCTGAAAGCCTGAGTGAGAGATGGCAAATTAGTACAAATCCCAGCAGATGAGAACTTGGGGTGATTAGCTGTGCCAGTGGCTAGGAAAAGAGGTGTCCTGGGGGAATAATTATGGAAAAAAAGTGGGATAATATCAGCCACCTCCTCACTCTCACCCCTTGTAGAATCAAGTGGCAAGCAAAGCCACTGGTCAGTATTTCACTGTTATTTTGTTCCATAGAAGCTGTTATAATACAGGATAATTCATAAAATGGCAGAAATTCAAGGTCCCTGAAGACTTGGGGGGAGTAGTTCTCTTTTTAATGTGCTTCTTGGGGACTGTGAAGGTTAGGGCTCAACTCTTTGTTCTCCTTGATCCGTGTCTCACAATCCAGAACTTCCAGTGTGTGTCAGGAAGAGCTCTTCTGTCTGCCCTTTGAAGTGTGTAGGAAAAAGGGAAAAACTTTCCCTGATGAAGTTTCTAAACCAACTAGTTGAACATGTTCAGCTGGTTCTATTTTTCTCATTTTCACTGTGTGGGAGAAAAATCTGCTTTGTAACCACACTGCTTGAGCTGATGGAGAGTGAAAAATGGTAATTTGAACGAGAGGCAATGAATCTGTTATAAAGGTCTTGGAGAAGGATCCAAGTTATTGTAGTCCAAGTTCCAGGACCTGTATTTCTTCAAAAGGAAAGGGTAAGCAGGAGACACTCTGCTCTAAAATGAGAGATGAGGTGAAATTGGGGAAATTCCACACTCTGAGACCCGAAAGTGTGTACAAGTACTACACTATGCTGGGCTGAGGTCTGAAAACCCATAACCCTTCGTGCTGCTATGGTGTCCTGCTTCGCAGTAATTTCCAAGGACAGGAATTTCCAAGGAATTCCAGATGCCTTGGTCTGGTCTTCCCCATAATTACACCAATCTAATGTGGGTCATTAGGGGATGTAAATCTTGGGTTGTGTAGTCATCTGAGGGATCATTTAAAATTTAGCTCATGAATGTCAAAACGTAAGTCTTTTGGGGGAAAAAAAGGTGACGGAAAAAATTATTTTTAAACATAATTTTTAAGCGAATTAATGTGTTATATGCTATAATATTATGCAGAATGCTGGATTGGTATTGCGTGCAGATCTCACCCATCTTATTAGCCTTCAAAAAACAGTCTGGTGCATGATTTAATTGAACTGACTTAAAAAATTATTTACTTCAGTCAATACCCGCATAAGTTTCAGATGGCCATGTGTAAAGATTCAGTGAGCTCACTGGGCACTAGAGCGTTCTTAAGAAAGAGAGGAGGGAACGTGATTTCATGTCAGGCAACATTAGTCAGGTTCCAATTTATCCTGCAGGAGGAGAAGCACATCCCTGGAATGGGGTGTGATGAACAGCACATCTTAGTAGTTTGAGGCACTGGTCTGCTAACTTAGGCCACAGGGAGAGGTCGTTGCTCCCCATTAGTGAAACTTGTTTGTTTTCTCTGCTTTTCCATCCTTGGAAACTTAGAAACAAACTTAGAAACAAACAAGCAAACAAAAAAAATGCATACACACAAAGGAAAACAAAAAGAGCACAGGTCCTTTGGAACATGAAAGAATCAAAGTACTTTACTGACCGTTGAGAGCATATAGGAGAATTTTTTGTGAAAGCAGATCCCTAATCAATTTTGTGTATGTCAGAGTCAGAATTGTCCAGTGGGAAACAGGAATTGTGAATTAATTTGATAAGAGATCCAGACTTCCATTTGTGTTCGATTTGTAGGGTCTGTGTTGCCAGAGGAAGATGAGGAGTTGTTCCTTTTTTTCTCTAGCTCCCCATTTCAGGGTATTTTAGTGTCTTGTCATTAAATAGTATTTGAAAAGCTGCAGCTATTAAGACTTATAAATAATAGAACTTTGAAAGAGTGTCTTCTTACATTATATTCCCTGTCTGCATAAACTCAAGGAAGGGTAGTGTTCAAAAAACTACACATTAATTTACTCAATTCTTGAAACAGTTGAAATTATTTTCTCTTTCCTCTTTCAGCTAAAAATGGCCTGTCTTAAACTTTAGCTGAAAATAAACTATATTTAAATATCTCTAATTTTTTACCTGGCTTTTTGGGGAAAAGCTAATGGGACATATCAATCTTTTTGTCCTCCTTAACTTTTTACATCTCAAATTGTAAAAAGACCCTAAGTGGGCAGTATTTATTCTCAGATAAGCGTAAAATGGAAGAGAGATCTTGAGCAGGTTAACTTTTTTAGTTCAGTCCTGCAGGAAAAAGTAAAATGGCAGAACATCTTTGTGGAAATAGAGATAGCAGAATCTCTGAGGAAATGAGCTAGAGAGGCAAAAACTTAAGGTTATTTATGCTTCTGTTTCCATACCTTGCTGGCAGCAGTTGCTGTTTTTAAAAGTAGCCCTGCTTGCTTCTGGTTGGGAGCCAGGATTTTGGAACATCTCTGTCTTCCACCAGCTGAGAGTCTTGCCCCAGATTTTTGACAGAGAGCAGCACCTTAAAGAACCTGCTGCTCCTGTCCTCTGCTTCCTTTTACAGAATTGAGCTGTGCAGAGTTTGGGTACATGCAGGAAGGTAAATTTTTTTGCCAGTGTTTGCTTCCTCTAATATTTATTCAATACCATTCATGAGCGCTTGCCTACCAGGTTAACAAAACAACCAGCCAAACTAAAAAACAACAAAAATATAAGCAAACAAACAAATAACTCCCCCAAATGAAACAAATAGACAAAAAACCCCAAAAGCCAAAAAAAACCAAAACAAACAAACAAAAAAAAAGCCAAACACAAAAACCCAGTACACACACACACAAAATTCCCCCTGGAACCCATCCCCAAGACTAAAAACCAAACCAAAACAAAACAAACCCAAACAAAACAAAACAAAAACAGAAACAAAACAAAACAAAACAACTCCACAAAAAAAACCAAAAATCTCCACTATGTTGAAAAAATTCCATGTAAGCTTAAGAGAAGAGTCTGGAAGTAGCTGTAGAACATCTAGAAATAGTAGAATAAAGCCAAGATGCTTTTGACTATGTTGATACTGCAAAGTCTTGCTGTATGACCAATGTTTCAGGCATTTAAAGTTGATATTTACTAGAATCAGCCTGTCTGGGGAGTTTCCTGCCGGGACTTCATTCCCTGTGCTTTTCATATGGATCTCTATGTTTGCTTCTTACTCTTCCCATAAGGTTAAAACCAAAAAGGTGCTGTTATTCAAGGGCCAGGAAAAATTTTTCTGTGTCATTCCAGCAAGTGTGAATATTGATTTAGCAATAAAAGAGAACAGAGATGTGGCTTGTTATTAAACTCTGGTATTTTTTTTTAATCATAATAGAATTATTTTTAATAGTAAATTACTAAAAAAAAAGCCCAAAACAACAAAGTTATTTTCATTTTTAATTATGTTTCAGGCAAATTATGTGGCTACTTTGTGGAGAAAGATGGAGCAACTTCTCTTTGCAGTGATCTGTGATTTGAGTTCCTTAATGCTATCGTGATAAAGATTCCACAATGTGTTCTCATGTTTCTTTTTGATATTCTGGTGGTGTTCCTTCTTCCCTGCCCAAATAACCAAAGTCACTAAACCCAAGTAAAACCCATCAAATTGGTATAGACACATGGAATAATTCCAAGATTAATACCTGAAGGGATTGTTTCTTGATCACCAAGACCTACAGCTTGCAAATATTTGTCCTTCAAAATCAGAAGTTTTAAATATACTCCATTGATTTCAGCTGTGTTAGAGATATTTTTAAGGCATTTAGCATTTCTTTTATTCACTTCACAGCTACTGAAGTTTTTAGGAGTAAGAAAGTAAATCATGCTGATTACAGGCTTCCATTAAACAGAAATAGTAATTTTCTGCACTAGAATTACAAGTATTTTTCATTTAAAGATAATTAGATGTATATAGTGGATCAGCTTAAAATTTGCAATTAAAATGACTGAGTAATATAATAGAAGAATTTCTTGGAGCAAATGGATTTTCAGACTTCCATAACTATCTCTAGAAGGAAATGAATATATATATAGTAAGTCTTTTCTTACAAAGGATGAAACTGTTGCTTTTCATAAAAGGAAGAGAGCAAAGAAAAATTGAGAATTTATATCGGGTGTGCCATAAGAATTGGAATATTTCTTGAATGAGGTGCCTACTCAAAAATGTCATTGTCTCTCCCCAAGGTCTTAATGATTATCAAGGTTTCAAATTCAAATAATCATCAGGTAGTGCAAACCCATTGAAAATTATTAACATCTGAGTGTATTTATTCCTAAAGATACACAGATAAATTCTCTCTCAGATTAATGAACAAACACCCAGTCATTCCAGTGTTCCCTCTGTTGCTTTTCAATGGAAGCTGAATTTTTGGCTGCACTTCAGGAGCAGCTTATTTGATGTGACAGTGCTCTGTATTCAGCAGTGATGTGGCTATCTGAAATGGGAATAATGTGTTTTTCTTTCACTGGTGTTGCCACAAGATTTAAATCATCTGCCAGTATTTCAGTCCAGGGCTATTCCAGCAGGAAAACTTAAGGACAGCAGAATCATCAAAATAAGACTAGCACAGAGAAGTCAAAGGGATAAAAGATACAGACAATAATGGTGTCATTTGAGGTATTTAATGAGTAAGTCAAATGCTTTCTAAGTAAACACAGTCCTCAAAATATGTGAGTTGGGTTTGGGGTTATTTTTCATTTTAACTAGTGAAAAAATTGCAACTGTGTATTACAAACATATATTTGAGGGTGAAACTAAATCTGTTAAGAGAAAAACCTGACACCAGCAAATGAGTCTATAAATAAATTTGATAGGTCTGTTCATAAGACTTCCCGCAGAGCTTTCCTGTATTGCAGTGGACATCTTTTCCTTGTTTGCTAGCAGCAGGAGGTGGGGCTCAAGGTTGTGCAGCTTTTAGAGGTTTTTAGGAAGACTGAGGACGTCACAGCTGGGAAACAAGCCTGCTTATAAAAAGCAGGACTCTGATGAAACACTGGTTATCTTACTGGGACTTTCCACATAAAAACTGAAGCACTCAGACCTGGGTAATTGGTAAAAATGTCCTTTCTCTGGATGAGAAGCTTATCCAGGGACTCCAGGTGTCTGCAGTTGGGGATGCTTCTTGTTTTGTGCTCCTTAAGCATTTCTCATGATGAAGACCTGCTTCAGGACCAGTAAACCATTTGGACAGCTCATTATACCCAGAGCAATAGATGTGTACAAACCAGGCTGTGGCTCCCTGGAGTCTTTTTGGGGACTGTGAGAGCAGGTCTTTTGTGGACTGGTAACTTAGGGTCTCATTTTCAAAGCCATAAAACTCTTGGGTCTCCTTATGCAAGTTTCATCCCTTGCTCCCCTTGTAATTCTGCTGCACTGTGAAATTCCCAGCTTCTTCTCAGCTGTCAGACTCACCTGGGAAACTCTGGGCAGCACAGACCTGCTCTAAATGCTTCTGGGTCTGCTTTAGTAAAAATCTCCCAGTGGTAACAGGAAAATAACCTGGGAAGTATAAATAGCATTTGCTGTCTCGTAACCAAACATAATTACCAGCATTAACTAATAACACCTGAAGAAATATTTGATTATATTGATCATGCTCTTTGATTTATGGACAACATGCTTATTAATTGGCCAGTGGTGTGGAAGGCTGCAAATAGTGTGTGTGGAGCAGGTCCTTTCTTAAAATGAAAAGCTAGTGTGTCATGGGAGGCTTTGAGACAGACAGATTTCTTGAGTTTGTTGTGTTTTTTAAAAAAAAAAAAAAAAAAAACCAACAAACAGGGGATGTGTCCAGATATACACACACAAGAACGGATAAGACTGTAAAAGTTGAGAAGGAAAACCCAATTTTGCCCCAGTGCAGCCCTTGCAGTGAGCCCAGCACAAAGAGACTGGACACGTTTATCCCCTCTGTGTTGTCTGGTCCAGCAGTGGGTTGATGGTGCTCAGCACTGCAGTGCCAAAGGCAAACTGCACATCCCTGGTGTGGGATGCAGAGAGGAAAAAAAAAAAAACCTCACACACGGTTGTGTCATCTGCAAAAACATCCCAGTTTTACCTTGGGGCTGCGCCAGAAGGCACAGACCACTGCCAGGGTTTCGTACTTTCTGCTTTCTTATCCCTTTTCTTCCTTTTTTCCCCATCCTGGCTGCTTCCCCCTCCCATCACACGAACACACACATCCTTGGTTTAGTAATGAAATGTGAAGGGCGTCTGCTGGGACAGAAGGAGCTGGGGCAGAATCCTGGGAGGAAATTTCAAAGCTGCCCTTTGCCAAGTGCTTATAAGCCATGAATCAGCAGACAGGAGGGACTGTCATAAAAAAAAGATCACCAGGCTGTTTTATCTGTGTAAAATCAGAGATGCTTGTCATGTTATCAGACAGCTGGATAATTCCTAGAGTGTCTTGCTAGGCATTGGGTACTTAGAAATCATACCACGGTATAAAATATCTAAATGGAACCATCTATTTCTGTGTGCAATTGTCTTTTATCTTGTTTGTTTTAATTGCCCAATCAGTAACAAGTAATTTCTTCCATGTTTAGAACAACAACAAAAAAAAAATTAAACTTCACACTTCTTGCAGATTGGCTTCTTTGTTTAGAAAAAAAGAAAAATTACTTAATCTGATAAATTCTGTCTTGAATTATTTGTTTCTTTGTAGTGAAGCAATGATTTGTGTCCTTCTGAATTCACTGTCCTGTTCTTGCCCTTTCCATAATCTGATAGTATTTGTCACCTGGGGGTTGAGATGTCAAAAAAATGTGAGGAATTTAATAGCCTGACTGTGCTTTTCACACAGTTCTTTGGTCTCATACTAGACTGTTTGAAGCGAATAAAGTAAATTCTCAGTGAAATTTTCCACTTTCAACCCTGTGGGGTTTCTTGGGGTTTTTTTTTATGATGAAAATCACTAAGTGAATTTTAATTATTCCTGTTAGTCATGACTGAAGGAGA
Source organism: Chloebia gouldiae (assembly GCA_003676055.1). Taxonomy (NCBI): domain Eukaryota; kingdom Metazoa; phylum Chordata; class Aves; order Passeriformes; family Passeridae; genus Chloebia; species Chloebia gouldiae. The sequence goes on from QUSF01000057.1 coordinate 610,341, forward strand.
AACATTATTTTAGAGGTGCGAAGTAACCCAAAGTGCAAGTTAAAGTTGTTTTTGAATGTGCAAACCCTCTAAGCATTATTGTATAGTTTAGGTACAACATTTCAGGTAGTGGAAAACTGCTTGGCAGGGCAGTTTTATCTATTTTAGGCATTTTTTGTGTGCATATGGAGGGAGGTCATGGAAATGTCGGTATTTGACCACTGCATCCAGTGATAGCCTTGTGACAAATTCTTTTAAAGTTTCTTTCTGTGCATTCTGTTTGGACATAATCATTCTGAGAGCTGTAATTTCAGCAAAACTACAAAATGCCTTGAGTTTGCTTTGCCATCAGTCCTTAAATTGACAGGTTCATGAAAGACACGCTTGCAATTTTAACACACACCTCTTTCCTCTACTCTTGCAGCTGGGGAGGTAACAATCAGGTCTGCTGTCCTTACCCAGATGGATTGCTTATGAGCCAAAAAATGTGTGCCCTTGATCAAAATCAACTGGCTCAGAGAACACTGAGAAGGTGGAACAGGGGCACATGTATTTAATTAAGTTGAATGTGACATAGATAAGTTGCAGACACCTTGAACAGAGTAACTCCAGAGTTGTCTGTGATGTCAAATAGGGACTGTAGGACCTACACTGGATCTATTTCTCATTACATGGCTAATAGATAATATTTTTTTCTTATTTTTATTATTGTTTGCTGGTTTTGGATGTGTTTTTCTTGCAAAGTCAACATCATTAAGGCTGCTTAGCAGTTTTGAAGGCTTTTGCTCATGTAACTCCAGGTGTCAGGCTATTTTATCTAAAGCACTGTAACATAATTTTGGATGCACAACAAATGCAAGATTAAAGGATTCTGTTCCAAATCAGAGCTTCCCAGCTCTGAATCAAATCATGCCCTTACAGACCTGCCCCTTTTGCCAGTGTGTTTCTCATAAACATGAGAGAAATATGTTCCTGTCTCCACCTGACTTGGTTAAAATGTGTACTGAGCAATAATCCAGTAGTTCCTCAGCTGGGTATTAGCAATCATTGAAAGTATATGCAAAAACCACTTCCAATTTTCAGACTATGAAGTATCAATAATTTCCATGCAGGACTGCTTGTGTCAGTACTGAAAAACATGGAGGGGAAGCATCAGGAAAGAACAATGGTTGAAATTCATCAGAATGTGTTGTGGCTTTATCTATTTATTCAGGATTCCATGTTTGTGGTAAGCTGTCTAGCCCCCTGTGTGCGCCTAAATTCACTTTTAATCAGTGACCGTGGCTGTGTATAATCCAGGAACTCACTGAGATCTTCCAAAATCAGATTGTTGGCATCTCTATCAGAAATACCTCATCTAATACATCCTTAGTGTGGCACCTGCCTTTTCCATGGAGTAAAGCAAATATGGATCCTACGATCAATTAGATCATTGAGCCCTTAGGTGAGGGAGACATATAAATACCTCCGTGCTGAGAACTGGCACGTTTTTCTTCTAAATGCTGTCCCATCTTTATGACTGTGCTCCTGGAGTCCATCCAATTTTTCCTCTTCTGCATCAATGTATTGACAGCATCCCTCAGCTTTGTATCAGCAGCAGGGTTGATAATGGAAATGCTAAAACACCAATTTAGTGGCGTGGATCAGCAGCAAGTAGCTCTTTGCTGGAGCCACTCTTTTCCAGCACGCTCATTATCCATGTGGAGTCCGGATTCACTTTGCATTTCCTGTGCTAATGATGCTGACAGGAGGCCCTGCTAACACAGAGCTGGTGAATGCAAGTCCTCCAGCAACTTGCACAAAGAGCAGCAGCTGCAATTAAATCACATGGAGAACAAGGACGGAGCTGACCTGATATGGTAATGATGTGTTTTGGGGTCTGCTGTAAAGGGTGATGGTTTCAGACACGCATTAGACTCATTAGAATTTTACTGCAGAGTGTCTGAGACCAGAAAAGTGACACTTCTAATTAGTCTGGGAGGCACAGGCAGGGTGTCTCTTGTCATGGGTGTCGGCATGCCTGTGATATCTGGGATGTGAGGGGCAAAGCTGAGGGTTCTGATGGCTCTGTGAGAGAAAGCATCTGTGACATATGGCTGTCCCTCCAGGTGTCCACTGCAATTATGGACACAGCCTGGGAGCTGGTAGGAAAAAGCAAAAAAAAAAACCAAAAAACCACAACATAAAAGAGCAGTGCAGATATGCTCATAAATGCTACTGTCATCTGCATTTCAGTGGGGAATGGTGTCAACACGAAATGTGTTACCACAGTGAAAGATTTCCTTGGAGGTGTTTTTGAAGGGATGTTCAGACATCCCTTGATGTGATCCCATGTATTACAGTGAGATATTTCTCTGGTCTTCAGCTTGGTTTTGCTTTCAGCTCTGTCTATTAATTTGTTGTTTAGTGAAGGAAAGTCATGAGTGGGGAGGAGGAGGGAGAATAATAGTGTTCCTTCTCCAAGTGAAAGAGTAAAGAAATCTGGGTGGAAGGTGGTTTTGAGCACAAAAAAAGACTTCAGTTTAAAAAAGTACACAGGGGAAGTGGCAGATACTCACCCACTCCCAGTTAGATAATTTTGAGCCTCATTTTGGGGCAGTGATAAATTGTAAGATTAAACTGTATTTTATCAACATCTCTTTCCTCTTAAAACACTTATTTAGCTTATGTATTTTCTCAGCCAGAATCTGCATAGAATTTTCCATCACTCATTGGGAATATTTCACTTAATTTATCTTCTTTTTCTTCCACGCCTGCTCCTTTTTGGCATTACTGCAAAACATTGCAAAATTTCATGTGAGGCTGTTTTTTTTTCCCCCATTTTTGATAGCATTTCTTCTGTTCTTTGTCTTCCTGATCCAACCATGGGTTATGTCAGCAAGAAAACATTAAACAATTCAAATGTCCATGGAGTATGGCTGACAAAATGGCCACAAACAGTGTTAAAGAGCTCTGTAGAATGAGTTCCCACTTTAAACCTAATCCTGAGCATGCTTCTGGTGATATAAAGGGTCTTTCTGGGTTCAATGACATGTTAGGAAGGCTTTCAGATGTCAGAAAACATTTACTGCTTTCAGTGCTTCCCATAATGTATTGGGGAAAAAAGATCTCTTGTTTCTTCATGGTTACAAAAAGTCCACAACAAACCAACAGTGGTGATAGTGTTTCATATGTGGAAATAATATTTAAACTAGATTCCAACACCTTTTAAATTAAAACATACTTTTTTTTTAACAGCTGAGGGAAGAATAACAAAAAACACAAAAATAACCATAAAATAATAGGTGTAGCACATTCTTTCTGAAAAATCCCACATTTGTACTAGCATTTGTGTGGGTTCCTGAATTTCACAAATTTTTTTTATTTTCCTTGTACCACAGAGGACTGGTGTTTGGCAGTTTCTGGAGCACAGTCATGGGGTTTGTACGTGTGGAAGTAAAATGTAATGTTCCATGTGGCTTAATACACTCAAACTGCATAAACAGTGTGGAGAATAGACTGGCCAGACATTGTTTTAGAATGTACCATATACTTATATTTAAAGAATGCACAGTTACAGACATAGCAGAGATCAAAACATTTCTTGTTCATATAGGAAATTCTATTTAATATAGGAAAAACAGGGGGGGTATTGGACCCAAGGAGCCTATGGGTGCAAAGCATATTTTTGTATGTAGTTTTCTTTATGTGTATTTGGTTTGTGTGTGAATTTTGGTATTTCCAAGGCCAGAGTTTTGCAGAGATAAAAATATTTACAAAATGTTCTGCACTTTTTTTTTGCAGACTCTGCTTCCCTACATCCCCTTTATAAACTGCAGAAAGAAATAATTTACTTTAGAAAGGGTAGAACAGCAGTGAAACTGTGTCTGTGGCTTTCACTTTTGATGTAAATTTTCAGCATATTTTTTTTCCCCTTTAAGTGTTTTAAACACATAGTCAGGACAGATTCAGGGAGTGAAGAACATGAAAACAGACTTCTACCTTCTGTACTCACATTGGCTGGACTATGCTAGAGCATAAAGGATCCCAGGATGGTTTGGGCAGGAAGGGAACTCAAAGCCCACCCAGTGCCACCCCAGCCATGGCAGGGACCCCTCCCACTGTCCCAGCTGCTCCAGCCCCAGTGTCCAGCCTGGCCTTGGGCACTGCCAGGGATCCCGGGGCAGCCCCAGCTGCTCTGGGCACCTGTGCCAGGGCCTGCCCACCCTGCCAGGGAACAATTCCCGATGGCCAATCTCCCACCCAGCCCTGCCCTGGGGCAGTTTGAAGCATTTCCCCTTGTCCTGCCACTCCACCCCTTGTCCAGAGTCCCTCTCCATCTCTCTTGGAGCTTGCATCTGCAGGCTCCCAGTGTTGGGTAACTACAGAGTAGATGGTGGGATGTGTTATTTCCCTGTTTCCTTCTCTAGCCCTGCACATTCAGCTGCTTCAGGAATTGTGATACTCCTTAATTCTCTCACCTACTCACTGGAGCCTCTCCAGCCTCACCTGGCCTACTGTGTAATGATTCCTCAGTGAAAACTGGGATTTAAAAGCAAGAGAACAATTAACTTGTCAACTTTGGCTCAGGAATTCTACCTGTAGGAAGGGAACACATTTTATTCTGCTGGCTGTTCAGCTTAATCATCTCAGCCCATACCATTCCTCACTGTGTAGGGTTGCCTTCCTGCTGAACACACATTAGTTCTTAACAAGGTAACCAATTTTTAAAATTTAAATCATGTGGCAGGCACCATTCTCCATCACAGAGGTTTCTATGGCTTGATGTCAGAAGAAGTGTTTTGATTTAGCTCTGAAAAGACTGGCAGGTGGAGAAAATCTGCTTAATTTTTATTAAAATCTGCTTTTTGTAATAAAAATGAAGAGAAGATATTAAAAGTTCTTGTACAAGTCTTGACTGGCACCTCACAGTCTTTTGGCAGAGAGCTGGTAACTAGCCATAGTATTTGTTTGGAGCTTTCATGGGGTTCAGTTCCTTCCTTTAGACATCAGCAGCATATCTTCTTCCATTTAAATATCTGTATCATTTCAGATGTCATTTTGTGAGTAACAAAATGTGAATATATTTTCTAGATTTTCTTCCCCCTATTTTTAACCAGCTCATAGTGTGTGTTCTTCTGTGTCCCCACTGCAAATCACATTTGGCTTGTCAAGAAAGTGTTCTTAAAATATTTAAATACTTCAGTGAAAACTTTTCTAGTTATGTATTTTGATTGCAAGAACAGATTTTAAACTGGTACTGGTATTTAGCATATTTATATAGTGGGATGGCTGATAACTGATGATGGATAATTGGGCTGTATATTTTGGCATGGAATGGGACACGATGTGGAATAAATTTTCTAGAGCCAGCTATTTTCACTTCCTAAGGAGGTAACTATTCTGAATTTCTTAATATTCCACCCAGTGAACTGATGCGCATTTTAAAAATAAATCCAATTAAAATGCATACATATTTTTTGTTTAGGAAAGCAGAGGAAAACAGTTCTTGGAAATTAGAGAGGTGTGGGAGTGCCTGGCCAACCATACCAGGGTGCTATTTATGCCTGGGAGGGAAAACACCCAAAAGGAGCTGTAGATCCAAGGTCTAGATGTTTGTGTAGGCAGGGGACACTGCACAGAAAATTGAGCCAACTCTCTACATATTCCCCTTTACTTTTGACTTAGAAACTTTCCTGGAAGAGGCGGTTATGCTGTATAATGGTAAAATGTGTCCAGTTTCCTCCATCCTTCTTTCATCCTTCAGGAAGGAGGGCTACACCCAGAAGGAATATAAAGCTAATATACAGGTTTATTGGCAGGTCAGCCTTGGGGGAAGAGAGGGTTGGAAGGTGAAGATGGGAAGAGAGGGAGAGAGGGCACTGTTTTACCTCATTGCCTAATTTCTAAAAAAAAAAAAAAAACCAGAAAAAAGAAAATAAACAGAAAAAATAAAAAAAAAGAAGAAAAATCAAAACTCTCTTTTTCTCCTGCTCATGCTTGATGCAGGAGAACCAAGGGAGAATCCTCCTTCTGAGCAGGGAGATGTGTCAGGTCTGTGTGCATGAAATTTCTGCCTTTGAAACGTGCAGGGAAATTGTGCAATGAGGTAAAAAACTCCTTCAAAGGCTAGGAGCTGGGACAGCTGCTCACATTTGAGTGGAATGGAGTGGAAAGTAATGGAATATTGCAGTTGTGAGGAATCCACATCCATCATTTACTCCTGTTGCCTTCCTCTTGGTACTTTCCTCCTCCTCCTCTTCTCCTTCCCCCTGCTCCTGCTCACTGTCACTTCTATTTAACTCAGGTAATATTCCTTGCTTAGTGGCGATGGTGCTTCTTTAGACTTTGTCACAAATAGGGTTAATAATATAAAACATTTAAAACAAAGCATAACATGCTCTCTCTTACACTAAAGAGGAGCATGGCCACACTGGGGATAGATTCCTTCCTACACAGGTCTCATGATTAACAATATTTCCAATAATGGAATGGAAATTAAGAAAAAAAAAAAACCTGTTTTTGAGTGTCTGAGGATAGCTCTAACTATTCTTCTGTGAACTTTAAATTTTCTTTCTGATAAAAAATGCAATTACTTTCTATCTGTGGCTGCAATGGGAATCAGAGCCTAAAAATTCACATTATTATTTTAAAAGGCTTTGAGCCACAGACAAAATTTGTTTTATTTTCTCTTCCTGAACTGCTGAAGTTAATAGCAAATGCCTTCACACAATTAGCAGACTAATAATCAAGGTTTTTAGGACTACTCGAGATTAGAAATTTATCTCTAGGCCTCTGAAGTTCTCAAATGTAATCAGTTTAATTAGTTAGATGATGCCACCTTGAAGGATGTTAAAAATCATTGAGCATTGGGCTGTTCCTGCTCTCCACTTCAATTTACTTCCCTTCAGAAATGTGTTCTCAGTTGAGTGCTTCATTCCCAGTGAGATACACAATAATAGTAAATTGTAGAGCTTATTTTAATGTTTTTTAAATGTTAGTCTAAAGTAAAGTTTTACCAAAATAACCAGATTTAGTAACTGAGGAAAATTTTTAACTTGTTCTGTCCCTGCAGGAAAGTATTTTCTGCTTGTCAGTGTTCAATTTTTATATATTTTGGTGAAGTCTGAGTTGATGCCTCTTTCATGTTCAGCTGCAAAGTATCTAAAAAAAAAGTTAAAGGAATATTAAATTTTCAGAGTTAGGCAATCACTACAGAGGAAGGAAACACAAAATTAATGTTGTCTGAATGGCCTTTACTTAGCTTATCTTTGTCTTGTGATGCAATAAATGATTCCATGCTATTTTCTGTCTCAAAAGTGGGGTTTTTTGTTACGCTACAAGGCAGAGGTGGAAGTTTTTTCACTCAGCAGAACATCTCTTCATTCAATAACAGGTGACTCTTCAGCATCTCCTTGCATTTGTTATTATACTCATAATACAACGATCTCAGCAGCAATGCAGAATTCTTTTGAATGCAAGAATAGAAGAGAGCAGTTGTGTAAAGTGCTTACCAATAAAACCAGATATTTTTGTCCTCCCTTCCTCTCAAATATGTGAGCATGTGTACCTGTTGCTCAGGTAAAGTGAAATTTGTCAGTTTGGTGATTAAAAAAAAAAAAAAAAAAAAAAAAAAAAAGAAGGATCAACTCACTCAAAATTCTTCCTGGATGAAAGCTGATTAAAAGTTTTGGCAGAACATAAAAGACCTGAAAATAGAAACAGGTGATAAAATATCAGAGTGGACTCAATCCTTGTGTTGTGGGCATACATCTACTTCCCCTTGCTCCTGGACAAGATGGTCTCAGTTTAAAGCAGATAGAAGTACTTCTTAATCCACTGTCTTGGTAAAAATGGCCTTTTGTCAAGTCTCGTTGCCATAGGTGTTGCTTAGGCTCAAAAATCAGTACAGACACACTCACACAAGAAAAGTCTCTAACTGTAAATTGATGGAAACTCAGAGAGTCCAAGCACTGGATTTCTTTTCACTGATTTTGTTAACCTCTGCTCTAAACTGCTGTTGGTTCTGCTGAGAGCTTCTCTCTGCCAAACACTTGCTCCCATTCCACCCGAGCAGTGATTTTTCAGCTCCATCAAGAAATGCTTCTCAGACTGCCCTTCAGACCACTCTGTCTGTGCAATTCTGGCTGGCAGACTGGGACAATACCTGTCCAGAGCCCACACCTGCATGAAGCTGGGCTTCTTTTCCTGGTATTTATCTCAGGGTTGTGGCTCCAATACCCATTTACCTTCTAATCACAGTAGAGTTAGGCATTATTTATCGCACGCTATTCCAAACCTGCTCCTGGAATAGAATGATTAATTTTCTTGCAGGCCTCATCAGTGTTCATCTTTGTAAAAGTCTCTTTTGCAAGCTTCCCGAATGAGCCTGAAAATATTTATATAAGAACCCCCTGAAAAGAGAGCAGGTAATTGCATCTACTGGAATAGGAAACTGAGGCAGGGCACCCTGGCTGCTTGATAGTGTCGCAGTATTCCACTTCATTAAGGAGAGTTTTAAAAGTTCAGCTAACAGAGCTAAAATTTATTGCAGGGGATTCACACTCTCATCATTTTTTTCTGGAGTTCACAAAATGAGCATTACAGGTAGCAACCCTTAAAGAGCACTTTGGGTGAAAGACAAGGCAACTCTGAGGTTTCATTCCACTTTTTTAACCATGAGATAATTTTTTTCTTTTCCTGTAATTACCTGTGCTAATCATTTTGTATTATGTGGCACTTCCAGTAAATAAAAACTCAGTGATATCTCCAATGTCTTTCACCACTGATTCCTGATGTTGGCTTTGTGAATAACCGTTTAGCTGACTTAAATGAAGAAAGAAAAGTTCTCCCTCCAAACTGAAAATGTTGGTCTTTGTTTCCTGTAAGAATACATTTTGTGGTTTTGGAGTGTTTTTCACTTTGCTAAGGAAACCACAGCAATCACATTTCAAAATGAAATCTTATTTCAGGATACAAATTGGCAATACTTAGGCCATCTTGAAAACATTAAGACTTTTTCCTCTGAAAGTCCAAATTCTTATTGAAGTTCAATTGCAATTGACATTTTTCAGCCCATTCCATTTTTCCACAAGTAGCTAATCTTCTATTACAGTTTAACTCAGCGTGCTCAGCACAGCAGCTCCAGCTTGGTGTTTTCACCATGAATTAACAAGATATATTTTCACTTGCCTCATCGGCATAGTTGATTACAATATTTTCTTTCATTTAAATACTTTCTGAAGTATAAACCTGTAAGACTTCAGTCCAACAGAAAGCAAGGTTCTGTGGTTGTGAATGAGTGGTTGACCTGGCCAGAGTCTACAGGAAGGAAGTTATAAACCTGTATTTATCATGTATCTTTGCAGAGCTGTTGTTGATACAGACACTGGGGGTCTTTTCCTCTATTCATTTTGACATTCAAATGGTTTTAAGATGGAGAATAATTGACACAACTTCCTGGTAAGTGCTTCTGCATTTCAGAGTTTGCAAACAATGACATTAAAGTCACAGCACCTTACCCTTGATGCAGGTTCTGCTTCCTTCCGTGTGCATTTGAGACTTTTTCTATTAAAAATCTGGACTGATTTCCTTTCAAAATATTAATTATCAGTACTGTCTTGGCAGAAACCCATAGCTTTTCCAACACTCAGATAAATCAGCCTTTAGGTTAATGTTGGTGATGCTTGTTATCCACAACTTTTAAATCCATTATTTTTATAACCTACTTTATTGCTGCCTACCCCATCCCTTACAGGGTATTTCCTTGTGTTTCCCTGAGATATGTCAGTCAAGAACTCCACACCTGAGGTGAGAATTGTCTGTCTCTATTACTGACACTCTCTCAGGCTGTGGTACTTTTTTTTGGAGATGTTGTGGAGATGGGTTGCCCACCCACACAGAGTCAGTGTGCTCCAGCACAGAGACACAACAGCCCCAGAAGGGCAGTATGAAAACTCCTGACTTTTCAAAACAGCAGACAGTGACAAAACACCCCACAAAATCCTGCTGCAAATAGCAGAGCTCCATCCACGTCTCATACGGTTTGTGTTGATTCATCCGAATGAGTGAATGAAAGAGAAAATTTTAATGTGCCTTTCCACTTGCCCAGCTGGCAGAATTGCTGGGTGTTTTGGCTTTGTGGAGGCTGTGATCCCCACGGTTATCTGATACCTGAAAACAGGTAATACACATTTGGATTATTTGATGGTGAGTTAGCAGGAAGTGTAAAAGGGTATTAAAATCTTACACTCTTTTACGTTACAAAGCTTTAGAGCAGGATTTTGGAAATCCCTGTCAGAATGTTTCTGCCCATATCAAGCAGTTCTAGTATCTAAATCCAGAAATAAGACTTTATATCTTGCAGTGTGCTTGCTTTCATATAGATATACACACTCATTTCTTCTACTCAAGTAGTACCAGAAAGTAATAAACTCCTGCTTTTCAACAGAGAGAAAATAACCCATGTTTTCCATCCAGTGCTGAGAAGGGGAGATACTGGAGCAACCAAGCTGGTTAAAGGGTGCTGAGAGATTGGAATCTGGGGGCTGAGATTGTTTACAAATAAGGACTTTTCATATGCCCTTATTGTGGGCATCAGCAAGCAATGCTGGTAGAAACAGCAGTGAAAGCACAAACCCAGTAAAATTACTTTGAAGTTTCCATCTCCAACCTAATCTGATAAATTCTACTGCATATTTTACTTTTATTTTATTTTATTAAATCCCGTGGTGTTACAACACAATCAACAAGTAGTAACCAAAACTTCTTTTTCTGTATCCACATAAACATCTGTTTCATCTGCTAAAAAAAAAAAAAAGTTCTCTCAGAGACTCACAACAGACAAGTATTTATTTCAGCATCAAGATAAACATGAGAGGAAGAGCACAGAGAGTAGGGAAAGGCTGTTGTGTGTCTCATCACGCTGAGGAGTTCTCTGCACATGAACTTGTACAGCAATATCTCTTACAGATTAATCTAAAATGCATGAAATTGCCCATGCATGGAGTTATCTGTTACAATTAAACCCATGATGGATGTGCAAGTGTGGACAGACTGCAAGCTGCAGCAGTGGTTATGATAAGTTATCTCTTAAAAGTGAATGCTGTGAAAAATTCAGGGAGGTGATGCACTGTAAAAGAGGAAAATGATATTTAGATAAAGTAATCATGGGAGAGCCTGGCTGGTTCATGAGTAAGTGCCAATCAATCCCCTGCTCCGCTCTCAGGTGGCAATTCAGAGCGTTGCCATGGCTGACAGCCACTCAGGTGTAGCATGTACTCCTCTGTCTTACTAATTTCCAGGGGATGCAGGGAGGTTCTGAAATGATAATTGAAATATGTATGACAATCCAAGAAGGATCTCTGCTGAGGAGGTGCCACTTTCAGAGTGAAAACAGGATTAATTTACTCTCTTTCACTTGTGCAAGAGTCAGGATTGAAAGGATTTCTTGTATATTCTTGTATATTCTGTCCCACTACCACCAGTAAAACCCAACTTGCTGCACTAAAAAAAAGAAAAGGTGTGCAGAACACAGGGGGAAAAATTCATTTGTTTAGATAGGAAAGAGGAAAATACACTAAATATCTGGAAGCTTGGGAGTGGTGTCCAATATAGATTTTGTGATAACCTCTAAGGCAGAGGACCACTCTTCCTTTACAAATGTACTCCTTTCTAAAAAAAACCCAGCAGGCTAGAGCAGAACAAGTAATCTGAGGGAAAAAAGCTATGAAAGCATTTTTCTTTCCTCCAAGGATTTTACTAGTGTCTGTCTCTCTGTAAAGATTCAGTTATGGGGATGGAGAGATCTTATTCTGCACTCAATATTATTTTTTTAGCCTGCCCTGCTGGGATGATTTTTTTTTTCTCATCACTTTGTCTCTGGTGACAGGAGCTGCCCAGACAGAAACATGAGAATGACCACAGGGGCTTGTTGCTGTTTATTTGAAATCAGGTTACCTTGCAAACACCTTCTTTATTCCTTATTTTATGCTCTTCCTGTGTCTTGTCTAAGCAGCAGCCCTGCCTGTCCCACCCATCAGGAGGGAGAGCAGGAAGGGAGGAAGCAATCTGCTCGGGGATATCAGCAGGAATGGGTTTGAACTCTTATTTACTCTCCTAACTGGGAGGTCTGGGTGGTTTAGTGTTTAATCTGCTGTGTGGACAAGTGTGTAGAGATTTCAGAGTTTGTTAGGGAATGTGGCAGAACGAGTGGGAATGGGGACAGGCAGTGTAGCAAGGCACTCCTGACTACTGAGTGTTTCCACTTCATATCTTGAGACTCTAAAACAACAAGGTTCCAGAGATCTGAGAAGTGCTCAGAGAAATTTTTATTTAAGACTTCCTTTTATGGTTGTTTTTTTTTTTTTTATCTGCCCTTAATGAATTTTTTCATCGCACAGAACTGAGGATATGGATTAAATGCAGAAAAAAATTTCTAACAGGACCAACATTTGATTCACACATTTTTTTAAAAGCAGATATTTCAGAGTAAGTTTGCTCTCTTGAATAGCCAGCAGTGATTAAACTATCACAACAAGTTGCTAGGAGGAAATATTCATATGACAAGTAGTGAGCTATCTATAGTGGGTGCAAGTACACAGTTTTGACCACCACAAAACAGAGCATAAATTTCTGAAAGAGGTATCTTAGTCCTAAAATCAAGGTTTAAGTGTCCTGGAAGACACAATCTGGGAGACAATCAAGTTATTGCCAGTGATGACAAGAGATATGACAACCATGTATAAGAGTCAAGAAGCTATTTAGACAAGGTTAAGTGATTAAAAACAAGACCCTTTTTGTGGCTTGAACATTTCCATTTTCCTAAACCCTATCTAACTTTAATCTACTAAGACATGAGAAAATTATGAATAATGGTTCTATGCCCCACAATAAATATTTTTTTTACCAGGAGTAGCTAAAAACCACAAAGATCCTGATTAGACCTGAATTGTCTAATCCTTGGCTCATTGTATCTGCTTTTAATTTATGACCCAAAGACATATGATTTATTCAGCATTGTGTTGTTTCTTTTTTCCCTCGGTCTGGTAGAAATCTCTTACTGGTTTGCTGTGAGTTTCTGTTGGTAGAGAGTGATGCTCTTTAAGCTGTTTGCTAGACAGCTCTTAAAATGGAAACTGGATCTCCCAGATGGCACAACCAGCACAAATAGCAAAATATAACCTACTAAAATATGTAATCAAATTTTTACCTTAAACAGACTGCAACTTCTTGGAAAACTGGTATTGTTCTCATTCAAATTTTGATGACCATAGAAATGAATCCACATTGCTAATATTTTAATAACATTCTATCTGAGAAAAAAAAAAAATGGGGGAACTTAAACATCCTGCCTGTTTGTATTAGGTAGTTAAGTTGCTTAGCAGGAGTTTTAAAGTTTGAAAGAAAAGTAGGTAACGCGGGTTGGTTGTGTGTAGAATTAAAAAAAAAAACAAAACAACAAAAAAACCCAAAAAACCCCCAAAAAAAACCCAAAAAAAATAAAAACCAAACCAAAACCAAACAAAACCAATTGTGCTTTTTGCTGATCTTCCAGTTGAGGAAGATTTTTAGACTGGAATAAAGAGAACAACCTGGGGAGCATCAAGAAGGGAGTGGGAAGGGGTCAGGGAGGGGATCCTGCCCCTCTGCAGGGCTGCCTCCAGCCCTGGGCTCCTCAGCACAGGAGCTGCTGGAGAGGCTCCAGGGTGGGCACATATCCAATCATGTCTTGCACTTACTGCAGTGCTTTAAGTGATTACTCATTTTTTTCTTACCACCCATCCCATTGCCCTGTTGGGTTTTGTGGGGGAAGGTTTGTGGACATTTCTTTCCATTTTTCACCTGGGACTGGTATTGCTGATATAAGTGACAGTAAGACTAAGACAGAGTAAATGATTCTGTGATCAACTATTGCACTTCTGCTCCTTGTTCACTCGGTGTGATGTGGACTAGCCCTCTTCTCTCTAAAATCTTTTCTCCCAGAAGGAATGTGGAGTGAACTCTGGATGGCTGCTTTTTCTCCTGGAGACAGAAATTCTATAAAATTGGCTTACTTTCATGTCAGGAGAAACATTTCTTTCAAATACGTCCTTAACTGTAGTGAAACAAGATGATTAGTAGGAAAAGGGTGAGGAAAAGGTGAATCTGCTATCAGTGTGATTCAAAAGAAAGGGCCATGGCAGAGAAGCTTTTTGCTTGTAAAAATGGCTTATCTGTGCAAATATTCTTATGTTCCTACTATCAACTTTGTTTTCTGTCCACTGACTGTGGTCTCTATTACATGTACCATGTTTTGGGGTTTTTTTGCCTCTGAATGTTGCACATCTGTTGAATTCAAGGCATATTAAATTTGAATTAATGCCATCAATGCACCAGTAATTTTATCTAATTTCAGTTTTAGACTGTTTTCTGCTTATATCTTCACATTTGTATGCTTTCTTGCAAATTACAGATGGAAAGAGTGAAGGTAAACAGCAAGCTGCTTGGTTTGTGCCCATCTATGCTTTGACCAGTCACCAGAAGACTATTTTGATAAGTAGAAACACTGAGAAATATTTTATTGACAACCCTGACAAAAATAACATTTCAGTGGAGAAAGTATAATTTATTTCTTGGTTTTATAGTAAATAGTTCCTCTAGCGAGTCCTGCCATCTCAATGCTGTGTGGGGATGTATGGCTTGGGGTTTTTGTGCATTGAGTCAAGACATTTGTATCCTACTGCTGTTGTTGTTACAAGGTGGAAAATGTTAGACACACAATATAATCACCAAATAAATGGAATTTTTTTTGTAGCAATTTTTCAGATTGCAGCACCTGAAGGTTTATTTTGGCTGGTAAGAATATCCCTGAAAAGTCAAGGCAATGTTGCCAATGTGGAGTGACACAGCTCTAAATTTGCTCTCTTGAGAAGGTCAGACATCTCAGAATTCTGTCAAGTAGGAAATTTTTTTTGAGAGAGATACAGGCATTTATTTTAAATCAAAGAGTTTTGCTCATGTTGCAGTGACCTTTGTGAGTTTCTCTTAGCAAAAGGAGTTTAGCTTTACTTGTGCAGTCACACTCTTGTGTAGAAGCTATTTTAAAAAATACCTGAAACTGAAATCTAGGCGAGCCAATGTGAGATTTAAATGGG
The DNA here is from genome assembly GCA_003676055.1 of Chloebia gouldiae. Taxonomy (NCBI): domain Eukaryota; kingdom Metazoa; phylum Chordata; class Aves; order Passeriformes; family Passeridae; genus Chloebia; species Chloebia gouldiae. The sequence goes on from QUSF01000057.1 coordinate 625,433, forward strand.
AAATAAATAAGTTCAGAAACTTTCCAATATGACAGTGATAACAAGGACTAAAACTGTACTGATGAGGCAGTCCTCACCTGATTTTCTCACCTGCAATTTTTGGCCATGAAAGAGGGGGAGCAGGTTGGTTTTAACTGAGGTAGGGTTGGGAATTATTTTTCCAGTGTAACTGAAGGCTCCAAGGCTCCATCCTTCCTGAATTAGAGCTGTGACCACCATCAAAATCTGAATATACCCCTCAAAAATGGATAGGCCAAATAAGGACTTAGTAGGAATTGCATTTTAGACAATGTTAAGTTTTATCCACCTAAGTGAAATGACGTTGTGTGTGCACTTTACAAGTCCTTGTCTGTTTTTAAAGGTGAAAAGTGGACACAGAATACGATTCAGCTGAGTTTCTGCTAATTAAGCTGATTTATGCAAGCCTGGAAATCTCCTAGGGAGTAATTGGTTAGACGTTGTAGAAAACTAAAAATAGAGGAGTGAGTTCAATCTTGTATGTTTAACATATTTGAGTGAGGACAGTCACTGGTTCTGTGGAGCTTGTGAATTTTGATTTAAAGAATATCACTACGCACCTCGACTGGAAATTTCCAAGCTTGTACAAATTTATCAGGTTTGTTATTTCAAATGCAATGCAACATTTTAAAGCGTGTAACACCAGCACATTTTATATGCTAACATTTGTATGTTAGCTGGGAAGCAGTGTTGTACAGATTTTTTAAATAATTTCTCTACAACCATTTCTTGTAATAGCTGAATTTCATTTAAAGTACAGGTTTTCACATCAAAGTAACAAGAAAACTATTAAGGATCAAGGCAAGACTAAATGCTCCTTTCATTTGCTCTCACAAACACCCACAAAGTTGTGCCCATGATTTTATGATGGATTGGGTTGCAATTTTTGTTGCTTCTTTCTCACTGTTTTCCAGAGTATTTATTCTCCGTGGAACTGAGTTACCTACCAAAGTATCCCAAACTTAGTTTATTTACAGGTAATATATTTTGTTCCACTTAATGACCAGAAAACAATAAGAAATTCTTCTTTTCCCATTAAAGAAGGTGGATAACAACAGGTAGTTCAAAACATTTCTGTGAAAACAGATAGCCTTTTGTTTTCTCTGTTTCAATGTTAGATAGCTATTTTTTTTTTAAGTAGAGGTAATTAATATTTATATAATTAATATGAGTCTCAGATTTAATATTTAGATCTTCAATTACTTAACCTTTTACATATTTTTTTCTTATGCAGTATATTCACACTCTAAAAAGTAGCAATTAATCTCTAGTACAACACAACTTGTACAGCTTACACATTCAATATTTGCTGAGCACCTGGGACCTAATTTCATATTGTGCTTGTCTGCAACTGCCTTAAGTTAGTTACACAAATGAATTTGGGGCAGATACTTCAATAAACATTAGTTTTCTAATTACAGGAAAAAAAGAAAACCCAGATAAAATCGAATCATGGAAATGCATGTGTAATCTTTCACTGTGGATACGGCAATATGGCTATTCCAGGACTTGGTGTAATTCACGGAATCAAAGAGTTATAGAATGGTTTGGGTTGGAAGGGGTCCTAAAGCAGGGACACCTCCCACTGTCCCAGGCTGCTTCAAGCCCCATCCAACCTGGCCTTGGACACTTCATTTTTGTATATTCAGAACAAAGAAAATCTTAAAGGCTCACAAAACCTCATGGCCCATACTTACTCAGAGTAAATTATGCTTTTTTTGGCACATTTGGGTGGTTGGTTTTTTTTAAGTCAGTCTGTCACAGGTTGGGTGCTGGAGGCAGCACTCTACAACGTGGGTTTTTCTGCTGGGGGTTTTGTTTAAATTGTCAGATTTACTCCCAGTTCTGGAAAAAAAATGTTTTACTAAATGAAGACATTTCTAACACAAAAAAAGAAAAAAAAAAGGAAATAAACCTAAGTTGCAGTAGAGAAATAGGTTAAATTCTGCAGGTCTTCTTGAATGCAAAATGTATTTAAGGGCAGAAACACAGGCAAGCAATTAGCTGCAAGCATTACAGAAAAAAAACTTTTGAGGTCAGGTGAGATGGACAACACCTCAACGATGTGGAGGGAGCTCTGCCTGAAATCCAGGCTGCTTTAAAGGAAAATCTTGTCTCTCAAAGAGTCATTATTGCAGGTGGAACCCTTGATGCCATTTCATATTTGTTTTTCTACATGTCTTCCTAATTCCACTGAGTGATAATTGTTCTCAGCTCAGCCAGAAAGCAGCTCTTAAATGGATGCAACAATTCAGGCTGAGCTGAGAAAATTTGAAGCGGCGCCAGTTCTAGAATTCAGGATTCTCTGATTTGTGGAGAATTCCTCACCAAAAAAACATTACACATGTACAGTTTTGCTGGGTGAGTGCTCAGTCCTGTGGCAATCCTATTTAAAATTACCTCAGGAGTCGCCTGAAGAGGAGGGTGAGGTCAGAAAGTCAATCATGATCCTTGAGCAGCCAGGTCCGTGTTAAACACTTTTCTTTTAGATGTTGTGGCAGCACATAAGAGCTCTGGTTCACATCTTCATTTTCCACAAATATATTTCATGTCTTGAAAGAATTATAGAAGTTTTCAGACTAATTTGAGTAAATTCAGTTCTTCCTTCACTGAATTTGAGAACAATGATCCTCAACAGCTTTTTACTTTTTTTTTTTTAAAGAGTTTATTTAAGCAGCTTAAATCCATGCTTTGGTGACAGTTTCAAAGCCATGATGAGGTATTTAATGAGAAAATCCACATAGTTGTAGAGTTCTTTATATATATATATTTTTTAATGGTGAGTGCCCCAGACAAAACTAGGAAAAATCAGTGGATGACATCTGTGGATTCTCCTGCACTGTGTTGTGCAAAGCCCTGATGTTCTGACTGTGGCAAGTGTTTTCATTCCCTTGAGGAGTAGATGTACATTTTGGATGTCTTTTCTTCTTGTTGATATTGATTTTTGTTTGGTTTGGTTTATTTTGTTAGGGTTGCTTTGGTTTTTTTTGCATTTGCTTTGGAAGAAGACACTTTAATACTGAATTAATATTAATTGCCAATTAGTGAGGGGAGTTCTTTAGAATGTGTTTTGTCCAGCACAATTTCATTTACATTCCTGTCAGCCTGTGGAAGTCTTCATCTTGCACAAATAACCCAAGGAGCTGTATTTACAGCAGAAATTCCAAAATAAATGCTGTATCATAGCATGAATTTACAGTACCTGTACTTGTGATTAAGATAGCTTCATAATTACAGACACAGATCTCTGAAATTCACCACAATAAAACAGTTTTGTGAGGGGGAAGATGCAAACCCCAAAGCAAGCTGGCAAAAATTAGAATGGATTAAACCAGTCTGATTGAAATGTCTGGTGCACAATCATAAAATCCTGTCCACAAGTTTGAAGACTCGTCAAAACCTCATTAGCTTTAATGAGACTTATAATATGCATTCTAGGAGACAGATTGTAGGGTTGAGGCTCAAATTAATACAGAGTTGTTGCCTGACAACTTACTAATGACATTAATCTTACCACAACCTGTTCTGACAGAGTTTTTTATTAAGAAGATGGGATAAACTTTTTTTCCCTTTCCTTTTTTTTTTTTTTTCCCCAATTGGAGGAATTGCTTTGCCATGCACCTGATTGCCCAGGAGTCAGATTAACTGCTGGGGGCTTGTGTTTTATCTGTGTCTGTCTGTCCAAATTACATTCTCCTAAATAGATTAAAATAGCATAGTATAATTGTAATATTGTAATTTTCCCCTCAGAAACTCTTGTAATATTTGCTGGATAATTATAAACTCTGCATAATCAATCCCAAGGGGTCCTCTGTAGATTTAGAGGGAAATAAAATATGGGCCCTATAGAGATCATCTTTATAAGATTTAAAAGTCAGGATGTGATCAACAATCCTCCCTCTTTTTCCTTTGAGTTTTGTTTTGGCAAATTTTGCAACTTCTGGTTCAAAAGGAGAAGTGATGACTTGAGTAACCAACCAGTACAGCTGTAAATTATTTAATTTTATTTAAACTTCTTTTTTTTTTTTATTTATTCTCCTCACCCCATCTGTTTTCCTGAATATTGACTAAATGTTGAGGCATTCTTGGATCTGAAGAGAGAAGTTTTATTCTGTAAATATATTTTGCTTTTTTCCTCCCTTCTCTCTGCAGTTTCAGTAACATATTTGTATTGCATATTTCATGGGGCCTCTAAATTAAAAAAAAAATTGAAAAAAAAATTAATAGCTTTATTTTTGTAAAGTAATTAATAAGAAGAAAGCACCCAGGAAGGTGTCTCTGTGGTGCCTGTCATTCTTGCTGGTTACTATGACTGATGCTGTATAACATTCCTTCAATCTGTTTAATGGGGATGGATGAGCTGTTAGATAAATTACAGTTGTGAACTTGATTCTTTGTTTTACTCTGTGGGCTTTAGTAAATATAACAAGGAAGTGTTAGAATTATTTTCTGTCTCTGCAGAAAAAGAAAAAAAAAAGAAAGTAAAAAGTAATACTTTTTAAATTTTGGGTGTTTGCGTTGTGTTTTTCCTGCCCCTTTGGTTCATGGGTGCTCCCTCACTGCTGCTTCTTTCTGTGTTTAATTAGCACCAGAAAAGTTTGGTTCCACCTTAATGCATTGCACATCACCAGTGTTTCTGGCAAAATCTGGAATTGCAATTGAATGGTATTGTCTGCCTGAAAGCTTTTGAGAAATCATAAAATGTTTCACATCATGACCCAAGCTTGAGTCAGCTCATGACTCAGCTTATGTGCATTTTGAAAAGCAGAATACTCTTGGCTTTCTTTAATGCCTTCATTCTGTTTAAGACCATCTCTCTCCTCCAAATTCATATGTGAGCTATAAATTTAACGTTATAAAGATCACTTCCAGACCTGAGAGGTACACTCAATTCCTTGCTGGTGCTGAGGTGTTTAAAGAAAGCACTGAAACCTCTAAAATTTGGGACAAACATTTCAGTTGGTGCTGTGTGGGAGGACAGTGAATAGCCACAGCAAATTTCACTGTCTGCCTGACAAAGAACTGACTCATAACTGTATTTTAAAGTTTTGGCAAAGTTTGGAAATTGCCTTGTTTGTTTGTTCAATAATTGCATTTTTTATGCTGTGGTTTGAGTGCAATGGGATTTTTATTTTATTTTTTTTCATCCAATTGCACAAATTTCCAATTATTTAAAAGAAGACTGTCTTAATGTGTTTGTCTGAGAGGGCCTGAGTTAAGACAGGCTCACCCAAAAACCTATTTTAAATTTATGTTAATGCAAATGCTTCTAGTGGTAGGATGATATGCGGGAAAAGAAAAGGAAAAAAGGCAAAACAAACCAAAAATAAAAATAAAATAAAAAGCAAAACAAAACAAAAAAAAACCCCAACAAAACAATAATGTGAATATATGATAATTTTGTCACCTAGAAGTATATCTTGGGTAAATGTACTGACAAGAAAATGATACAATACTTTATTCCTAACTCTCTCTCAGGCTGGGTAGCACTGGGTTATCCTTGAAAGAGCTGGGATTTTTGCATTAGTAGTCCACATGCTTTGTCTGTGATAAATTATCAGAAAGAATCAATCACATGCAGAACACATTCAATTATTATTCCTTTGTCTGTCCCTGCTTGTCTCTTCAAACAATAAAATTATAAAAAAAAAAAATAAAAAACAGACCCTGTGAAAAAAAACCTAAATAGCTAAAGAGTTCTACACCTCTATCCACAAAACACACTTTGGTGTGCTGTGCAGTTTCATGGATTAAGAGCTCATAAGCAGCATTTTGAATAGCTTAAAAATGTAGTTAATGCTGTGCTTTCATCTCATAGATCAGGCTCTCATGGCAACCCTGCAGAGTTATGAATTTCATCATAAATGACCACAATTCATCATATTAATCATATTTCATCATAAATTACCCCGATTGTTCATTATTTCAACTGTAGCTTATATGTTTTTTGGACTTCATTGAAGATGCAATTACTTACAGAAAGTCACTTGTCACCTCTTATTGTATTAATGATAAATTAAATTTTGGACTCATTGCGGTGATTTGTTTTTACACAGGCTACTCTTCGCAGGATTAAAATTTTGAGAAAACAAAGAACTTAAAAGTTTCTGTAGCCTGAATCAAAGCCAGATGGTGGCATCCTGAAGGGCCTTATTTGAGTAGCTTAGACATAAGGCCAACATTTCTGCCTTCTCTGGAGCCACATAAATATTTAGGTACTATTACAGTATTTAATTTTGTCTCACAGTGATGCAGTTTCTTGTGAAATATAGACATTTTATTAATTCAAATTGAAAGCCAGGTAGATTTCTTGAAAATGTAACTAGCAATGTATTTATTTGTACAATTAAATATATACAGATTTACAGGGTATAAATGCAGTCTATTTACAATGCAATTTAATATTGCTACCTATGAGAATTCATATTCTTTACATACCAATGGTGTTTTCAATTTAATCAATTTTTAGCAAGCTCATCTAACTAAAATTTTTTGTCACAGTAAGACTGAACTAGTGAAAACACCAACACAAGTTTTACAGTGAGACATTGTGGGTTTTTTTGTTTTGGGTTTTTTTTTTTTTTCCCAACCCCAAAATGAAGTAATGGTAATTTAATGTCAAAATTTAAGGGAGAAAGCCTCTTTTCCAAATCATTTCCATGTGGGACTTTATGCTGACTGTGTATGAGGTATATTGAGCAACACTGAACTGAAAACTGAATTAATATTATATTTATGCTGTGTTGTAGCAACGTTCATACCCTTGCCAGTGCAAGATCCCAAAACAAGCTGCCGTTCTCTCATAATGAATTCTCTCCACTGCTAGCTTGATTTTTTTTAATAATTCTCATCGACCTTTTAAAGGAATAGAACAACAAGATCTGATTGCAAAAAGCAAGCAATTTTGGAATCTATCCCTAATTATTGCCCAGATAATCCCTTTTGATTTTTGCCATTGAGAGGGTGATAATGACAGCAAACCTGTTGGGTGCCTGAAAATCCACTGGTATTCAGAGCCTGGCTTAGCTGATGTTATCTTTTACTGCCTTCTGCTTATTTTTCCTCTCTCCCCTTTTTAATTTCTGTGTGCTTGAAGAAAAAATGAAATTTGAGATATGACTAGAGATGAAAGAGACGTGTTATGGGTGGAAGTGATGCTGTTGGCTCATGACATGAGATATATGGAGGGATTATTCAAATAATACTTTTCCTAAGAATTTTTTAATACTTAAGAAAAATACTTTAATGTTCTGGGAGGCAATTGCTTTTGGATGGATTGAAAAAAAGATGGTGACTTATTTGCAATAAATACGTGCTTAGTTACACTGCTGAACATCTCATTTTATCTGGAAGTCTGAAGAGAATGAGTTCCATGATTTTCCTCACACCACATTTATTCCTGTGTAAACACCTTATGATGACTTTGATGGGATTTTTAACTTTTTATTTTAATATAGAAAAAGTAAAAAATCAAGATATGGGTGAGTGTAGACAGTGCATGCGTCTTTATGCATTCTGAAAAAAACAAAAGTAAGGATTTGTACTGCACACAGAAAAGGAGTTCTCAAGTTTTTCATAATAGAATAAACATCATATTTATAACTTAATTAAATCAAGCTTTTGGCCGGTAGGTGTGCAACAAGAGAATCACTAACCTGTCAGTGGTGCATCCCCATATTTTTGTTATTTTTTAATCCCTTTGGCCCTGAAGTAGAAAGTAACAACAGACCTTAAAGTCTATCATGTATAATTAACACTTCCTGCATGTAGTGGCAATAGTGACAATTTTCTTTTGCCATTTTGGCATAAAAAAGTGTCCCATGGGATTACATTACATTACATTACTGAAAGAAAGTCTCACAGGAGCATCCTTATTAAGAAACAAGTTCCAAGAGAGCCTTGCAAACTCTGTAGTCAGTTTTTAGCCTCATAAATAAGTAATAAAATCACCAGCACTGGCATCTCAATGCATTTCATGTTTAAAAACTAAAATTATTATGACTTCTTCCTTTTCTTTTTATCCTGCTAATCACAAAACTCCAGGAAACCCCTGGAGGAGAAGATGTTATTTCACACTTACTACTTTTTGCTGTGACAATGAGATGTGGGAGCATTTCTTGCACTGCACCGTGTTCCTCTGGTGGCTTGGAAATTGTGCTTTTTTTTTTATTATTATTATTTTCATTTCATCTGATCTAGAAATTCTGCCTGTGGAAGGCCAGGAACAGACACAGGATCAGCCACTGCCCTGCTGGTGTTTTCCACAGGATAGTTTTTTGGTGTCATTTATCACTTAATTAAGTGGAATATATCACTGCTTATTTACTATGTGGGGCCAGAGCACTGTAGCATAAAGATGGCCTGGAACTCTCTCTGAAAAGGGGGAATAGACCAGGAATTCAAAGCAGAAAGTATCTGTTGGGAGCTCCAGCATTGTGAAAGAGGATGGCCAGGCAGCAGGGTTGGTGTTTGATTCAAGCTGGAGTTTTTGCATCAGGTTAGACACATAAAGAACATTCCAAATCCACTCCACAATATTGCAGGGAGAGAGTGAGGTGTGTTGTTTCCAGGAGGAACAATTCCTGCCTGTGCTTGTGGTTCCCAGCTGGACTGCAGGGAGCTAAGAGAACAAGGGGAAGAGCAGGACACAGGGAGAAAGATGGGAAAATGGATGTGTTCCCTCGGAGCAGCTCCAGAGAGGAGCAGAGATGCTCTAAATTCAGTGATACCATAAATTACCAACCCCATAATATTGCTCACCCATTTGTTACTCACTATTTTTGGGTTTGTAAGCTGGAGCTCAGAATACAGACCAACCTAAAATAAGCAAAAACATTTCAGGTAGACAACCTGCTTTCTCCCTGACAGGAGGGTGCAGCCAGGAGGGGTCACAAGCAACCAGTGACAGGAGCAGAGGGAACGGCCTCAGGGCAGGCTCAGGGGGGAAGCAGCAGGAATTTCCCCATGGAAAGGGAGCTCAGGCCTTGGAAGTGCCCAGGGAGGGTTGGGGTGCCCATCCTGGAGCTGTCCCAGCAATTCCACTCAGAGCTCTGGGCTGGGGACAAGGTGGGATCAGGCACAGCCTGGCCATCCAAGATCTGGGATGTCTTTTCCAACCTCAAGGATTCTGTCAAACATGTTAGCCACACGGACATCTAACGGCGATCTTGACAGATTCTGACAGTTTTGTTTGTTTACAAATACGAAGTGAAGGGAAGGAGGGAAGGGAGAGGAGCCAGTGTGGCACAATTCCTGCACCCAAACAGCCGGGTAACACATGGGCATTAGCTAAGCATCTTGAATGCCAAAATGATAATTAGCACCACTTTTCTGAAGGATTAGGAATCTCAGAACTAAAATCAGCTACCTATACATAGCAGTGGTTTGATTTGGGAGCACCTGTGAGCCTGGTTTCCATTTAATTTGATGTCCAAAACTGGTAGCACAAAACCTGCAAGATGCTCAGTGTAGGCGACTGCTTTGTCTTTCAAGTGCCCCTTTGATGTCCATGGAACAAATTGCACTTCAAGTTGGGTAAATGTCTGAAAAGTTAGGATTATTGTGAGGCTTCTCGTATCTAGCTGATCTAGAATTGGAATTTCACATTTAGGAATCACTTGTGTGGCCACTCTGCAGCTGATTGTCAAGGCATCTAAAATTGTTATTGTGGCCTTTCTCAAATGCTGAACTCCAAGACCTTCTAAGAGCAATATCACAAACAGCATTCTTTAAATAACCATCTAAAATAATACTTATTTGGATGTTGGTGGCATTTTTTATTGGGATTTTTAAAAAATTTCTGTGAATTCTTAGCTATTGACAAGATGTCTCTTTTCCTGCTTGGATTCTGGCAGGGCAGTAATTCATATCAAAGTGCTCTGGTGTGCAGGAGAATGGAAATTGTAGAAATGGCTTTTAGATCTTAATTCTGACAGGGATTGTAATTTCCCTTTAGCAAAAAAAAAAAAAAAAAAAAAAAAACTCAAAAACACCAAAAAAGCAAACCAAACAACAACAAAAACAGACACACACACAAAAAAAAGAAAAACAAATGAAAACAAAGCAAAACAAAAACCTTCAAAACAAAACAAAACAAAAAACAAAACCAGCTAACCAAGCAAACAAAACAAAACTCAACAAAAATCTCTAAAAAAAAAACCAAAAACCAAATCCAAACATAAAGCCCACCAAAACAAAAATAAACCAAAACATACAAAAAACTAAGGGAAAGGAAAAAACAGAAACAAAATAAGCCAGAAACATCCACAAAAGCCCCCCACCGAAACCTACAAAGCAACAAAGCAAAATTTAATCTTAAAATTTAAACTTAAAATTTAAACTTAAATAATTTAAATTTAAATCTACTGAACTTCCTAATATTTCCACAGAACTATAGAAAAAAATCAGTCACCATCACTTTAACCAAAAAGTCTCCCTTTCTTAGGAGGAAAATGAGACCACACGTCAGGACTATCTCCTTTCTTTATGTCTACTGAGATCTTTTGGGTTTGTTCTGCCCTGAGAAATGCCCTGCTGAGATTCTCTGATGTAGTCTGCTACTAAAAAGATGAATGTTTGATACTTTTTCTCCTATTTTATGCTCATCCTGAACTTTGACCTACATGGCAACAGTGAGGTGCAGACACTAAACAAAACAAAACAAACAAACAAACACACGCACACAAAAATACCCTAAACTCTCAAGCTAACAGAAAATATCCAGACTTTTGCCAAATTTGTTCAGTGAGATAAAAAACCACTTTCATTAGCTTAATATATTGCTAGTAGAGGAATATGGCCATTTTCAGTCCTCCATTATAAAAGCAGCAAGAACTAGAGGTGGAATCTTGAAATTATTGACAGTGATGTCACAGAAAGGGGATTTTTGATATCTAGAGAATCTGTGCCACCACTCACATTTGTGTTTTTTGTTTGTTTGTTTGTTTGTGGTTTTTCTGGTTTTTTGGGGTTTGTTTTGTTTTGTTTTGTTTTTTTTCTTTTGTTAAGGTTCATTCCATAAAGACAGGCATAATCCAATCACAAGCTCTACTGCTTAATTTTTGAATTTTTTTTTTTGGCAGAGGTGGGTGAAATCACTTATATTTGATATATCAGAAGTGAATCAACTCTTGGGCAATATTTGAATATTTGATACAGACTGGTGGGGCAGTGGGGTTTAAGGACTAGGCAGATGAATTGTTAGATAAATCACATATGGGGACTCACTAATGGCCTAATAGAGTTTTTGTGGGATATTTTGTAGTTTCGCAGGTTTTTTTTGTGCTTTTGTGTTTTGGTGGGTTTTTTTTGGGTTTTTTGGGGTTTTTTTTGTTTTGTTTTGTGTTTTTTTTGTTTTTTTGTTTTTTTGTTAGGTTTGTTTTCGGGTTTATTTGCTTTGTTTTTGGGATGGCCATAAGCAGAGGTGTGTTTGCTGGTTCCACACAAAATTTGTATTAGTCTATGTTTGATTCTCTTTACTCAGATTGGAGTTGCAGCAGGAGCAGGGCTTTGTAGGAAAAAAAACCTACAAAAAACCAACACTAAAAAAAAAAATGCCTCTCAAAAAAATCCACAGCCACCCTGAAACCCCTAAAACAACAACAGCAAAAAAGTAAAACCAAAACAACCAAACAAAAACCCACAACAAACAAACTGACAAACAAAAAGCCCACACCAAAATCAATACTCTTTGGACCTGATTTATTAGAAAGGATCTGATAATTTTGCTGTTAAAAACAGAAGCAATGAAAGACCCCAGGAAATAAAAGTTCATGGGACTTACATCTCATGCTGCTGAATAGATTAGCGTTTCCAGAAATGCTTACAACTGCAATCTCCAACTAGTGATTTTGAGGATAAATACAGAGGTCTCTAGCAGTGATAAATGCAATGCTTTTCATGGTTTTGTTTACTTTAAGTGCTTTGATCCCGGTTTTTAATCTATTTTCATACTAATATGTTTTATCTCGGAAGGCCCGTTGTCTTCATTTCACTCCTGACAATGAAAATTACCAAATTTACTTCATGTTTAAGTTTTATTTATTCATTTATATCATTCTTCAATAGAGCTGTAGTGGAGGGCAATAGTGCCTGGCTTTGATCTGTAATGACTCAAGATGGTTTCTATTGTGATGCCTTGTAGATTGCTTTCAATAGTTGAGCTTTTCAGGCAGTGTTGTCAGCCTTCCTTGGCAGCTGCTGAAAGGAAAATATTCATATCACATTGTCTTCCTTTCAGTCACCTACCAGGGTAGGTGAATAAGGAAGAAACAGGTTGAAAAATGCAGAAATTGTTGTTTGAGCTGACTTATCTTGAACTTTATAAAATATACTGGTACTTCAGTTGCAGCTTTCATAACCAAAGTAATCTTATTTCTGAATACAATAGGAGGAGAATTCAGCAAATACCTTTGTCCAGTGTAATAAATGTCTGCTTCCTTTTAGGCTTTTTTTTTTTTTTTACAAGAATAGCAGAGGATAATTTTTTTTATTGATTTTTCCAAATTGTCTTGCATGCCTCTTGCATATTTGGTTTCCAGCAAGACTAGAAGGAGCCATTTACAGCAATTTCTGGGTTAGTAACCTGGCATTCTGAAACTCCACTGAGACATAATTGATATGCCACTAGAATACACTAAAGGACTCAAGTGTTTCTGGATGCTTCTTAAAAATAATAGCTTTAAACTGCATATCAAGAAAGCTGTAGCAGGTAAGTAATGAGGGGGAAATCATAAAAGGCTGTACACAAATGGAAAGACAAAGACTACTAACGGAGGCTGAAATAAAAAATGAAAAACACAAAAAAAAATAAGTCTAGCTAAAAAGTAAAGAACTAATCAGAAACATATGAGAAGTAGAAAATGTGGTTTAAATGCTGGATTGAAAATGAGACAGGAAATTGGAGGAAAGGATAGAAGGAATCCTATGAGGACATTAAAGCCCAAGAAACTGTCTTGAAAAATTGTGGTTCAGTTAATGGATAAAAACAATTCAGATACTGCTGCCTTGACAATATCGAGCTGGAGCAACACCTTGGAGTTAAGGGATTTAATTTGGGCTGGCAGCAGCGTGGGGCAGGTAGCCTTTGGATTTAAATGGATTCTGCTGATCCTGTTAGAAGCTGTTGTGTAAGAGCTCATGGCCCTGCCCCAGCGCTCTGATCCAGCTCCCTGGAAGTTTTTTTTTGCTTCCAACTTTGCTGGGAGATTTTTTGGCCCTTAAACCTGCAGGGATGCCAAGTGCTGTGTAAACAGTGCTTTTATCATCCAGGATGTTCAGTCTTTTGCATTCCTCGTGTTTGAGGCAGCTCCACCTGGGGCAGCAGTGGCTGTGCCCTGGAGCCAAACATAACACCTTTTGGGGCAAAAAAACTGAATTTAGGGCAAGGGTGATGTGCTAGCCCCACAGTGGTGACTAACTGTGGGTGTAACTGCCTCATGGTCTGGGACAGCTCACTGGAAAATGAATTTTCAGAGAGTTAGTTTGAGGTCAAGATATTAAAGCAAGGAAATGGCAGCAATTAAAATGTTTGTAGATCCCAGTAATACAGAGCTCAGACAACAATTTGACTTTGGGAAAGGGAGGAATCAGCATCTATTAATATATATATATATAAAATAAATTAAAATATATATTATCTATATAATACCGTACTGCTGTACTCCAAAAAATAAAAAGTTCCTCTGGCAAACACATAACATACAAAAAACAACAGGTGATTCCTTTAATGAGGCTCACAAATAGAGAGGAAAAAAGAATTTCCTAATGAGCCTGTGGGTTGTATCTAATACCTTCGTTTGAGAAGAAATACGTTGAAATTCAGACTGGAATTTTATAATCTATTTATCAGTCACTGTAATTGTGACCTGTTTGTCAAGACCAGCCTGCAGCAACATATTTGTGCACTCACAACAACTCTTTTATATGTTCTGTTGGTGAATAATGAGGCTTCTCTAATCACCTGGTTTTGCTGTAACTACTGTGTATTTTGTTGCTGGCATAAATTGCTGTGCAGCAATGGCAAAAGATAAAAAATAACACTTCTAAGTGTATGGTGGAGGCTGAACTGGTGTTTTGGGTGAAGGGAGAAAGAAAACTGAATGAAGTTAATTCTATCAGCACATTTAAAAATAAACTGAAGAACAAGAAGGAGACTGGTGGTAATCACAGAAGTATATAAAGAGAACACACATATTCCACTGGTCTGGTGCTAATCCCACACAAATCTGTGTAAAGACTTTGTTCTTAATCTGAAAAAAACCCTCACAGTCCTCTGTTGTGACATCCCATGTTCACAGATGTGTAAAGTGGAAAGGGATCAGTAAGGACTGATGTACATTTATAACTTTATTTGTACCCATCAAACTGTAATCACCTTCCTGCCCTTTTTCCTGTACGCTGGATGAATAAACAAATTCATTTTGTTATTTTTATTGTAATAGTTTAAATATATTTGTGAATATAACATTTATTTTTCTCACTTCCTTCTTAGTATTTTTCCTTCCCTTTGGGATTTACTCTATCCTTAGTCCTGTGTTTTAAAAATACATACGCTGCATGCAGATACGAGACGATGTTAAGGGTCAAATATGAAATGAAATGATGTAGGCATCCTGTCCTAATTAACGTGGTTTACATTGCATTGCACTGCTTTACAACCACACCACATTACCTGGATGCAGTTAATAAAGCAAAGCTGCAGGGGGAAAAAACCCACAAAAACAAACAAACAAAAAAAATAGAGACCAGTTAGATAATTCTCCTTGTGCTTTTTCACCACTGTTAAGCCAGAGTGGGAGACCAAGTTTGTTTCCAGCTGTGCTGTGGCCTCTGGGATGTACCTGGGATGTTGAAGGGCAGGTTAATGACTTGGGCTTATGAGCAGAAGCAGTTTCTGTGCAGTGATGCCACAAACTGATTAGTGTAGGTGCTTTTGTTTGCATTCAGAAGCTGATAGAGAGCAGTTGTCTGGCTCAGCAGTCCAGGATCTATATGTACTGTTATTAAAATAACATTTTAGCTCCCTGTTACGACAGAGCATTGTAAAAGCATCACATTCTTGGTCACTCTAATTGTGAACATCTGTAATTTTCTCTTTTCTGTCTGACTTCTTCCTTTTTCATCCTTTCTCAATGACTGCTCCTAGCTCTTAATTTTCAAATGTTGCCCCATAGAAGCAGCGAGGGTTTCCAAGCAGCTTTTTTAAAGCTTGGTTTACAATGTACAGCAGGTAATAAAAATAAATTAAAAACCACTGCCAAGAATACAGTTTGTTTGTGCAGTGTAGCCATACTGAGATGAGGTTTTGGCATATATAAACTGTTTCCTTAATATTGCTGTAAACCACCATGTAGAGAAGTGGCTGCAACAGTGAGAGGCAGTGCTTGCAATGTGAGAGCAACAAATGAATTTATCACAGCCCAGTCTTCACCTTGGCTAAATCTGTGTTTAGGTGTCTTCATGTCACATGCTGCTGCGTGGATTATGTGCCCGCAGAGCTCACAGTTCCTGCAGGGCAGTGCCCATCTCCTCAGGACAGGAGGACAGGGAGCTCCTGGAGCAGGTCCAGAGCGGGGACAGAGGTGATTCAGGGCGTGGAGCATCCCCGTGCCCAGGAGAGGCTGAGGGAGCTGGGGCTGCTCAGCCTGGAGAGAGCCCAGTGAGAGGGGCCTGAGCCCTGGCTGTCCCTTTGTCCATTCCTGTTCATCCCTGTCTGTCCCTGGCTGTCCCCACGTGTCCCTGGGTGTCTTCTATTCCTGGGTGTCCCCATGTTGTCCCCCTGTGTCCCTGCATGTTTTTGTCTGTCTTTGTCTGTCCCTGGCTGCCCCTGTGTGTCCCAGTTTGTCCCAGTCTGTCTGTCCCCATGTCCCCCAGTCTGTCCCAGTGTGTCCCAGTCTAGCCCAGTGTGTCCCAGTCTGTCTGTCCCAGTCCGTCCCAGTCTGTCCCAGTCTATCCCAGTCTGTCCCAGTCTGTCTGTCCCAGTATGTCCCAGTGTGTCCCAGTCTGTCCCTGTCTGTCTGTCCCAGTGTGTCCCAGTGTGTCCCAATCTGTCTGTCCCAGTCCATCCCAGTCTGTCTCAGTCTGTCCCAGTCTATCTGTCCCAGTGTGTCCCAGTGTGTCCCAGTCTATCCCAGTGTGTCCCAGTCTATCCCAGTCTGTCCCAGTGTGTCCCAGTCTGTCTGTCCCAGTCTATCCCAGTCTATCCCAGTCTGTCCCAGTCTGTCCCAATGTGTCCCAGTGTGTCCCAGTCTGTCCCAGTCTGTCTGTCCCAGTCTGTCTGTCCCATTCTGTCCCAGTCTGTCCCAGTCTGTCCCTGTCTGTCTGTCCCAGTCTGTCCCAGTCTGTCTGTCCCAGTCTGTCTGTCCCAGTCTGTCCCAGTCTGTCCCTGTCTGTCCCAGCCTGTCCCAGTCTGTCTGTCCCAGTCTGTCTGTCCCAGTCTGTCTGTCCCAGTCTGTCCCAGTCTGTCCCTGTCTGTCTGTCCCAGTCTGTCCCAGTCTGTCCCAGTCTGTCCCAGTCTGTCCCAGTCTGTCCCAGTGTCAGGACTCAGAGCAGCCCCAGGCTCTGCTCCAGGCCCAGCTATATCCCCAGAGCCCCGGGCAGGGCTGATCCCAGCAATTCCCTGCCCAGGAGGCAGAACTCCTGCCCTGGGCAGTGCCAGCCCTGACAGAGCCCAGAGAGGCTCTGGGCTCTCCTCCTGGGGACATTCCAGAGCCACAGGGGCACAATCCCAGTGCTCTGGGGCGGCCCTGCCGGAGCAGGGAGGTGGCACCAGTGACCCACTGTGGTCCCTTCCAAGCTGGCCCATCCTGGGGCTCTTGCCTGGAGGCTTTAGTTACAATGAACCTGTTAGATTCATTATTTAATCCAGTTTTATATCATATTTGAGAAAAGTCCAGGAAGAAACCTCATTTACAAGTATTTAGTATAATTTATACAGGGGTCTTTTTAAGTGTGAGAGTTTCAGATTTCATTCTGTTTGTGAACAAGTTGGAACAAATGAGGTAAAAATTGCATTTATCCTTTCCAGAGGCTCTTAGCAAAAATGACCTAGAGGATTTTCATCATTCATCCACAGAGCTTACATGGTACTGCCAGCTGCATTGTCCAAAACAAACAGAATCAGTTCTTTATTGCAGCTGATAGCTGTAATGCCCTTACTATTTCATATCCCTCACACAAGAGGCTCATATCTGCAGTGCCTAATTGATATTCTGAATGTGATCAGTAACATCACCTTCCTGTACAATCAGAAAGAAAATTATGAAAACTGGCACTTCTGTTGTATCACATTAGGTGACATGTCTTTTTTGACAGTGGCAGGGCTTCCGTGGTGAAAAAACTAAAAATCCATACGACCAAAAAATGTGTGAAATGAACGCAGTAAGACTTGTTAACTGTAATGATGAAAAGGTACAGAATATTTTGCTTTATTCTCTTTATGCATAGGATTTGGTGTAACAAAAGAGGGCATTGTGGATGGTGTCCGTGTAGGAATGCTTGTTCAGTGCTGGCATGTGGGTTGAAATGCTCATATGGAGTTTTTGTGGGTTTTGCAAGTGAATCCTTGGTTGCCTCCATGTCCTCCACTCCTTTTACTACTGCCTGCAGATAGATTTTTGTCTGGAAAATCTGAATTCAAGTGGAGGTTCTGATTCTGAACCAATGCTCGGTCACTGGAGCACCTTGGAAACACATGGAGGGATTAAACCTGAAGCAAAATCCACAATCTTCTTATAGTGTAAATATGAAAATCATCATCATTTCAATGGTTTTGCCATCTCTTGTAAGAAAATACTGCCAAATAAGGTGTTTAGGAGTGGATATCCAAAAATAGAAGTAACTAGAAATCAGTGTATACTTTTCAAAGTGTAATGAGAATATGCTTAGAACTTATATTCTATAGTACTTCATTTTGCTGGAGATAGAAGAGTATAATGAAGTGTAATCAGAGTTTAAAAACTGTTAATGATGACTTTTTAATTGCACAACTTTCAAATTTGGATTTGCTTAGGATGGGAAAAGATAAATTCACCAGTGCTGCGATTAAAGATTGCCTAGCAACCAGAGAATGAGTATATCTAATATAGGGAAAACAAAGGAAGAACAAACCACTTTCATTTCCATATATATATAAAGTATGTATAAATATTAAAATGTGGAAATAAATATATCGTGTATGTACAAACACAGACATACACGCTAGTTCTTCCAAATTTCCAACCTAAAATGCTGTGAATCATTAAAAAAAAAAAAAAGAGAGGCAAAACAAGATCTACAAGATATAAGATGTAGATGAAAATTGGACATTTTCATTTAAAAGTGATAAATCCACTGTAAATTTTTCAGGTTTTTTTTTTTAATTGTCCTGCTTCACTGATGAAGTGAAAGTAGAAAGTGGAAAGGCAACAGTGAAGACCAGTAAAAATATGTGTATCTGAAATCTTTTAAGTCTGTAAGGACAAGAAGGAAAGAAGATGTCACCTGTCTAGAGAAGATCATAATCACTTAGAACTGTTAATTTTGAAGGACTGTACTAATGATTAAACTAAGTGCATTCAATGTTCCTCTGTGGAAAATAGGATGGGCAAGAAATGTGAATATTTTATTAACTGAGACATTTTGAGTGAACACAATGCTAAAAATCTCCTGATCAGCTTTAAAAGTAAAGGACAAGCAACTAGAAATGATAAGGTATTTCTGTCATGACTTGGAATGTCTTCTGAAAATTTTAATTTAACAAAACAAACTAATGGAGAGACAGTTTAGCCTAATTGCCCTGTGCAGAAAGTCTTAAGGTCTTATTCATTCCCTTTTCATAAACCCTTTCATCCCATAGCTGTGAACAGGTGCAGAAAATGAAGGTTTATTCACCCGAGTCTCATCAAGGGGCAAAAAAACTGTGCAAACACAAAAATCCACTGTGTGAACACAAGTGAAGTGAGCAACAACCACAAAACCAAAGCAAAGAGTGCAGGAACTGCCTGGGTAATTTTTTAGCCAGCTTTGTTGAGCACGCAGAGAGAAGGGATGTGGGAAGCTGTGTTGATGTGGACCTTCATTAAAGGCATTTTTCTTCCCTCCCCCTGGTTCTGCAGGAAGCATCCCTGCTGCTGGCTGGGGCTGGGTGCTGGGGGTGGCGTCACCCGTGCTGTCAGCTGAGCAGGCAGGGGAATATCTCCCTTTTTTCCTTTGGTGGAGCACGGTCTCCACTGATGGCAGCTTTCCTCAAATCTGCACGGCAGCCTGTGCATGAAAGATTTCCCACAGGTTGTAAAAATATTCAGAGCCATGTTATATAACCACGTTCCCCCTTTAATCGTTTTTGATCCATTTTTTTTCTAATGAAGATGTGAAATGACAGGAATAGTTCATATTCTTCTTTTTCTCTGCAGAGCCTGTTGGCATAGAAATGAACTCTCTGTAACCTATGGAAGAGAGAAGAGTTTACTTTTTAAGCTGTTTCTGTTTCTACTTGTGTTTCATATTGTCAAACATCAGATGTTTAAAAGGTGTATAACACAGCAGGCTGAAGTGCAGTGACCTGCTGCTCTTTCACATTCAAATTAATAAAGTAGCTCATAGTGTAGACCTTTAGAAAGGCAAGAGATTATACTTTTTTAAGGCAGAAGGGGATTTATTATGATAGAAATTAATCTCTGCAGACATTACTTTAGGGCTTTATTCTAACTCTTGAAGTAGGGGCACACTTTTACAGTATTGCACCATTAGATTAAATCCAAACCTTAAGTCAGCACTTCATCTTCACCCGGGATTAATGTTTCAGCCCAGTCCCAGAGTGGGATTCAAACGGTAATTCTCTGATTAGAATAATCTGATTTTCTTTTTGCAATGCCATCTTAGGTTTAGAGAAATCAGCTGATGCATCTCCTCAGATTAGAAGACCAGAAAAAATTAAACTTAGAAAACATTTTTTAAACTTGATTTTACACAAGTTCATTGCAGCTCTCCACAACCACAAGCTACAGCTTAAGTGCGTAGAATCTCTTGATCACAGAGGCTTTCAGAAGTAACCACCTTGATTTTCATGAAATTGCAACAAAATCATGACTTTTTTTACTCTGAGGTGTACATTCTCCTTTAGTTTTCTTGTCCAGCAAGAGAACATTCCAAGCTGACATTATTGTTTCATGCGTTTTCTAAAACCATTTAGACACTCTGCCAGGAGTGCTCTTACTAAAAATTTAGCTGAACCTTCTACCTGCACAGTAAGCAAATCAGCCTAGAAAAGAAACAGAAGGACGTAGATGAGCTATTGGTATCTAGAAACCTTATTTTTCAAATAATAAGTGAGACAATTTAATTATTCCAACTGTCTTTTTTACCTTAGGAGAAACAAATTAGCTGCCTCACCATTAAATCTGAGGAAACAGCTCACAAATTTCTTTAAAAGAACTGCAGAGCTCATCTGTTTCTATGTTCACACTTTGCATCTCTGCACAGGTGTATCTTCAACATGATTTATGGTTCTGCTTCAGCTGTGGAGAAATAAGTGTGAACTTGGGCACTGTGCAGATGATTCTGTAAATCAGGAAACTTATTAAAGCTCTTTTTCTAAAAATTTATTTTAACATGAGAATGCTACAGGTGGCAAGTACTTTCTCAGTCTTCTACTGGAGTTTAGGTGCTCTTCTTGGCTTCAGAACTGGTGCTTATTTTTACTATATATATATACCAGATTTCTGTTGACTGGCTGTTTCCTGGGCTGCTCATTTCGTGGTGCTGCCTGGAGATTTCTCTTTTGGAACAAGTTTTATTCTCATGAAAGCAAATGGCCATTATTTTTATTTCTTTTGAAAGAGCTTGTAAAATAAGCCGTATTTCCTGTAGCCACATAGGAAATTGAGTACAATCATGTCTGCTGCTTTAGACAGAAATGATGGCCCTCCTCTTCCCATCAGTGGTGGAACCAAAAGTTGAACTTTAAAACACACGCAGAAAATACCCTGTCTCCCTAAAAATCTGTGTGTCTAACATCATAAGCTCATATGTCATTCTCTTTGCAGCTACAGCATCAGCACATTTACCTCAGTATCAGCTGCTGTGCGTTTCACTGCCTCATTATATAATGTATACTCAATGTGTTCGTATTTATATTTAATGCCCATAACATGAAAGAATAAAGAGGGTTGATTTTTTCCATGCACACTTGCTGCTTCACAGAATGTGCTCTATTTTTAAATTATAGAAGGAAACGTGGCCCAGACACCTGAATACTCTTTATTCAATCACTTCCATCATTACAGTTTTGAAATGTGAATCCACAGGATCTTTTTAAGGCAGGTTTCTTTCTTTATCATCATATCATTGTCTCAAGCAGATGTCTCTCAGAGCAGCAGTTCTGCCAGAAAGCCTAATAGTTATCATTCTAGGTGTTATAGTTGAGGGAAATTGTCTCCATTTCAGGCTAATGATGTTGTGCATGGGGACTGGAATGCTTCTCTCAGGCCTAATTCCTAAGGATACCTTAGCTTTTGGCAGGTATTTCTGCCCCAGAAACCGTAACATTAAATAGCGAATAGCTGTAAGTTGGATTAAACAATTCTTTTTCATGTTTTTATTCTTTTTTCTTTGCAAGTTAATTAGTGTATAATAAGGGCAGCTGGCTGATCTATCTGCTTTTAGGATGAGTGCTTTGTGAAGGTGCGGGCGGTTGTGGGATGGAACTTCTCCCTCTGCCCATCTCCCTCATCCTTCACGTCACAAAAGGCGTTTTCATAAACTGTGAATTTCTGTTCTTGACAAGGATTGATGGGCTGACTCTTAACATCACAGAGTGATGCATTATTTATACACACAAGGGCTGGGCTCCTTCTTTCAGGCTGTCCTCTGCTGTCATGCAAAGAATTAAACTCCTCAGTCAGGAATCACACCACGTTTCATTTCTGTGGGGTTTTATGGGATCAAAAATATGTTATATCAATGTTGAAAGTCCAGCAAAGAGTAGGTGTACAACTTCTACCCAACTCCCCACCACTACCTGCTTCTGGAAAGGAGCCATTGCTGTATATTCAGTATTTTATTGAAAAGCACGTGGCTTAAAAAATAGTTATGTAAACACGAGGAAAAGAGCATGATGGACTTGAAGAAAAGTTTTTCTCTGGGGTTTTAATGAAAAATATTTAGTTTCATTGGCTGAGTTATTCATTATGGACAAAAACCAACACATTCCTTACAGAAAAAATCCTAGGTTTTATTCGAGAGCAAATATATCAGCATTTTATTTGTGTTTTGCTGTATAATTTTCACTGAGTTTGAAGAATTAGGGAAGGTTATTAATTAAAATTCTAATTTTAAGTTTGCATGGGTCTCTTTGATTTTATTCTTTTTGACATGCTTTTTTTTATTCTTAACCAAGCATGGTTTCCAAAGAGAGAACAGACCATTAACTCAATAACTAATTTAACTTCAAAATATTATGAAAAAAATGAAAAATGAGCAGAAAAATAATAATAATTTTAAAAATCTCACAGATTTTGGACCCTTTGATACTAAATCAAGTATCAAAGGTTTATTTTACACTTGAGAGGTCATGTAAAGAAAAGCACAAGGTTAGTCAGACATTGGAAAGACAAACATGAAATACTGTTTTTATTCGGCACTGAATCTTACTGGAATCCTTTCAGAATATCTTAATAAAAGTACAATAGTAATTGGTCTTTAGATTTTTTTTCTTATTAATAATTGAATTTCTCCTGGAGTGTTTGTTTAATTTGCAGAAATTTGTAAAATTACACAGTCTGTTACACAAACAGCATATTGCCAATCACCATGGAAAGCCATCAGCAACAAAGCAGACTCCTGCAAGATTTATTGTAAATTATACATTTCCTTTCTTGGGCTTATTTTACTCTTCCATTCACGAAATCTCTCAGGTTAAATTACAAAGCCAGTGTACTGTTAAATGCTGTGTCACATTTTAATGGTAACAAATCCCTTTTTCAGTTGTGTTAAGACAAAATGCACCCATAAAATCTTTTCTTACTTATAACAGAGCCTTCAGAATCAAATTCTGCTCATCAAACCCAGTGGAATGTATAACAAATTAGATTTCAATATTTCAGCATGAACATCCTCTCAAGAGGCACAAAATGTAAATTGAGGAAGATTTTGTTGATTCAAAGGTGATGTTTATTTTGTTCAGGGCCATTTCACAGACAATAAGCTATAAATAACAGAGATAACATTTTACATGATTTTTGATAATTTAAGTTTCAACATTTTCACAGCCTGGTACCGCCTCTTAAGTAGAATTGTGCAGTTTATCATTTTTCTTACTGCATCATATTTGATTTTGTACTGTGATATAATTTACCCATTGTTGTTTGCAGAAGGACTTTTTAATCCTTGTTAACGTTATATGAATCATACAAGATAGGCTGATTTTTGTTTGGCTTTTTGTTTCTTTCTTTGTTTTTGGCTTCATTTGGGTTTTTGTTTTGTTGGTTTTTGTTGTATTTTTTGTTGGGTTTTTTTGTTTGCTTTTTTGTTTGTTTTCTTTTTGCTTGGTTTGGTTTGCTTTTTTGGTTGAAACTTTTTGTTCCATGTGCTTGCTTGCTTGTTGTTTTTTTTTTAACCCATTCTCTTTAGATGTGCTCTTTATTCATTTTATTTCTGATATTTCTGTGGCAATAATGACATTACAAAAATTACACCAGCGACTGACAGGCCAAGGTGGTGGGTCAAAAGAGCAATTAGCGCAGTCATTTCCTGAACATGGAAATAAATGGCTGTTAACAGAGGAGAACATCTGCTTTATAAGTCCCAAACTGCAGGTTGGGTCACTTTATTTCAGGCTGAAAAAGCCAACAAAAAAATTTCAGGCAAAATAAAACCAAGCAGTTGACTGTCCACACTTTGGTCATTTCAGGAGATTTAAGTTTCTGGAAATATAATGTAAAATTGTGTTTGGATTTTGCTTGTGATTCAATATAGAATTTACAAATTCAAACAGTATTTTGTCTTTTTGCCTTTTACACCAATGGCATAACTGAAATCAGAATGACACCAAACTAGGAAATACGTAGCAAAAACATCTTCTCTCATTTTAATCAGAATATCTATGTGGATTTGCATACTAAGTGTCCCTGCTCCAGATGCTATTTACTTTATTAATTTAATTAGAGGTATGGGAATACAGTTGTCAGAGAATTAATTTCATAGTAACTGTTCTTTCACCACCAATTGCCTAATCCCCATAAAGTACTAAACAAGCATCCTTTTCTACCTCAATAATGCAACAAAAGCCGAAAATATGAAGTCTTGGCTTATTTAAATTCAGTTAGAAAATATCATTTTGTGTTCTCAATAGCTTTGCTCCTCCATCAGCTGGATAATCTTTGAGACAAAACTTAATATCAGGTACATGAAAATTCTCTATGACATGAAGGCACCCTAAAGATGACAAAAAAATAAATAAAACTGCAAATAACCCAGCAAACTACTGCACAACTCCAGTTTTTCTGTGCAACTGAAACACAGAATTCATAAAGGCATTTTTGTGCATCACTTACATTTCTTAACCAATATTTAGATGTAAATTCACACACCAAGGATTAATCCATGTGCAAGAAAGGTGTTGAAATCCTGAGATGAGTTTGCACCAAAATAATCCAAAACATGATGTAATGTCAGTGTTGCTGACAGAAACCAAATTAATTTCCCTAAATCTCTTCAATTACATTGAAAAAAAAACAAAAAACTGGCAACTTTCAATTAAAAAAACCCAAGAAAATAATGTGCTTGTTTTCTAATAATTGTTTATCTGTAGATCATTCTTTTAGATGCATTTATTGCAGAAAATACTGTTATTTTTAAATGCTATGCTGAGCAGTAGAGAGCACAACCTGCTTTTAAAGATGAAGATTGAGATAAATAAAAATGTATGTAAATATAAACTATCTGAGAAAAATGATTGCATTGAAGTTGACCAAAGCTTAGATGTTGTTCTTTAGGATTGCTTCCAGTTATCCCATTACTGACAGAATTAAATCTGTAGATATCCTTAGAATCTTCAAGTTAGAAAGAGTAAGAAATTACCATTTTCTTTGTCTTTTGCAAATGGATTGAGTTTTAGACAACCACATTTTATGGGGTGGAAGATTAGGGAAAGACAATTATAAATACAAAACTGAATAAGCCAAAAATCATTTGAAAGGACTTAAGAGTTCATCCCTTCTTTCTGTGCTCATTTACCAAAAAATATGACATATTGAGAGCCTGCGGGTAATTTTTGGTGGCTTTTGTACAAACAACTTTGTTTTCCCTGTGCCCACAGCGGATGTGTGCGACTCCAACCCCTGCCAGAACGGTGGCATCTGCCTGTCAGGGCTCAACGACAACTTCTACTCCTGCGAGTGTCCCCAGGGCTTCACGGACCCCAACTGCTCCAGCCTTGTGGAGGTTGGTAAGTGCAAATTAAATTAAATTGCTGAAATGGCTCCAATGGCCCGTGAGCAGTCCATGATCCTGTCCAGGGCGTTCTTGTGGGGTGATGGTGATGCCTTGCTGGGGCTACGTAAATGCAGAGGCCAGACTAAATAAAAATAAAAAGCCTTTCTATTTGTTGAAGGGCCTTTAGGGAGATTTTGGGCAGGCAAAGCTCCCCGCCAGGGAGCTCCCCCCAAAAATGAAACGTATGTCACAGGTTTTCACACTTTTATAAGTTTGGTCCATTTGCACATTGGGGGTTGATTTAACAATTCCAGCTTCAGCTAATGAAGGCATTTACCCCAAGTTTCTCCCCCAAGTCACTTTGGTTTGCATTTCTGGGCCCTGAGGCAGTGAGGTGTCCTTGATTGCCAGGCCAGGAGAGGAATTGCTGTGTCTGCCCAAAATGGGACAGCAGCAGCTGACACTGAATGTGGAGTTTAGAGTTATTTAAAAAAGAACTGCAGGATCACAGATGTATGAACAATATAAAAGCTAAAATCCCAATGCATCAATGGTATCATTATGCTGATCATTATTGGTGTTTCTAACCTTATATCTGTGCCATAGGCATCTCTATAATGATTAACAGTTGAAAGATAAGTAATTAAGTTGAAATGGCACCTGCAGAATGCAATGACTCAGAAAAGTCTAGCACTCCCCTTCACAAAAATGTCCATAGTGGTGACTTCAAAGTCACCAACATTTTTCAGAGATCAATTCTAGATAATTCTATGCTAATTCTAAGATAATTCTATGCATTCTTCACCAAGTGCCCCTCAAATCATAATTTCTGATAGTTTTATGGTGATGTCCAGAGTAAAGACTAGTTTCTTATACAAACGAAGTGACAAGGAACAGCACAGGAGAAAAAGAATAACACATAGTTGTCACTTG
Organism: Chloebia gouldiae; assembly: GCA_003676055.1. Lineage (NCBI taxonomy): Eukaryota > Metazoa > Chordata > Aves > Passeriformes > Passeridae > Chloebia > Chloebia gouldiae. The sequence goes on from QUSF01000057.1 coordinate 651,794, forward strand.
TTTGAATTTCAAAATAATAACCCATTTGGAGGCTGTACTTAATCATCAGATGAGTGCGTAGAGCACAAGTCAAACGTACTGACATTTTGTAATGTGCACTTGACTCAAAGTAAGACTAAATTTGAGTGGTAGATCCAAAACACCCAGCAGGCCAAACCTCCACATTAAGAAAACTTAAGGAGAAAATGAGAATCTGAAGGAAAACTAGAGGTAGGCGGCTCACTTAAAGTTAACTGAGCTCTTGTATTATCCCAAGGAAGGCACAAAAATATACCTACTGAGCAAAAAGATGGAACTGCTACAGCTGGGCTCAGCACTGCAACTATCCTATATCTGCGTGGCTCTCCTTTTTAAATAATTAATTTTTTAAATTTAATAAAGATGTTTTTAAAAACTACACAGAGAGAACCAGGGTTCACTGTTCTGTGGATTAAGTATGTCTCTGCCACAGGGTAAAGGGAGCAGAATTTAGCCCAGAAATAAAGGGCTGTTCTGTTCATGAGGGTTTTTTGCTCATTTCCTTTCCTGAAAATTCTGCCACTGCTGTTCTGACAGTGAATTCCAAGTGTCCGTACTGCAATTTTAAGGGAATTTGGATTTAAATTGATTCATTTTAAGTTAAACTTTCTGCAAAGAAATGGATCTAGCTCCTGTGGGAGACATGAGCAACTCCAGACACCAGCTGAAATTTTTTCTGACTCTAAAATGTCATTGCAGCTGGTTGCCACCTAGAATTTGAGTTGCACAAGGAGGTGCTTTTTTCCCACACAAGAAGCCAGGAGACACTGCCTCTAATCTTATTTTCCATCCCTTTCCCTATAATTTTTATCAGTGCTTGAATTTGTCCTAGGGATTTATGTCATGCTACCAAGCCTAGACATGGCTTCACTTCAGGAAAATTTTGGTTTTATTGTGTACTTGGCTGGAAGAAAATTGCATTGCACATGACTGGGAGAATGCCAGACATGACTGAATCTGGAGAAAAAAAAAATCATAATCATATGATAATTGTCACTGTAATTAGCAGATGAGCATTAATAGGGCTTTAAAAAATACACATATACTTAACTAAAATCTTCAAGCACTTCAACAAAAACTCAGTTTGGTAAACAGACTAAAGCAAAAGTAAATAACTTGACAATCTGTGGCAATCACAGCACTTAGAGAAGCAGGATGTTACATTTCTAGTTTGCAATCCATGGGGAATATCTCCTGGAAAACAGTGGTTACATAAAGAACCTATTAATACTCCTGTAATAAGTAAAATCCAGAATGTTAATTTAGTTTGTGTTGGTCTTGTTTGCTACATGTATGGATTCAGTCCAGCTTTGTTAAAAACTTTAAAAATAGGCTTTAAAATAATCTTTTACTTTTTAGTAAAAGATCATTCTGCATTATGTAACCCTGTACACAGTCATATAAGCCACAGGAAAAAAAAGTATTTCAAGGAAATAATTTGATTTTTTTTCCTATGAAAATAATGGTGATTAGTGTGAACTGTGAGTCAATCAGCTGCATTAATTCAAATACTGAAGTGTTTAAAGTAAAATAATGTTCTAAGATGTGTCCAGAGGAGCCCAGGAGTGCAAGACCCTAAGTGTTGACTTTTATTAAGAGTGTTTATTAGATGTATGATTTAAGAAGGAATGCTAGCAAAGGTTGCTCTTCTATGGCTTTTTAATGAGTTTTTTTCCCAAAAACTAATCTCTTAATCCCTCGTATCTCAAAAAAGGCTTCTTGACCATTTTCAGTGTAGTTGAAAGCACTAAGTTAAAAATTAGTGTTTAGGATGTCAGGAGGCACCATGTAGGAAAAAAATCAAGAGGGGGAGTAAAAAAAAACCAAACAAAACAACACAGAGAAGAGCCTGTGCCACCCTGTCTCCCTCAAAAGGCTGCACAGAAAATTTTAAAGGCAGCTTGGTGTTTTCTGCATCCCCCTCATCAGAGACTTTGTGCAATGACAGGATGCACTGCTGAACTCGGCACCTGCTGGGAAGTAATAAATTTTTCAAGGGACATACCTTAAACGCGAGGATTTTCACAGAAAAAGACAGCAGGGATTTTACTTAATCATGCATTAATGTGGGTAAAATAAAAGGCAGTCCCATTCAGACAGCAAGTCATGAACTATGCAGAGGGAAAAAAAAACTAGATGCATACAAGTACCCTGGAAGATCAAACATTTAGGTAGAAGTCTTCCCTAAATAGATCAACAAATACTCCAGACAGTTTGGGAGCCGTATGGATACTCAAGAATGCAACTTCTTTTATTACCTTAATAGAAATAAAATTTAAAACAACCTGATATTCATAATAATACAAATTTCAAGATAATAAGTTTAATTAATTATGTGTTTTTATAAATTTACCCATGGAAAAATATTACTTTTCTGCCATACTTCATTTTTTTTTCTGACCCTGTAGCTTTGAGCGTGTCTAAACGAAAATTTATAAAAAATGCTTGTGGAATAAATTATCTCCTTTAAATTGTTGCTCCCATTCTGACCCTACCCTTTTGTTAATGTCAATCCCACTTTATTTCCTATGTGTACTTATTTACCAAACTTAGTTGTGGTAAAAGTTTTGAGATGAGGGGATAGATCTGTAACATCACCCTATTTGTGCAGCCAGGTTTTTCAGTGCTCTAGCAGATTTTAAATATCTGATAAACTGGCAGAGGATAAGATAGAGACAGGCAGGAAAATGTGTGTTTTAGTTGTTTTCAGCACATCCTCCAGCGAGATGAAAAAGGATTTGGTTAAACAGATAAAAGGTGATTATATCAAACATTCCAAATAGAAGGATGTTTTCCAAAGATAATAAGAACACTATGGTCCAAGTTAACTCTTCAGCAGACTCCTGCCAACATATATGGAAACCAATTTTAACCTAAATGGAAACAAAATAAATTTCAATTAATTAATATTGGCATTGAAATGCATTACAGGGTAGTTGGCAGATTTTCCATCTTTTAAATAACTCACAAGTAATTCTCAGTAATCATGTAAATTATTAAAATACAATAAACAACAAATGTTACAGACAATTAATAGGAGCAATTAATTAATAATTCTGTTCAGAAAAACTCTTAATGTGCTGCCTGTCAACTTGTGTGACTAATTAGCCATGGACAGCGCACAAGGGGATCTACAAAACGACACTGGGGGGAGTTTTCTTTGAAATAAAAATTACTCCTCTTATGTTTAGTGTGTGCATAAGGGAAAACAGAGGGAGAAACACAACATTAATGATAAGAAAAATAATTTATTCACTTTATGACGCCATAAGGCAATGTGAGTGTGTTCCATAAGTTGACCATGTTCACATTTGAAATTTGAGCATCTTAAAACTACTCGGTTTTGATCTTCCAAGTCTGAAATCCAATAAGTGTCTGAGAGCATAAACTGGTGAACATGTTTAGCTTATTTAAGTGAAAAAAAAAATAACAGATGTCAAATGGGCTGCCAGCATCCTTTTGGAAAGTGTCTGTACCTTTTATGTCAGCTCTCACTGAGAAGATCTCATTATTGAAAAACATGGTGAAAAAATGCCTGTGTGCATTTTGGAAGGGTAGAAAGGCAAGTTAATGATCTTATGGTTAATGATCAAGGGAAGTTGGGTTTAAGTGCAGCATGGAGGCTGAGTGAAGGGAGAGGAGTTGAAAGGTGAACCAGAGATGCCAGTTTCCCACGGCGTCTTTATTCTTCCAAGTGATTAAGAAGTGATTGCAGGGTTCCTTGCTTGGCACATTGCAGTTTTCCATATCAGTTCAGTCCTCCCAGTACCCAAAGTAAACTATTTCTTTGACAGCTGCTGTCTCTCCGCTAGAAACGCGGGAATCAAAGGAGTTCTTCCCTTTTCAGGCTGTTAAATAAAAATTCAGTGAGATGGATTAGGCCCAGAGTGCTCTGATCTCTTCGCTTTGTGGCTTTATTTGCACAACCTAAGTCTCCACTTTTGCTTTCCTGACCTCTGCACTGACAAGGGCTTCTGAAAAAAATTAGTACAGATAAAAGTGCTGTCAGTCACTTCCTGTCAGTCTTGCAGATGCTCTTCAATGCCATGATTAGAAATGACTGAGTGGTTCAAAGATGCTTTTATAGTCTTACAAAGTGTGTTTTGTCTTTTTTTTTAAGGAGGGTTGTTTGCACCACATGTTGAACAATTGTATGAATGGATTTCCCAAGATAGAAATAGCTAAATTAATCCACTCTTACAGAAAAATTCAAATTACTTACAGTCATGTACATCTAGTATGCAATTGATATGAAAGTATTCACCTTACCTGTAAATCATGTAGCCTGGAATAATGCAAATTATAGCACTGGCCCTCACAAAATCATAATAGTTGAAGATGTGAGGCACTTGCAGAGGTCTGTAGCCTAACCCCAGCTCTCAGTGGATGATCCAGGGGTGCAGGTTTCTCAGGGTCATTTCCAGCTGAGTTTCAAATATTCCCAGGGATGTAGACTTTACAGCTTCTCATGGCAATCTGTGTCACTGTTTGATCATCTTCACAGGCAAAAAAAAGAAGCAAGAAAACAAACAGACAAACCCCAAAATCCCAAATATATTTAAATGCAATTTTGTGGAATTTAGGTTTTTTTCTCATTGTGCTGTCACTAGGTAGCACTGAGAAGTCCCTGGCTCTGGTGCCCTTATTTTTATTTTCTTCAACCTGGACTGTTTTATTTTAGGGAAATATTCACATCCCTTGGCCTGCTGGCACTCCTCTACCTAGTGCAACACAGTTCTGTGCGCAAATTGCCCAGGATTTTGGGAAATAGAGTGTGGACTCCAGATTTCAGCACCTATTGTCACTGCTTTGGGTGTAGTGACACCCAAATTGGCCACATTTATTCCTATATTAGCAAAGTTTATGTAAAGTGACTTATTGACCACATATCTCAATGTCAAGAGGAAGACTTTATATGTAACTGTGAATTCTTCAGTGAACTGTCATGCTTTTCTCTTGATACTGATACGTTATTTGAAAAAAAAAATTGCAAAAGAAATGGTTCTCTTTTTGCTGATATTCTCACTCCCAAACACCATTTCAATGTCTCTGTTGGTGACAGATTAACGTCTGAGGTGAGGTGGGCCTGTGTTTATTTGAATTCAGCAAGAATAATCAAGTCCCATGGTTAAAGGGCAGTTTCTTCTGGGAAAGGAGTGAAAGAGAGCAGGAGGGGAGGAATTGAAAACAAATTCTTCCCTGCAGGTCTACTGCATGTTGAGGGCATTTCTCAGTACTCTATTCTGAAGCCTAAACCCTAGAGCTTCACATTTCTGCCACACAGCAGTCTTTTATGTGGAAATAACTGCAAAACACATTTTTTAAACAGAAATTATCACATAATCAAGATGTTCTCGCAGGTTATGGAGCTCTGTTAAAAGCAATCAATACATATTAATAAAAATAATTTGACAAATTAGGCCCTAATGTTTCGGTTTTGGGTAGCCTGAAGAGCACATAACGCACAAAAATCTAAATTGAGTGGTCTGAATGCATGCAAGCAGAATAGCTTGATAAATGGCATTGATTGCGTGGCAGAAAATATTTTAAGTCATAATTTACAATATTTCTGCCCAAAAAAAAGCCTTTGATGTTGATGGCAAATAAATCTGTTGTCAAAATAAGGTTTTGAGTCACAATTGGTGAAGAGAGTGCAAAAATGGGAGTTCACAGAGTCATAGAACCCCAGGTTGGAAGGGGCCTCAAGGATCATCTGGGTCAAACTTTCCTGGCAAAATCAGGGTCCAGGCAAGACGGGCCAAGCCCTGCGCAGCGGAATCTCCGAAGTATCGAATGCTGGGGAATCCGCCCCTTCCCGGGGAGATGATTCCAGCGGGTGATCCTTGTGGTGAAAACGTTTCCTCCTGCGTGGGGCCGGAGCCCCGGGAGCCCCTCGAGCCCTGCCCTCGTGCTCTCCACGTGCCCCGGCCGGCCCTGGAAGGGCGGAACGCCGCCGGCCTCGGGGCCCGGGCAGCTCCAGGACGCCGGGCAGCGCCGAACCGGCCGGGGCTGTGCCGGGCAGGGCCTCTGCTCTGAGCCGAGCGCCAGCCCGGAGCCCTGCAGAGAGGGACGGCGGGGCCCAGCAGGTTTGCTGGGAAGGACGAGGGCAGCGCCCCGCGGAGAGGGGCCTGAAGGGGAGCACGAGCGGAGAGAGGCGAGCAGAGCGAGCCCCGAGCGCGCCGTGCGCGCGTCTTACATCTGCACAACGGGGTGGGCACAGCAACACCAACAATGATCAACCTTCAAGGTGTGGCTTTGGGGCTGCAAGGAACCAGAGCGAGGGGAGGAGAGGGTCAGGACAGCGATTGGGTCTGAGGCTGAGCGACAGGGAACTTTCTGGAACAAAGGGTGACGGACAGGGAGAAGGGGCCGGATTGCCTCGACAGGATCTGGAAAATAGGGAGGAGATTCTTTGAGGGACACTGGGTAGAGGGCATAACTCAGGGGAACAACCAGCTGTAATATCTCAGGGGACACTGGAACGTGGCATTATGTTAGAACACAGAACGTTCCACTTAATAAATTGAACACCACAACAGTGGAACACGAGGTGAGGCGTCCCCTCAGCCTTCTCTCCTCAAGGCTGAGCAAACCCAGGTCTCCCAGCAGAATTCCCAGCCCTTGCATCCTCTCTGTGGCCCTTCCCTGCGCCCTCTCCAGGCTGCCCACCTCTGTTGGGAATGACGGGGACCACAGCTGGGCACAGTGCTCCAGGTGGGACCCCAGAAAAGCTGAGCAAAGTGGGGTAATGACTTCTCTTCTAAATTGCCTTTTGTGTGAATGATCCTGCAGGTGATTCCTTCCCCATCTCTGTGTCCCTTTGTTCCACAATGTCCTTGCGACTCTCATCCTGTGCAGACCCAGAACTGGTCACGCCACTGCGGGTGTGACCCTTTGCTGAGCAAAGAGAAGATCACCCACCCTGATCTGCTGGCAACGCTCTTCCTAATGCATCCCAGAGGGCTGCTGGCACCTGTAAAAACGGTGCTTAATATTCTGTTGGGTTTCATCAGAATATTTACTTTATAAAGCATTTTGAAATACATGGCAGACCTTAAAAGAGTACATGGTACCACAGCTCAGTGTGACCATGCACAATGTTTGTAGGTAGTGAAAACTTTCACACCTGAATGAAAGGTGCCCTGTTGAATGAATCCCATGCTGGAATTCATATCACATTTCCTTATTTTTCTGTCTGCAAATTTTTTTATTTGGAGTTTCAAACTGGCAAGGCATCAGGAGGTCACACACTAGAGGGTGAGCAGTTGTCCACTCTGAAGGAGATTTTATGCATCGAATTAAAAGGGCAAATGGAAGACATCCAGCCCCTTGTTGGCAGGCCTAATGCTAAGCATTGGATCTCACAAAGAAAAAGAAAGTTTGTGAGCAGGGGCTTATTTGCAAAAACACATCACCAACCTCTGCTTTCAGCTGGAGGGGTGAAGGACTCAGCAGTGCATCATATTTTGATTAAAAGCTCCAACATTGATGCCAAGCCTTGCATGCAAAACTACTCAGAAAAGCATGCATATAGGTCATGGAGAAATGTGAGGTATGGGCTTTCCATCCAGGTGTTATTTAACTGGAAATTCCAAGTACATGGAGCCTGCTGAAAGCAGGGTGCTGCAGGAGCAGGAGCTGGCACGTGCCTGGGCTGTGTGTACTGGAAGGAAGTCATCTCTGGTGAGCCAGCTCCATTTCCATGAGGTTTTGCCCTGTTTTATTGGGTGAAAAAGAGAAGGAAAATAGAACAGAGGGAAAAAAACAAAAAAAAGCCTTTTCCCCAGAAATGTGTTGTGCCTACAGCCTTATCTATTTTTTAAACCAGCTTCAAAAGAAGTAGGTAGAATAAACCAGTTATGTTTTGTCAGACCTGCCAGCGAAATAGGCTGCACATAAAAATCTGGAGAGCTCATGCTGACAGACAAGGGAAAATTGCTCTTTGGATAGGTGCTCTTAGCATTGTCTGGAAAGAGAAGTGTTCAAATAATTCAACCACTCCGAGAGATGATGTTTTGGTGGGCAGCAGCTGCATAGGGTTAAAGCAGCCAAGCACATGACACAAGAGCTAATGAAATAAATATTCTGGTACACAATATCCTGCACATTTTCACATCCATGAGTACCTCTGGAGTGGTCCTGGTGCCTGTGAGAACTGCTGACACAGCTGCTGAGCTGCTTGTTGTGATATTCCATGTCATGTTGACTGTTCTTTGGTGTCCCTATCCTGGTGTTTAAAATGGATCTCTCACCACTTTTGAATTA
>QUSF01000057.1:660086-703780 GCA_003676055.1 Chloebia gouldiae
TTATTATTATTATTATTATTATTATTATTATTATTATTATTATTATTTATTATTATTATTAACATGGAAGCTATCTCTATCTTATTTTTCCTAATCAATTGTTACTGCCCTTAAGACAGTTTCTATTACCAGATAATTTTTTTTTGTATACCATTATCATTGACAAATAGAGGTCTTCAGGTTCTAGAGAAATTAATTATTGCAGGACTTTTTGGACTTTCGAAATAGACCACTCATTAGGAATTATTAATTCTTACAGATTAGGAATCAATAGGTATCATTATGATCAGGATTAATTACTATTTGGTTCTGCTAGCAATGGGGTAGTAGCTTTATTTTCCTGTTCCTTTAGCTTCTTGGCTAATGCAAAGTGAATAGTATTGGTGGTCTTTAAGAGACCAGACAACATAATTTCTTACAAAATTTTGATTTAAGAAATGTTATTGAAGTGCTGCCTCTGTTTGTTTTCCCATTTTATGTAAAATAACTTTCTCCTGGATTTTTATGTAGAAGGATGTGACTCAACAGTATGGAAGCAACTTGCTAAAAACTAAAAATGCCAGAAGGAAGCTGATTCTTTAGCTGAAAAAGCAAATTGGTCTTTAATGAGATGTTAATTCTGGCATCCTAGGAGATTCAGATTAGAAGATTTTATACTTCTTAGGAAAAAATGATCAGATGGAAAACATGGTGGTGTTGAACTTAATGCAAGCTCTAAATGGAATTTGGTTCCAGAGTAAAAGAAACACAAATTAAAAGCTGAACATTAGATCCAGAGACAGATGGACATTATTGTTGTTTTTTTCCTTTTCCTCTTAAGTTTTTTACCAGATTTTTTTTTTTTCAAACTATTTATAGAAAGGGCTCATTAAGCAGAGCAAAATACATTATTCTTTGGCATCACTTTTTCTTACTTTTTTCTCTCCATGCATGTTTACTTGTTTTTAAGTAATGAATGACGGAAACATGTCTTTGCTACTTAAAAAAATAACTGCAATAGGTCAGGAACCCTTTTGCTTTTCTCCCATAATAAAAATACTTCCACTCAGAAGCAGAAGAACAAGAACAGAAATGTTTCTCCTAATAAATTTAATATTTCTAACTGGAAAAAACTTGCTATTTAGTAGCTCAGAAATTTCTTTTCGCTGTGTAACTCTCTGTCATATGTTTCCTTTCTGTGCTTATTCCTTTTTTTGATTTAAAATCTCTATTAAGTCACTTGCTTAAGGGTCTTTGGTGTTCATCATCCATGTGCAAAATTCCCTTAACCATTTAAAATACTGTGGAATGATAGATCTGCTCTCTTACAATTTTCTTTTTCAGTTCCAGAATAGTAAATGAACTTGTTGAAGATTTTAAACTGGAATATATATAAAAATATTATTGTCTTGAGCAAATAAACCTTTTTCTTTAGAATGTTGATGATGTTGAGAACTGTTGCTCTTCTAAAACCTCTACAGTTTAGAAGAATGAAGAAGAGTTATGCTGATATAGATCAGATGAGGCCTTTTAACTCTTTTCAGCAAGGGATTCATTTAGTCCAAAAATCACATTTTCCTAAGGGGACTAAGTAAATGCTTGAGTTCTTGAAGGGTTTGTTGTTGCTTCTTTTTTTCTTTTTTTTTTTCCCCAAAATATAAGTGTAATTACAGGAACTCCATAAGAAGTCTATGCCTGAAATTTTTTCCTGTTAGGCTACAGAATTAATGCATATTTTGTTGCAAGGAACCAAGAAAACAGGGGAATTATATATGAGATAGTATAATAAAATATAATAAAAAATAGTTAACCATGAAAATTGTCAGTCAAAATAACAAGAAGAAAAGTGCCAGAGGAGTGTTCACCTTTCCTTCCCTATTTTAGGGTTTTATTTTTGGTCTGGATTTATTTCTATTTAGCCAGGCGTTCCTGTGCTGTACCTGTTCTTGTCAGGAGTTAATAACAAGGCTGAAATACCATTTTCCTCCTTCCTTTACTCACTAAATTATCTGGGATGGTTCTTTTGGTGTGAAAAGTCACTACATGCCACGTGCTCATCTTTTTTGTGCATTCATGAATAATGAGAATAATGAGGACTTGAGTGAAATCCTGACTAGTTTAAAGCACATGAATAATTCAGCTTAGAGATACCGATTTTGAGGGGTATTTTTCAGGTTGTATCACAAGTGTACAGCTTTCTCCTACTAGATGATGCTATAAAATAATGATTAATAATAATTAATTTATATTTGTGTTATATTAATGACCAGAATTATTAAGGCATGAGGTTTCGTGCTGAATTATGGTTGCAGAGCTAGTATTTCATGTGCATTACTTGAGCTGAACACCTGCATGAGAACTGACATTGCACCATGGGTTAGGAGAGTCAATATATTATTTCCTAGGTTAGAAGAAATTAATCAATGAGATTGAAATTAATGTTTCAGCTGCTCCTCTGTGGCTATATCTGTAATATTAGAATGCTAATTTGAGATACAAACTCTCAAGTTATCAATATCATCTTCACTTTGAAACATGCATTAGCATGGCACCACGCTAAATCAGGGAATTATGAAGTCTGGAAAATTCAAAAGGTTGATTCAGACCTGACCTTAATTTTTTGTCTCTGAAATTAGGAAAAGAGTGAGGCACAGTTCAAGAGCTTCACGATTTGGCAAAATCACACTTCAGCTTCTGTGATGTTTGTGATTCTCTTTGGTTTATGTGCCACTTCATGCATAATTGGTGCAAATATGTGTCGTTCCACACTTCTGATCTATGCTTTTGACAGATATCTAATTCCAATCTGCATGAGTGCATGGGAGGTTTTAATAATTTTTTTTTCAAATGGATGGATATGAGACATGCATGTACATTCTGCTTTGTTTGCCTGCCCATATCCATAGTACTCTGATCCTGGAATCCCAGGATGGTTTAGGGTAGGGAGGGACCTCAAAGCCCACCCAGTGCCACCCAGCCATGGCAGGGACCCCTCCCACTGTCCCAGCTGCTCCAGCCCCAGTGTCCAGCCTGGCCTTGGGCACTGCCAGGGATCCCGGGGCAGCCCCAGCTGCTCTGGGCACCTGTGCCAGGGCCTGCCCACCCTGCCAGGGAACAATTCCCGATGGCCAATCTCCCACCCAGCCCTGCCCTGGGGCGCTGGGAGCCATTCCCCGGCTCCTGTCCCTGCAGCCCTTGTCCCTTGTCTCTCTCCATCTTTCCTGCGGCCCCTTCGCGCCCTGCGAGGACGCCCTGAGCTCAGCCCAAATCCTCCTCTCTGGGCTGAACAATCCAAATTGTCCCAGCCTTAATGATGTCCTACACTCACCTCCTAACAGCCTAACAGAAATGGGCAAAATATCCTGGAACATTTAGTTCTGCCATCCACCTGACAGCAGCATGCAAAAGCTCGGACTTCAAATCCTCACAGAGATGCTTCACATATTGTATTTCCATTCATGGACAGTTCTTCCTGGCCTTTTATCTTTGTATCCCCACAAACATAGGTTATTGCAGAAGGTCGTGTCCCCTGGGTAATACAATTTTTTGCTCCTTTTATCCAGCAAAAAAAGATCACGGAAAGAAGTTCCAGGGCTTGCAGATATTTATCCTGCAAAGGATGCCGCACTCTGGAAGACAGGGTTGTGAGTGATCTGCCTGTGGATTCAAAGTTTCAGAGGGGAAATCCAAGATATCTGTAAATTCCAGAGTCTTTTCTCTAAATCCCAGCTAGTATTTTTTGTAGCTCCTCGTGGCTTTGAACAGCAATAGCTATTTGGCTTCTGCTGACTCTGTTAGCTCAACTGGTCCTTCTAAATTCAGGTGTAGGGAATACTGGAGAGGAAAGAACAACTGCTGCTGTGGCAACAACCTTAGAGTTTCTGTTCCTTCTGCATATACTTAGGGGTTTTCATGGAGTCTTTGTTTCAGGGCAGAAAAAAAATTTCTCATTTGTTGATGATGCCTTTGTCTCATTTCCAACATAGACTGGAAGCAACATCAGCTTCAAAAGCACATTTAAATTTAAATGAATTGGTTATGAATGAATGTTTAATGTCAGTTATAATACCAAAACAACAACAAAAAACAAACAACAAAACAACAAGAAAGCAAGAAAAAAAATAGTATGTTAGTCCCCAGACTGTCAGATGTGTTGTTGCAAAAGCCATCAATGGGGAGGTGTCAAGAAAGGATGTACCTGAAGAAAAGGTAGCATGTTATTAAAAATGTGATGAAGAACTGAGATATTTTATGTCCATTTCTTCTCCAGCATGATACTAGCATATTATTATGTTAACCATATTGTCATTAAAAAACATTTCTTATTTCCTAATTTATTCAGCAGTTTCAGTGACTAGAGCTTTAGAAGGGGTTAAAAACTCAGTTCCAACATCTTGCATTTAATAAAGATAAAAATTGTATTCTCAGTGAGAACTTACAGTGAGTATTATGGGACTCAGCAGAATATATTTTTCTAATGGTGATTAAAGACAGCATAAAACATTGCCACACCATTTTCAGATTTTCCAAGCCATATTTTTGTGTTTAGTCCTGCACACAAAAACCATGTTCTTAAGGCGGGTGTGTTTTTCCCTTACATTAACCAGCTTTCTCCTGTTGGGACAGTACAAACTAAAAACATTCCTACTGTGGCAAGGAGGAGTTTTCATCATTATTAAAAATTCTTAACTACTTAGATACACCTAAGAAAAGGTTCTGAGAAGTTTTTGCAGCCCTGTGTGAGCACAAAATCTGCATTTGCTCAGGCAGGGGTGACATCAAGGCTTTCAACCGAACCCTGGTTGTTGATCAAGGCTTGAAACCCTGAGAACCCAGTAAGAAAAATATTTTTAAGAGCTAAAGCTCAGTGTATTATATTACTATTATCAAGAAATATAAAGCATCCAGTTCATATTAAGTATCCAGTTCTGTCCAACTCAATTTGAATTGACATTATGTCAAACAAAAATCATTTTTTGAAGTGGTCTTGGTTTTCTCCATGTGTTAGCTAAGATGAGGGCTGTAAGGGTGTGAAATAACATGAAGACAGATGTATGCCAACGTTTTCAAGTACAAATGTAATCTTGCTGCAATTGAGAGAGAGAAGCATGTTTGATTAAAAATCCCTATTACTTTCCTCTCCTTCTTAGGCAGGTCAACTTTTTAATCATCAGTTATATTACTCATTATGAACAGTCTAATGAGGCCAGAATTTGGTCCTTTAAGATTAATTTTTGCAGATAGGAAAACTGCGCTGTCAGTGTCATTTGATTTATTCAAAAATATGACTGAATGGGCTGTAATTTATAAGGGGAACGATGACAGTCATAAAAAGAAAATATTTAATTTCAGCTTCTGCTTTTCCTGGCATGAAATAGGAAACATCTGCAGTAGTCATTAGCTCGTAGCTGAACAATACATTAGCCTAAGTCAGCAACAAAAGTGAGCAGTGGATTAACTTTTCCCTCACTGGTGGTGACTTTGGGATCAGTTTTACTTATATTAAACCAACAGATCCTGACCAATGTACCATAAACAAAGTGAATAAATATATCAATCTGAATGCAAGGTGCTGCATGCTTCTGAAACATCAGTGCCTTCATCACTTGCCCTCTCAGGCAGGAGGAAACTCTGAGCAGTTTAAAAGAATCAGTAACTCAAAATAAAAGAAATTGATTGTCTTTCAAGCATTGCAGCTGGATAAATGAATGCCCAAAGACCATGAAACAAACAAAAAAAAAAAGTTTACTAAAATAAGGAATGTAAATATTAAATTAGCAGGCTATGAATCTTGATACTGATTAGAACTAGGATGTGTCAAGCATTTCTTTCATGCATCTTACAGTAAAATACTGAAATAATTAAATTACACTGGTTTTGTCTGATCTGGCTGAAATCAAATTGGTGGCAATACTTTAGGAGAAATACCTAACCCTTGTTCAGGAAAATTATATAATAAAAACACCATAATCTGGCTAATGAGCATTGAATTAAATGGCTTTTTAAAATAATTTCACTTGCCACTGAAGTTAATTTCATACTCTCTAGCAGGGAGTGTTGCATCTGCATTTCTCATGAACTGTGTTTATTCAAAATGGTCCATAGTAGCTACAATGTTCTGCTTTGACTTGGCAGTCCCAAAATCTAGATTTTCTGTGCTGAAGGCACTTGGTGTGACAATTCTACTTGGAGCCTGAGAAACTCTACAGGTTGAGTAGGAGAGGAGACAGGACTTGTGGGTGGCACTATCCATCTAGTTTATTTGCATTTTTACAGTTTTCATGACCATATTTGGACAGGAAAGAGACAATTTAGCAGCATAAACATAGAAAATTTTCTTTTTCACATTGTTAGCCAGTGTGTGGTACACGAATCACAGTGGCAACACCCTGTCTGGTGAGAACTGGAGCAGCAAAGAGGATGTGATTAATAGAAAACCAGAGTGCAGTACAGTGAAACATAGCAGTGATGGCCTGCCTGGTGAGAACAAAGCGATGAAGGCAGCCTGATTAAAAAGGAATCAAAACAGCCTAGCAAAGCAGCTGAACAGCATCACAAGGCAGGGAGAGGGAAATGACTGCACAGTTCCAGAGAAACTTCAGGGAAATTGAGTTTTTTTTGGCAGTTTAATGGGATCTGTAGTGCTATATCAGCTGCAGGACCACACATTTCCACTGGTGGGGAGCATGGGAAATATGCTGTCAGACTGGAGAAGGGTTACCAAGACCTTTGGCAGAGGAGCTGAGGACACAAATTCCATGCGTTCACAGAGACTAGGACAAATAAAAAATGTAAAAAACAGTCTGCATGCACTTTAACATTTTTAACAGGTGCTCAGGGCCCATTATTCACCAGTTATAACTTGAGTACAGTTAGATTTGTGGCTGTCTGTGAGGATTCATCAAGACTAGGAGTAGAACAGGCCATCACTAGGACATGCAGGATGACCTCTGTAAATCACACCCAAATATTGCCGCTTGCAGCCCAGAGAGCCTCCCCCAAGCTTTGCTTTCCCCAGGAATCTTACAAATAGGATAAATCCTGGAAGAAGAGGGGATTTAAAGAAGTGAGAGAAGCCCATCTGATCTAGCTGGCAGTCTCTGCTCTAGAATAATTGGGAAATGGCATTGTTTAGATTATGAGTATTTCAGGGATTTTCTTTTTCCTCCCTGAGTGCTACTGTGGTACAACCTGCAGTTATAACTTCATCTAGAAATATCACTTCTTGTTTTGAAGTGGGTGTCAACAATTAAACAAATGAACAAACGAAACCATCTTTTCAGCACTGGATTTATTTTCTATATATAAATAGTGCTCAGGTGTTTCTCTATTTATGTTTTAATCAATCAAGTAACAAAACACTTAAACCCTCATCTGATTATTTCTACTGTTTCCTGTTCTGGTAACATTTCTGTTAATTTTTTATTTCTTTGATATTTTCAAACCTTTGTTGAAATGTTTACGCAGGAGACAGAAAACTTAACCCAAATCTGTTTTTAAATCATTATAGGAGGCACCAAATTAATTTTCTGTGCTTACTTTTTTTTTTTCTTTTAAGATGTTTTATATCTCAATGTTCTCACTGACTGCAATATCTATTCTTATTATTGAGAAAGAGTGGGTGAGATGGTGGAAAATGGATGGCATACAAAACAGCAGGAGGATTTGTATCAAAAATAGTGTGACCAGAAAGACCAGGGAAGTGACAAACTGGGCTTATGTCACAGATTGGCCTCTATGATCTTGGAAGTCTTTTCCAACTTAAATAATTTTGTGATACTGCAATTATTTGATCATTGTGTAAATAGGAAATATTTACAATATAAAAGACTATATTTACGATATAAATTGCTGATGGAAAAGCCGAAAAGGAAAAGATGTTGATCTGGCCTACAGACACTCAGCAGAACCACTCTCATGTAGACAACTGGATATTGTATATATTATTCAAACCCAAATATTATCAATGGCTGTAATTCAATATAAAACTGGATGAGAAATTGTAATTTTTTTAGTACTATTGAGCATTTTTGGCACAGTTTAGAAAGTATTCTTAAGCATGGCTTGCTGTGGGTCCAGATGAATCCTTGAGTTACCATGACATCAGGTACAATTGGCACTGTGGTGATGATGTTTGTTCTTACTGTAAAGAAAAGAGACATAAACAACCTGTGAAAACAAAGTACAAGGTTGTGGCAACTTCCAAGTATAATTTTATTGCAGAAGTAAGAAATTCTAACTGATTTTCAAGACTTTGATCAGAAGGATTTTTTTTGACCTATAATTCAGATATTTTGAAGGAAAAAACAGCATCCGCTATTCCACTATGGAGTGGAGAGCAAGAAAATTGATCAGAAATATCCTTAAAATGCTTCAACGTGTCAAAGAAAGGCCAGAGGACTTTAGAACATGAAGAGGAAGGAATATGGAAAAAAAAAACCACTTTCTTTTCCTTAAGTTTACTGGTTCCATTTTTATGGATAACGTGGATACAACCATTAACATCTTTCATCATTAATGTTCTTTGGAAACAAAGAGCATCTGCTATTTCTTAGTTTTCACCAAGTTAGCCAATTTGCTGTCAGTGCTTAAGTTGCGTGGTAAATCGGGTATAAGAATGAAGAAGAAAAGGAAAGTTCCTCTAATTCGGTTGTCCTGTCCCCAAAGGTGAATAAAAACTTCTGGAAGAATTAAAAAAACAAACAAACAAACAAAAAGCAACAACCAAACCAAATTAAAAAAAACCAACCAAACAAAAAACCAAACCAAACAAACTAAAAACCCCAACCAAACAAAAACAAAAGAAACAAAACAAACACAAAAACACACACAAAAAAAACCAACACCCCCGAAAACCAAACATGACAAAACCAACCAACCCATATCTCAACCAACAACCAAAAAAAAAAACCACCCAGAAACAAAAAAACCACAACCACCAAAAAGCACAATAAAAAAAAACCAACAAAAAAAACCAAACAAAACAAAAACCAAACCAAACAAACAGAAAAACAAAAAAAGAGGGTGGGGGAGACCCTTTCTTTAGAGACCTGATTGATGATCTTCATGCAGAGATGTCAGTAACTACTGACAGAATTTTGGGGCTGCATGTGGAGTGGAGATGATTGAAAATACTTTGGGAAACAGCTGGAAAGAACCTCAGTAAGCCTTTGGCTCATTGATATCTGCATTCGTGATGGCAAAATGGTAGCAAAATTTACACTATCACTTTCTACTGGGAAAGACTGACCTAATTGCAGAGGAATTAATTATCCTGGAGTTGTAAGCTGGGATTTGGTCATGGCTAAACTAAACTCTGGTGATTTCAGTGGATATCTACATTGTAAAGAAGTGTGAGGGGCCATTAGAATAATTCTCAAACTGCAAGGTAGTACAATAAAAGAAACACAGCTAGTGAAAAGTAATATAAATGTGTATTTCATTGATTTATTCCAGGTCAGCAGGAGACACTAAATTCAGTCAGTCACTTTTATACTTATAAAATGCATCTCATTGAAAAAGCTTTGTGTGTAACAGAGAATCAGGAAGAGGACAGATATGTGAAGATAATCCAGCCAAATATTGTCTGTTTAGTTTTCGTAGACACTTTTCTCTGTCAGCTTACATAGAGTAGGGCTTGTATGTTTGAATATATGTCTTTGTGTGTGTTTTTTTTAAATCTGTAGTGTGTCATTGTGTCCTTTTAATGCAGAGTCATGGATAAAATTCTCTAGGTTAAAACATGGAATATTTATGAAGTGGAGCAATTTGCTCAACGGATGAATATTTCATGACTGATATTTTTTATGTCTGGTTTCTTCAACGTACCTTCAATTTAGTCACTACAATCTTTGATGTAGAAAGAGCTTGCACAGTGCTGCATACAGTAATTAACACAGATTTAAAAATGGGTGGTTTAAGGTAAATTTTAATATTCCAGTGGATTCCATTAGGAGGAATATTTTCTGTTTGCTGAAATAATCCCAAAATTCTTGGTAAAAAAAGGTTTTGGTGGGGGAAAAATTAGTGTTGGGAATTAATTTCTGCCTTTTGCATTTTGTCTTTGTCATTTAAGTCCTTGTAAGATTTCAGCAACACCACTGACTTAGTTAAGTCAGTGTTTAATGTTAACATTAATAATGCTGTATAAAGTTGAGCAATTGACAATGCAGTAAAACTGCATCTGTTAGCATTTGGATCACCCAGTTCTGAACCTGAACTTTTCCTTGCATGAATATTAACAAGAAAGTGCCACGGGGGCCATGCAAATTATTCATGAGCGCGTGTTAAATTCAGAAGGAATTTTTAACTTTAAAAACTAACACATATCTTTGACCTAAAAACTAACAGAAAGAAGTGCAACCTAAAAAAAATAGGAAAATATGTATGAAATGTATTCGTTTCTTTTTAATTTTTGAGAACAGTGTTTATTGTTGCCTAATTTTGAACTTTTAAAAAGACTATTCCAAGTGCTCTCAAATGAGTGAGTTTTACTTTTTTTCTCTTGAAAAGATTGAAGTTGAGTTGATTAACTACAAGCATGGAAATTTTTTTGGTTGACCCAAATGAAAAGTTTTCCATGTCTACTTAATGTATATACTTTTTTAAACATATATAGGTGTTGGGGGGAAAATAAAAACAAACTAAAAAAACAGGAATACAAACAACAAAATATTATTTTTCAGGTTTTGTCCTGAACTGAGCAGTTGACACAGAAGACAAGCTGGTAATTTATACTTTGTTAAGTGTAGTGAACAGTAATGAAAATCAATCAAGTTTGGATTTGGAACACAAGCCCTATGAGGAACGTTTGAAGGAGCTGGGGTTGTTTAGCCTGGAGAAGAGGAGGCTTAGAGGTGACCTTATGGCTCTCCACAACTTCCTGAGGGGAGCTTGCAGACAGTCAGGGGTTGGTCTCTTCCACCAGACAGAACAAGTGGACACAGTCTCAAACTACGTCAGGAAAGGTACAGGTTGCATATTAGGGAAAAAAAATTTCACCAAAAGAATAATAAAGTACTGGAATTGTCTTCCCAGGGAGGTGGTGGAATCACTGTCTCTGGATGTGTTTAAAAAAAGACTGGGCATGGCACTTGGTGCTACAGTCTAGTTGAGGTGTCAGGGCATAGGTTGGACTTGATGTTCTTAGAGGTCTTTTCCAACCTCATTATTCTGTGATTCTGTGATTCTGTGAAGTTCCAGCTCAGGCTTTATTGACCATCTGAAGTATCTGCTGGTTGTTTTCCCAGATCTCCAGGATGACACACTTAATGTATTTACCCTGAACGCTTGAGAGGAAGACTATGGAAGAAGAAAGGAAATCAATCTTTTAAATTTAGCATAGTTCAATAACCATACAATCTCAGAATGGTTTGGGTTACAGGGGATCTTCAAGATCTTGTTCCACCCCCTGCCATGGCAGGGACACCATCTACTGTCCCAAGCCCCAGTGTCCAGCCTGGCCTTGGGCACTGCCAGGGATCCAGGGGCAGCCCCAGCTGCTCTGGGCACCTGTGCCAGGGCCCTAGACCCTCCAAGCCAGGAGTTCTTTCCTAATATCCCATCTAACCCTGTCCTCTTTCAGTTTGAAGCCATTCCCCCCTGTCCTGTCCCTCCAGCCCAGCTCTCTCTGTGCACACCCCATTTCTCTGCGCCATTTTTTTGACTAACACAAGGCATTACTTGAATGAGGAGCAAGGACAAAAAGTATTGATTTTCATTATTCTGACCTGAAACGACCCAAGTTAAAAGCAATTCCAGCATATCCAGTGCCAAGGAGAGCAGATTATAATAGTACTCCTTGTTTTTGTGGTGGGCTGTGACGGCACACGGTGAGACGGGAGTGTGTGGAAGACTTCTAGACTCCATCCAACATCAGCTGGAAGGATTATTTCCTACCAGCAAGGTTTTGCCATCTGTTTGCAGAACAGAAGAGGGGAAAATCCAGAAATGAAGGACAGAATTTTAGCACAGCTCTCCAGAGCCTGACAGCTCTTTTTTTTTTTTTTTTCTCTGAGTGGGAGGTGCTGGTTGGGAAGGGTTTTGAATTGCAGCCACAAAAAAGGGTGCTAAGCACCCCTTGAGAACCCAAAACCCTGCACTGAAAATGAATAAATGTGCTCTGAGAAATGTATGGGGAAGCGGGTGAGACACAGAAAAATCCATACGCTCAGGATGAAACAAAAACATCTTTTAAAAGCAAAAAAAAATTAAAAAAAAATAAAAAAAAAGGAGAAGAACTCAAAATCAATAGTTCCGACTCCTACAGTAATGAAAAGTGAAGGCTGTGGAGGAGCACCAGAGTGCTCATTCATGGCTGCTGTGAAAATGTTTCTTTCAGGGGTGAATTCAGAGAGGATGCTCAAGTGTTGGCTTCCGGTCAACTGTTTTATTTACCAAGATAAGAGAAAAATCAGTCTAAATGATCTTCCCTTGTTCATGAGAAAAGGCCTCAATTTCTAGTTATTTTCTGAATACAATTAAGAATTACATAGATGGAAAATTAAGAGGAAAAATGCAGCATTTCTGAGAAGGATCACACCAGGTGTATTTTTTCTATTTCCTAGCACAGTCCTTTTGCCTAGAAAACCCATGCTTGTGTGAGCAAGAGAGGAAAAAAATACCTTTTTTTACATTTGAGAATGCTTCTCGTTTGGCATTCTTCTTTGTTGAAGTACAGGTCTCATCAAAGAAGCTTGTGTGTTCAGTAAAACCAGTGTAGGACACAGAAATTTGTTCAAATTGGCAAACTTTTAAAGTAAGCTTCTTTACTTTAGGAAGGAATAGTCATATTTCAGGGTAGAAAAATGTATTATTTTTAAAGAGCCCTGTCTTCAGCATGGCCTCTGCAGGTACCCTTTGACAAATTAATATATGGCTTATTATCACTGTTTTTAACCCCAGATCTGTGGTAATAAATTTCTGAGATGTAGATTAGGGCGGTGTTTTATTGAAATTGAATATTACTGACACCATTTTGCCACAGTCTGCATCACACATATTTTTCGACATACATTTTTCAATGCTAAACAATAATGGATTCAGATAGGTATTTATTCTGGTTGTGCTGAAGCTGAATATAAAGCAAATATTGGCTGCTAAGTTCATAGGATCATATTTTGTTTCTGCCCAAGCAGAAAAGTTAGAAGATAGTACTTGTGGGTCTTTTATTCCTTGAGTAGGAAGTTCCAGTCTCCAAACTCCACCTGAACAATGAAAATAGTGGGGTTTTTTTTCATTTTAAAATAACTTCTTTCTTTTTCTTGCACCAGAACTTGATTCTTCTTCCACACTTGTATTCATGCTGTGTGGTTTTATGGTAGAGCATTTTCTTTGTTCCTGAATTTACGGAAAAACAATTGAAAACCACACATTGAACCAAAGCGACGTGTCGCCCTGCATGGGACCCCTCCACCACCACATCCCTTGTTTTATCTGCCATCTGCTCCTTTGAATTCTCCCCTTGGCACGTTATGCAATTTGGGTTTCCTGTGATGGAGTTCGTGTCGTGTTATTAAAGCAGCATGCCAGCCCCCAGTCATGCTGGACAGGGTACTACAGACTTATTCTGAATAAATATAAGGAAAAAAGAAGTTAATTCTTTTCTAGAGGCTATAATGAAGCCAGTTGTTTCCATCAAAAAGTGTATGCCCCTGGTCCTATGCAGTTTTATTCATTATGATGTATTTTCTGTGGAACTGTGGCTGTCGAGTCCTTTTCATCTAATTTCAAACTAAAGACTTTTAATATTGATGGCTCAGTGTTTAAGACAAATCTTAATGGCTTTATGATAAAGTTTCTGTCTGCCTGCTGGTTTATACAGCTTCATTGCCCAGAAAGGGTGGCAGCACAATCTTTGCAACTGGCACATTAGATAATTTGCCACAACTCACAAACCATTCGGGAAAGTACTGATAATTTCAGGATTCATACTTAACCTGAAATTTTAGGGTTTGAAAGTCTCCGGGCCTTCCTGTGTACTTATTTAACTTCCCAGTATGTGTTTCCACAAGGTAAAGTGGACAGACAGTCTGGGTGAAATTGCCTGGCAGCTGGCCAGCTGCTTGAAGTTATTTTGGGTTTAAAAATGGCAAATATAGTGACAGAAACTTCATGCATTAAGATTAGTGAATGATATTACAGGACTGAATAGAGCTGGTGTTTATTTGTGTTAACTGCTGTTTTCTCATCTGTTTGGGGCATTTTTATGGCCTTTTGAATCCCTTTGGATTCATCCTGCTGGATGTTGTATATTGAATATTTTTGGGTTGCGTGGTACTGATAAAATACCACACGAAGAAACCTAATCCAACGTCCTGTACCAGCCCAGAGCCAGCAAAAATTCTGTGAACATCTGAGTGGGCTTTTATTGCATTTTTTGTTTTCTCCCTCAGGTGGGAGAATAGCCATAAAATAGAAAGTATTATCACCATTATGACTTTGCAGTGTGGTATGTGATGTTATTTTAAAATTCTGCATTCACACAAGAACAGGTAGTAAAATTTCCCTTAAAACACACAAAACAACCAAGTGGAATAGCTTCAGGCAAGCGACTGAAATATGAAAAGATGAAATTTTTTGGCTTGAAAGGCAAAGCTTTCTATCTGTGACTGTGGGGATTTCCCAGGTAGGTTTTTGCATCCACGATAACAGATGCTAGCAGGTACCTACTTCTGTAACTGCATTTTACAGCCTTTTTTTTAGCATTTTATTTTAAGATTGTTCATTTGGTTGCTGGAGAGGGCTCTTTGACACTTAAAGAAGCAAAGGCTTATTTGCACACTTATTTGCAGCCTTATTCACTTTTACCTTTTTGGGTACACTTATTTTTTGGACACCAAAGTGCCAGGGGCACCTTCTCATTAATTTTTTTTCTCTTTTGGAACATTCGTGTATTCTCAAATCTGCATATGGCATTGTGTGTGTGTGTGTGTAAAACTGTGTGATATTTCAGGGGCATGGCAGACTACTCCTGGTTTCAGAATTACAACTTTCAGTAGTGTTGTGCCTTTGGCAGCTCTGGAATCCTTGGCAAGAACTGGGGCTGAATAAGAACTCAAGAATTGCTTTAAAACTTAATTTTTTACACTCTTTCCACAAGGAAGATCATCCTGCCAAACATCAGGGCACTCCTGCCTTGTTCTAGAGAGGTGTAAATGTGAAGGCACTTAAAATAAATCATTATCTAATCTTGCCTTCTATAAAATGTAGTATTTCACCTAAACAAATTTTTTATTTTATATTTAAACATATTCTCCTTTAGCACTGATGGCCCTGGTAATTGGTATAAAAGGAAGACCAGTGAGAATGGATTAGATGCATTTATTGGCATTTCTAAGACTGTCACTTTAAGACACTACCATTCTAGATTTTAATAGTATATGGTATTTTGCTTAGACACCCACTTTTTTATTAGAATTTGTTTTTCTTGAAATACAACAATGAAGAAAGAGTAAGTTTTTCCATATATTTTAAGTGCTTAAATCGATGTAAATCCATGGAAAGTGATACATCTCCTCTACTAAGTGCCAAGGGCCATTTTTGGACTTTCTTAATTAATGTATTTGTTTTCCATCGAACATCTGTCACCCAAGCTGAGTTTCATTAGTTCATGGAGAGTTATCTCTGCCATGCACTGGTGAGGGGCCTGGTGTGCTCCTTCTGGCTTTGTTTTTGTTCATTTCTGTTTGTTCTGTTGTTCCTCTCTTGTCTGTTTCTTTGGGGTGTTTGTTGCATTTTTTCGGGGGTTTTTTATGTTTTGTTTTGTTTTTTTTTCTTTTTTCATGAATGAGTGCAAAAACAGCTGGGCCAGCTGAAACAGGAAAGAGGCAAATGCTGCTCCAAGGGCCTGTGGATGCTGAATTCTGTCAGATATGGAGAGAGGGAAGAAACAGGATTCTTAGACACATGTTTTCAGTGAAACATCTGTAGCATTAAAAACACCTTCTTAATGACTACAGCTGAGATTTTGGGAAGTCAGTCAGGTCCCCTGAGACCCCTGAGATTTGATGCTGAGCAGACTAATTTATTTTTGATGCTGCACTCAGAAAAATATTATTTTCTCTTGGAGCTTACTATTCCTTTGGATAATTTTGGGAACTTCTTATACAGATTTTCCATAGGGATAGTGCCAGATACATCTAATTGTATTCCTTTGTATATGAGTCTAACATTGTATTTGAATGTTAAAAAAAATTCACTAATATAAACTTAACACAAGCTTTAATACAATGCAAAGCTAGTGTTATGTGTCATAAGATGTAACATTGCATAGCAAGCTGTTACACTGGATCTGCCTAAACCAAGATATTTATGCTTCAAAATTCAGATTTATTTTCCCCCAGACCTGTAAAGGTTTCTGCCATTGTAACAGAAATAATCAGGAGTCTGGCTGATCAGATACTATCCAAGCATTGCCTTTCTGCATTATGTCTCTTAAGTTAATGTTGGATGACATGTCACCTGATATGAGCTTTCCAAACCTGACTGTGTCTTCTTGGTTTTGTTTGTTTGTTTTTTTTTTTTTTTTATCCTACTTATGTCATTCAGTATTATTGGTCTCCAATAAAAACAAAATTAAATTTTCCCAAGTGAACATCATATTTTTTTCCTAAAGAAGATAAAATCCAGCATCTCTCTTGCCATATATCTTATTATATTTTGTGAATGATGCATTAAAAGGGGAAGGAAAGCTTTGTGAAAAATGCTTTAAAGCTGTAAAGTAATTTACAGCTTAAGGTCATGCAGTGTTACCAGACCATGACCTGGGCATGTCTGTGACTTTTTTGGGGGCCTTTTTTTTTTGTTAAATGGCAAAATGGTAACAGGGACCCACCACCCACAGCAGTGAGTCACCAGCTTCTGCCAGCCCAGCTGAACAAGGCAACTCCATCTTACCCCCTCTCCACTCCTCTGAAACCAGCAAAGAGTAAATTACAGATAATTACCCTGGGGATGAGTCACTATATAAATAGATTTTTAAAATAAATGTGTTTGAAATCACTGCTGATGGGAAAAAAAAAAAAAAAGGTGGTGTCATTTAGGAAATTTTTGGTGTGGTAATTTAGTGCGTTTCCTTAAGAAGTGGAAAGCAGAGTGCTGATACTGGATTTGAGCTGGTATGATAAAGCAAAAGTAGATGTATTCTTTGAGTACTCAAGATCTTACTGAAGGCTGTTTTTTTAAACATGTTTTTTACCTAAAGGGAGGTAAAAATATCCTGTCACAAAAAGCAAGAGATTAATTTAATTTTTTTTCTAGAAGTCTGTTTGAATTGTGAACAAGTTCATAACTGCATTTTCATCTCCATTTTTAATACACATCTTTATTTCTGTCTAGGATTAAGAAATACAGTATTGACAAGTAGAATTAGGTCTTTTTGCAAAAGCAGTTCTCACTAACTCTAAGTGAAACAGGAAAAGAACATAGTCTATTCCTGGATGAGCTTAAACCAGCAATCAAATAGCCAAAATTAATTAAATAAACAGAAAACTAGCATTATTGGCATAGCCATCTAGTCATCGGAGTGATCTATTCCGCTGAGGTTCAGCTATCCTGTTTTATTTGGATGTGTACCTAAGTGCAGAGTGGTCCCTCTGAAACAACCATCAGAGCAGCAACAGAATCCAGCTTTGAATTGCTAATGCTGCCATTCATCCTGATAATTAAGTCTCAGAATATTATTCAAATAGCAGTCTGAAGGAAACAGTTGCTGGAATAAATATTCCTTGTATAATTGGACAATTTTGTTTAACCAGTTTTAAAGCAGAGTCTCCAGTACTTTGAATTATTTTTCATTCAAGCAGCAGTAGAGCTGGAAGCTAATATGGATTTGGGGCATTTGTAAAATTTTGACTTCCTGCTTTCATGTTCTGTTCTGTCTGTGTAGTTGTCTCTTCCACTGGTACCCTGAGAAATAGCAACCTACTTTATTGACTTAATTTTTGGTTTGTTTATTTACTTCAGATTCTGTTTTTCTAAGATTTAAATATTCCAAACATTCTGGTCTGCTGGCTTGTTATTGTTGTTTTTGTGGAGTTTGGGGAATCGGGGTTCTTTGGCTTTTATTTTGATTGGTTGGTTGGTTTCTTTGGTTTTTGTGGGGTTTTTTGTGTGTGTTTATAATCAGCTTTCATGTTGTTAAATTAGCTGATTAGTTCAAGTTAAAAACAGTGGTGTGGTATTTTCTCTCTTTTCTTTCATTACCTTGAAATCCTCTACTACCACAAACACATTTTATTTAAATTTAGTTTAAGTAGTAAAAGAACATGTTAAAGCCTGATGTGATATTTACATATACATTACTGCATAATGGATTAATCTAGTTTCAAAATACATGTTCAAACATTAAATAAGGAGTTACAGAAGACAAGGCTGTGCTAAGTACCATGTTTAGGCCATTTTAAATTATGTCTGACATAATGTTATGGGGTTTTTTTCTGTGTAGCCTTCTTCAGGGTTTATCTGGACACCAAATTTTAGAAATAAAAATCACCTGTTTACCTCCAACGACTGTGGCTAGAGACAAGATGGTTGGCTGGTGCTTGAGAGAGTAATTCATTATTTCCTCTCGATTAGATTTGACAGTCCCCAAAAGGACACCATGCTACCCTGCAATTAGGAATAACTGATGTGTTCAGTGCTGGTTGCTGCATACAGTTGCATACAGAATATTGTGCTGAATTAACCAAGGCCCCTCTCAGTTTCACTTGGTGTTGACAATTCTTTTTTGCCAAGAAAAGGGAAGGTCTCCCTGCTCCTCTCCTAGTTTCTCCCTGCATAAAACATGGCGTGATAGCAAAAGGAAAAAAAAAAAGTCAACTTCCCAAGCATGGTGGTGGTCTTTGGGGAAATGTTTGAAATTTTTAGCCATGCCATGTGCAAGATCTATCAAGGAGGATCAATGCCTGCTGTGGACGAAGGAGTGTTGCCTGAGATTGCTCTGCAAGAAATCAAAACAGGAGGAGCTTCCATTTCAGCTGGCAGCAGGCAGTTAGAAGAGATAAAGTAAAAGTATGGATACACGTGTTTAATGCCTCAGGAGGGCCTCTATATCACATTTATGGAGAGTTCTCTCTCTTCTGGGCTCCTTTTACAGTATCCAAGTGAGAAACACTTGAATTCAGTTTTTACTGTCATCCAAAAGTTTCTCAAGGCTGTGAAGAGGCTGTTTTTGTGATGCATGTGTATATAAACCACACTGACTAAAAGAAGAGAAAGAATTAGGTCACTGATGTATTTTTAAAATGCACTTTTGCTGGGAATATGTCTGTTTCCTTCTTTTGAATGTGAGGGTAATAGATAGTCCAGAGCCATCAGTGTTTTTTGATGGTAACTTAAGGCAATTTAATGGTTATCTGTCAACAAAAGGGAGAGGTGAAGACAGGATTTTTATTGCTTTTCCCAGAAAAATAAACATCTGGAATGGAGAGCCCAGTGTCCCTGATAGACACACATGCACACACAACCCACCCCAAAACTGCCACTTTGTCTCCCTAACTGCTCAATTCCAGAATCAGCAATTCCCAACAGGCTGGGAAGAATCTGAGTGGAACAGAAGGGGTGGAGGATTATGAGAATAAAGTTTGTTGTTCTATCTAATTGCTTTTATTTTAAGAAAATGTAAATAATACAACCATTAGAATTACATGGATTTCTTCATTTGTATTTTTTTTTCTCTTTTTCTCTCCCTCTTTCCTTTCCTTTCCTTCCCATTCTCTGTCCCTGCCTCCCTCCCCACTCCTGACACCTTTTTGCACAGCCTCCATTGAAGAGGACCCAACATCAGCAGGTATGAATTATTTACATTGCATCTGCATTGTGGTAACCGTTTCTTGAGAGCTGCCTTTGCTAAAATCATTTTAGCCCATTTCATTTTGTGTATAACTTGGTAAATATCACACCTGGGATCTATCCTCTTCTGTCTGCTCCCCCTTCTTTTTTTCTCCTTCACCTCAACTTGGAGTAAGTAGGAAACATAATCCTCCTGTAACATTTAAAAATATCAGTGGCATATTCCTTCCTTCTTCCATGCTTAAGCTGGCATGTCAAGCTTCAGATACAGAATGATTCAATTAGAAGCTGAAAAAAAAAAAGTTTGTTTGTTTTGGTTTGGTTTGGTTTTGTTTTTTTTTTTTTAATGTTAGATTTTTCTCTGTCTTTATGCTGGCAAAACTCAGTCACCTGGATGATGCCCCAAAACTGACATCCTTTAAAGATCTGTGAACAAGCAGTGAAGGAAGGGAAAAGAAAGCCAGCAGATGCAGAAGCATCGTGCTCAAAGAAAACATTCTCCAAACGATGGCTGGGGTATCTGCTCAGAGAACTTTTATTTCCATTGACAAGCTGCCAAGCAGTGAGAATGGTTGCCATCACAGTCATAAAAATTAGTTTAGGAGCTCCCAGAGAGACTCAAGCGCATCGTGTTTATTTTATTGTGAAGATTAACTATTTCTAATTAATTGGCAATCCATTAGCTGGGGAGTATTTAAAGAAAAAAGAAGACAGTGTACCAGAGAAGAATGCCACTGAGCAGCCTAACATATTTGAAATGGCACTGAGTTGTACAAACTCAGAGAGCTAAAACATCAAATAAAGGGGGAATCACTTTATAGTGGCTTGTTAAAAGAAGGAAAGGCCTCCGGAGGAGCAAAAGAGAAAAGGTGAGGAAAGTGAATGAAGAGAGGAAGATGGCAAGGAAGGATTGAACAGTGTTTACAACGCTAACCTACAACTTGGGAGCAATATAAGTAATTAGGATACAGCAGAGAATAATAAATGAAAGGACAGAGAACAAAGCCAAGAGTAGAATGTGAGAGAGGGAGAGTAGCTGAGACTAGAACTGAATACAGAAAGAAGCAAAAGGGAGCTTTAAACATGAATGTAGCAGCAAAATGAGCAGGAAGGAGGGCTGAGATGAGAAACAGCACTGCAAAAGAGAGAAAAAAGAGGAATTTGGGGAAAAATGTAGAGTACTCACACACCCCCATGGACCATGCATTCTAATTACTAAACATCAACTTTCAGCTCTCCATTTCTTGAGAGATTTGTCAGTCTTGGAGTTTTCATGGGAAGTGTTGTAGCAGAAACCTACTGCAGCCATTCAACAAAAACATTAGAAAAGGATAGGTTTATTTTTTTTTTTACTTAGGAAGGAACAATACCCCCAGCCTTCTTTCCTTTAGGGAAATGGTTTAAATACACACATTATTTTACAGCATCTCCCAAAAATCATGACATCCTTCTTTGAACACCACTGCTGCTTTTGTGAGAGCTCCTAACTGTGATCTGGCCAAGCTACCCAGATACATCAGCTGAAAAGGTTCAGATGGAGGAAAGAGGAATTTATAACACAGCCACGTGGGTGGAACTATATGATTTATAAGAAGAGAAAAATCCATGTATAAAGTGCAATCTAACATTAATTTCTATCTTAAAACTTTAGAAGCAATGCAAGCTCTTCAGATGCTCCATAATTTATAGTTCCTATTGATTTTGCTGTAAGATATGACCAGATGTTGCTGTTTTGAAAGTAACAGATTAGTTCTGCACTCTTACAGGATTGTTTTAATACAACTTATTTCTCAGATTGTATTGGCATTTCTAAAACTGTGAGTTCTGCTTAAAGCAGATTCCCTTCCCTCAGGGTAGGAATGCAGCCATGCAGTTTGGAAGTCGCAGGGGTGCAGAAAAATAAATAGAAACTGCATTCAAAATGTCATGCACCCACCTAGAGCCTTTCAGTGGTATGTGCCTGGTAGAGGCAGTTTTATCCAATACCAGATTTTGCTCTTTTCCCCAAAAAATATGGCGCAAGTTTCCTCCAGTTAATGAAATTTATTTAATAATTATTCATATACATAGTATTTTTCCAACAAATGTCTTCACTTATGAAATACCATGAGCTAGGATAAATTGCATCTAATATTTTTATGAAGATTATAAACATTATTTCCACATCTTATGAAAATTACACATTTTTAATTGACCTGTGATCAGTACCAAAGCTAAAATTTCCTTTCCTCTTTAACCAAAGGGGTGAAACACTCCTATTTCCCATACTCTGCTTTTTGGGATAGAGTCTAGCTGCTCTGACAATAACATCTGCGAGGAATTCTGTAGAAGCAAAGTTTTAAACTTTTACTTTTAGTGTTGTAACCAGTAAGTTGAAGATTATTAATCCTGTAGTAATAAGTGCCCTGAAGTTATCTCTCTATAGAAATGTTATTTCACTGGAGTTCCTTGAGTTTCAGAATGCTTCAGACTAATTATGAACTCTAATTATAATCCCATGTTTTTCACCCAAGCTGCTTTATAAGGAAAGATAAACCCTGGAGTTTTTAAAGGTACCCGTCACAGTTTCAACAAAGTTTTCCTTTGGGTAAGAATTGTTCTAGATCTAGTTTTTTCTTTCCAGTTATATACCTATGATTTTATGTCATTGTGGACGTCTTAACACTATTTTGAGTCAGTTTCCCATATTTCTTCATTTGTTTTGACTTAAAATCAAACATAATAAAATAATTTAATAAAATTATTATTTAATTAAATAATTATTGAATAAAGCTAGAAAAATCTCAGGAAAATTCTCTATTTTCCGTTTTTTTTTATCCCATCCACATGTGACATGAGATTTGAAAAACTATTTATTGAGCTGGGAGGAGACTCCTTTGTTGATAACTATTTTTAAAAGCCTAATATACCAAGAAACTCCTGCTGGATGTCCTGCTGTTTGAAGCTTTTCATCCCAAAAAGTGTTTTCCCATGGTTTTATGGATCGTCCCTCATGTCTCCTCCAGGAGCCTGGAGTAGTTTCTACAATTATTAAAGAATTATTCTTCCAACGCCCGATGAGACAGAGCACAGCAGTTTGTTCACTTGTCTCCACAAAGTGGTTTTGGCTTAGGTAATAAATACATTTTTTTTTTTTTGAGAGCATCGATTTGAGATCATCACTTTACTGAAGCCATTCCTTGCCTCTGACAATTTTTTTAATTTTTTTTTTAAATCATAATGCTTTAGGGAACATGGCATTTTAGGGAACATTTGCATCCCATCTATATAACATATGCAAAAACATTTAGAGTTTCATGGCAAGAAAAGCTCTTTCACAGGGTGAGTTTTGCTATTGTCTTACTTAAGTTTAGGTGTTTAGATTAAAAATTCACTACGTGACAGGGCCTCTCTCTTCAAAGACATTACTAAAAAATAATCCCTTCAACAACCTCATGGCAGAGTATGCAAGCTGCACTGAATATTTGTGCATTTAAGGAAAATTACATTACCCTTCCAAAATTTCAGGTGATATCTAACCTATTCCCTGTTTATTTAGAATTTCAACTTATATGAAAGTCATTTAAGCATGCTTTTCTTAAAGAAGCAAATAAAATGCGGGGGAGGGGGGAATCACTTTTGAGAAAGAATAAAAGTTGAAAATGTCTTATCAAATGAAAGAGTCTTCTGCTGTAAAAATCTATAGAATTAAGTTTATTTCATTAAAGGAAATTAAGAGAATTTTAGAAAATAATTACAATGGAAGACCGAAAGTTCCAGGATGAATAATTACAGTTATCAAAAAGTCATGAGAAATAGAGATCTGAAACTATTTGAGAGTTTACCCTTACTTACTGACCCATTACCCTTACTCTAGGAGCATGGTATTAAGCAATATGTGAAATCTAAATTCCATAATAAAAATCGAAACACAAGTTACATGCTTTGTTTTGTTTCTGCTAGGAGAACTACAGGTTTCTCTGGCGCTTGTTTTCTTCCCTGGGGCTCCTGTGTTTAAGAAACTTTTAAAAGAGGGACACCAAACATATTGCCTTGGTGTTTGCAGGCGTGGCACTGGATGGAATTTAAGGTCCCTTCCAACCCAAACCAGCCCAAAGTTCTATAATTCAAATATTAGATAGATCTTTTCTTGAACAGGTGAATTTTGTAATCAGTTTTTCCTTTTCTTTCCTTGCTTCATGTCAGAAAATTCTTTTTGCCATTTGATGCTGCCCTGATCATCAAAGAGCAGGTGAAATCCATTTGGTTAAAGCTCTGGGCACTTGTCCTTGGTTCTCAGAGAATGAGGCTAAGAATTGAAATGAAAAACATTTGAGATTGTACCAGCATTAATATTTACATGAAAATTATCCTTATATCCTTATATAATAACTATACCACCTGTTTGTCCTTAAAATACTTTACTGATGTAGGTTTGAAGTTGGGTTTCACAAATGGTCTCTCTTCTCTGTGAAAATAATGCCCAGAGAGGCATTATTAAGAGGTTGTAGTAACTGGGAAAAAAAAAAAAAAGAAAAAAAAAGAAAAAAAAAGGAAAAAAAAAAAGACAAAAAAAAAAGTGCCTTTTTCAATGGTTACCATGATGAGTTTTAAACCTGGATGATCTTTTTCGTCACTTCCAACCCAAACTATTTTATGATTCCATGAAGATCAGAAAAGGGAAACCAAACCAGATTTCTCTCTCTCTCTCTCTCTCTCTCTCTTTTTTTTTCCCAAATTATTGAAATGAAACTTTAAAAATACAAGCATGAAATGTTTCAAGGACTTCAGTTTCCTGCCCACTGCACAGAAGGATCTGGAGTTGTGGTTTTGTGGCAGCTCCCAGGCTGTCTTTGGGGCCACAGTGATTTTGC
This sequence comes from Chloebia gouldiae, assembly GCA_003676055.1. NCBI lineage: Eukaryota > Metazoa > Chordata > Aves > Passeriformes > Passeridae > Chloebia > Chloebia gouldiae. Next base: position 684,710 of record QUSF01000057.1, read on the forward strand.
TGTGGTGTGCAAAGCTCTTGCATTTCACACATTTCAAAGAGGGAAATCATCTTTCAGAATTATTCTAAGGGAAAGGATTTGCCATTCCCCCAGGGACTGTACCACAGATTTACTGTCTTGCTGAACTTGGTTTACGCATTTGTAGCAATTCCTTTTCCTTTTTTCTTCTCCAACTGCATATTTTATTTTTTTCCAGTGCCTGGAGCTAGCTTGCTAATTACTTTTCCATCTATTCCAAGCAAAATATAGACTAAATCAGAAAATTATGTAAAGGTCATATTGAACCCCATTCTGATGGAAATGAGGCTTATGCAGTAAAAATAGTCCTAGATGCCAGGTGGCACTGAAGGCTATTGGAGCAGCCTGTCACATTTAAAAGCTGGAATTCTTGCTTAGGTCAGGAATGAAAATTAATTCATATTTTTAGCCTATCCCTTAGTGACTGTCCATCCACATATCATAAAAATAACACAATTTGGCAAAATCGCTCACTTCTTTTCAAGATTGACAAAAAAGTGAGCTGGGAGTTTCAAATCAGCCCGCAGTGATGGCAGCTGCATGAGAAACTCAAGCATGGACATTTTTTCTACAATCTGCACAGTTTCAGAGAGTGGTGGTTTTACAATATTCATCCCAGTGTACAAAGTGGGAGATTGTATGGTATCCCCTAAACCTGGTACTGATTTCTTTCCCTTTGAACTTTCCCTTCCATCCACTTTCCCATGAACTTTCCCTTCCGTCCACTTTTCCCTGCTTTACCTGAATTTTGAGGGAGAAGTTTTCCCAGATGAAGATGAAGCTTTTCATGCCAGGCATCTGCCTCAGACTGATCAAGGCTAGGTTGGAGGTCAGAGAAACCTGGTTTAGTGGAAAGTGTCCCTGCTCATGGCAGGGGGTTGCACTGGGTGATATTTAAAGTCACAACCCAAATTCTGTATTTCTATGAGGTCTGTATCAAAAGGATAGTTTTGCACAGCTGCTCCTATCTGGGAAGCCGTGCTCTCCAAAAAAGATTTTGCAGGTGTCTAGTCCTTGCCAGGGCAGATAAAAAGAGCAGGACTAGCTCTAGCTCTGGGCAGCTGAAAGAAATGAATAATAAAAAAATACAAATATTATTATTTGGTATTTATTCCTTCATCCTCTGAAGATGGCGAGGGAATGAAAAGATGAATGAGCTACTTGTTCTGTTTGCTGCAGGGACCTCAGTAGACTGTTGCTCCTTGAGTCCTCTGTACTCTGGACAAGTATAGCTGAAACACGGGAGAAATGTACAAAAATAACACTTTTTTTGTGGGGAGACACGATGTTTTGGAAATGAACCACTTCACTGGATGAGGCTCTGAGTGCTCTGGTCAGCTTGACAAGTTGGGATTGGTCACAGGTTGGACTCCTGCTTCTGGAGGTTTTCTCCAACCCCAGGGATTCTGGGATTCTGTGAAAAGGCTAAATATGACAGAGAAGAGTTGACAAAACCCTCTGCTGCTGGAAAGGACAGATTTGCATCCAAGTAGTGCTAAAAACTGAGAGGAGGAAATCTTGGGGAAGGAAGCTGACAGGCAAAAAAAATGGGATTAATGATCTGAGGATGGGCACAGAGGGAGTGGGTGGGAAGGCAGGGATGCAGGGAGAAAGGCAGCAGTGGGATATCTGCATGGGGCTGTCTGCTGTGGCCAGGGCTGTTTCCTCCAGACATTTCTGACTGCCCCTTCCAGCCCACCCGTGCTCTCCTGCTCTCCTTTGTGCCTGTGCTGGTGCTGCACAGCTCTGTGCTACATCAAGGGGCTGCTCCAGCCCTTATATGTATAAAAAATTATTTTTTGAAACAGCTATTTCTGTTTTTTTTTCTTTTTTTTCACTTCTCCTTTTTTTTTCTATTGTCTTCAGTAGTCTTCCTTATAAATAAATACCATGTGAGCTCAAAACAGAATCGTGGCAAAACCATTTACATGTGATCCACAGCACTGTAAAGCAATAAAATGCTAAATTAAAATTGTCAGAGTGAAGATAAGTAAAAGGCCAAAAGATTTCCCAGTCCAGTTCTTATTCAAGACATAACTTCTGCTGGGGAGTTGTGGCTGTGTAGTAACAGTTGGGATAAAAAATAACAAATTTGAAACTGTAATATGCTCCAATTATGAACACAGTTGTAATTTCAATTGTAACATGCTCCCATGAATGTCCATAATGCAATTTACCTGATGGAGTCCATAATGCAGTTTTCATCCATAATGCAATTTTCCTGATGGAGAAAATGTGTTCACTTGGTTCAGCTCCTTGATCTCTCCTGCCATGCTGTGGCACGAATGCTGCCAACGGGAAGGGGAATTTGGTGGGAATGTGCATTGAAAGTTGGAGTGAGGATGAAAAAACTGTCTTCTCTGGTAAAATTTTGGGATTATATTTCACTAAAGATTCTCATCCTGTCATTAGACACATGGAAAGAGAAATAAAAAGAAGTAGTTACGAATGAAAGCAAACCAAGCAGAATTGCTTGAGGATTTAGTAACAAGCCTGGTTAACAAGCCTGATGAAAAGGACTCTAATCAAAAAATAGCATCACAAGGAGGCTTTCTTTATGCTTACTTTGGATTTAAGCAGCCTTATAACCATGTTGACAGCACTAGATTGACTGTGGAAATATAAAGAATATGGATGAAGTAATGTCACTCCTTTACAGTGCAAATTTAAGAGATTTTTAGTTGCCAAGGCTTTGTATTGCACATCATTCAGGAGGCAAAAAATATATTGAATAGTAGCAGAAAGTCTGTTCCTGTTCAAACGAACAAAATTATTAATTAAAATAAATATAAATATAATTTAAAATTATTAATTCTCACAACCACTCCTTTTTGTTAATTAATATTTTATTACATCAGAGAGTTAAAAAAACTTATATTTAAGCAGGTTAGATGGCTGCTGAATAAAGCATGGAGGAAATGCCAAGGAAGGCTCCCTGGCAGGTGGCAAAGTACAGAGAGCATGGCTGAACTGAGAGAATTTGGTACTTCTGTTAAATTCAGCCTGCTTTGAGGCTGACTGTATAATCAGGACCTTGTATTTTGAAATATTTAAGTCTGTCATAGCTTGAACAGGAAAAAAATTGTTGAAGTAAGATTTGACATTATTTTAACAGTGAAATGCTGTTTGTCACTAATATTGGGCAAGACTAAACAGTCCTCTTTAAATTGTATCACTGAAACAACATTACAGGTAAAATTCAGATGTATTTCTTATCATAAAGAGAATACAAATTGCTTTAGGGGCATGGAAATATCAAGCAAAGACTTGAATGAGTTCACTCAGACAGGACCATGGGGATTTCTGCTCATATACAGCAACTTCTGAGATTATTTCTTGCAGTAACAAATATGCACCACTTCATTCACATCATTTTTACTCATATATTGACTTTCCATATGGCAATCACTGTTTGCAAGAGCCAAGACCTTCCTGTTTTCTTTTGTCTTAGAAATGGTATAGATTCTTTTCTTAGTGAATATTATTTTTAAGTTTTGCTAATGCAATTAAAATGCTTTTTGATTTTTTTTTCTGCTGGAAGCCTTTTAGATAAATTGTGCTTTACCTGAGAGCATGAATGTCTTTTATTAGGTTTGACAAAAGAATGATATGTGGCATTCCACTGCCTGTGTATAGAGTAATCATATATATACATTTTATTAGTTTAAAAAATTATTTTGGAAACAGCTATTTTTGGTTTTTTTTTTCTTCTCTTTTTTTTTTTTTTTCTATTGTCTTCAGTAGTCTTCCTTACAAAGAAATGCCATGTGGCTTCAAAACAGAATCGTGGCAAAACCATTTACACATGATCCACAGCACTGTAAAGCAAAAAAAAGTGCTAAATGAAAATTGTCAAAGTGACTGAAGATAAGTAAAAGGCCAAAAGATTTCCCAGTCCAGCTCTTATTCAAGACACAACTTCTGCTGGCTGCCATGGGAGTTGTGGCTGTGTGGCAACTGTTGGGATAAAAAATAACAATTCTGAAATTGTAATATGCTCCAGTTATGAACACAGTTGTAATTTCAATTGTAACATGCTCCCATGAATGTCCAGTTGTCTATTACTAAAAATATGTTAACATGAAATCTACCTTTATATACTTTGAAAGTTATTTATGTCAAATAACCTGAGAAATGCCTTGGAATTCCTGAAGTTTTATTGGAATGGCTGCAGTAGTTACAAGGAAGAAGGCACAGTCCAAGAACAAAAATGTCTGGGTAGAGATTTATGTATTCAATTTGCCTGCAGCACTGTGTTTTAACAAAGCATGAATTAACACTCTACAGTAATATTACAAGTCAGTGTTACAGTTATTCATGAATTTCATTAGTTTCGACTTTTAGACAGAATTTCATCCTGTTGAAACTGCAGAGCAGTTTATTTATTAATATACACTGAGAGAACGAGTGAGAGTACTTTATCTCTCCATGTTGACCAAAAATGTCCCAATTTTATTTTTTTAATCCAGCCTCCTAAATGACAAAATATTTCTATTATTTTTTTTTTCCCTGCAAAGAAGTAATGCTGGGCTTTTCTTTTTTTAAACAAAACACAAATCAAGCATCCTGCCGGCTGTGTGTTCTTCTCTAACCTCCTATGAGCAGGGGCAAGGAGAGAAGGTCTAAATCAATGTGTTTCTCATCAGGTCTTATTTCCATCTCAAACTTTTATAAAACAATGCAGGCAATACAATATAATGTCCTAAGAAATCCAAAATAAGTCTTTTGCCTCAAACTGTTTTAAGTCATGCAGTTGGATGTGTCTGCAGGCTACCCATGACACAGCTGAGGGTGGATACCCAGAAAGGCTGTGTGGCTCTGATGCCAAAATATTTTTCCTTTTTATATTTTTTTTCATATATTTGTAACTCTGTAAAGTATTATTGTATCATTATACAGTTTATTCAGTAGGAGACCAAAACAAAGGGGGAGTTACCATATGAAACGTACTTCTGCTTGGAGATTCTCATTAATTATGCTAATTTGATAAACTGATAAAAGTGTCAAAGCCCTGTATCACATGTGCTTTTGGCCATAAGTGCACCTGGAGGACCTTCCATAAACAGTAACATCTTTTTATCACTTTAATCTTGTTTGGCTCTTTTAGGGGCTATTAGGCAAGATCTCCGGTGGAAGTCTGCCATGACATTCCCTAAAGGAATGAATTACTTCCCTGGGGAGTGCTGCAGCTCAAGCCCCAGCCCTTAAAGGCAAAATTTATCTGTGCTGAGAGCTGTGCTTGAACTCCTTATTAAAAAAATTTAACATTGTGTGTAATGACAGAAGCAGGAATTTGGAGTTAAAGCATTACAGCTAATCAGAAAACACCAGCCTGTGGTATTGCTGCGCATTGCCACTAACCACCAAAATAAGTCAGTTCTTCCATCCAGGTGCAGCTGACTCCGTGTGAACCACATTAATCACAAGCAATTAATCTGAGTTTGTGCTGTGGGAGTAGGTGTTGCAAAGGAAGCAGGTCTCAAGCGATCCTGCTGTGAATCTTCCAAACTGAAGGCTCATGACTGCAAACATGGGCTGTGATTTTAAGCTGGGATTCTCAATCAGCGTAGGTTTCTGAGTTGACAAAAAACCAATGTGGAGCAGGAGTGGGAGATGGAGAGAAAAAAGAGAAATGGTTTTCTAGCTGGATGGACTAGCTAGCAAAGGAGAAATAGTTGGAGAAGCGTGACAGGATCTAGAATTCAACAGGATTTAGGGTTGGGTTTTTTTTTTACATAGAAATAGCAAAGTTTGATGGCAGTTTGGGAAAAAAAGTGGAAGAGGAAAGGATATATTTCCTCTGTCCTACATCCTCAGGGAAATAAGTGACTGGTGTGTAACTCTTGTCTATTTCCCTTGGTTTCTGCTGTGGACAACTTTATGCCTGTTTGGACTGTATATATTTCACATTTAGTGATTCTCTTTCATCATTTTTTAATAATATTTCATGTCCTGAGGATAACCACCCTCTGAGGATCCCTTCTGCTGTTTCTGTGTCATTAATGCAACACTAGTAATTAGGATCTGACTCATATAAATATGAACAGCCTAAGTTTAGACTGTGGCATTTTTTAGTTCCCACTGGAATCCTCAGCAAGAGGACTAACTGGATTTATTCTATTTGCTATTATAATTAAGGTTCACATAATCTTTGCAGGTTTCTTTTCCATTTTCCAGTTACAGAGGCGAAAGAGAATAAGTCCCCATCAGTGGCAGTTTAAAGGGCAGTGAAACAATAAAAAATGACATCTTCATATATAATGACAAGAATTATGATGATAAAAATAACACTGTTGCACAGAAATCCCAATTGCAAGTGAGGTTCTGCATTAGGTACAAAACAATATATAGTTTCTTTATTGCTGGGTCTGTTTTAAGGCATTACCAGTGCAGTAAACAGAGACATGGATTTGTTCCACTCATGTAGAAAATGGATTTGGAGGGTTTATTTTAATGCAGAATCTGTAGACATTAGCCTTTTCAAGTCTGCACTTTTGAACTAAATCTTCCAGACATCCCAACTGAAATCTAATCTAATATTTCTTTGAATATTTTAACATTAAAAATTAAAGTCTGCAGTCCTTCAGCAACGTTTTTACAAAATTATTCTCTCTGTTTGCAGAGGGTGGTGTGGTTGGTTCTTTTTGGTTGTTTTTTTTTTCGGGATTGATGTAAACCACAATCAACTGAAAATTAAATTTGGAAAGTATTTCTAATGTATTTTGGAAAATTAATCCGGTTTTAATGAGACAGAGTAAATCACAAAAGGAGTGTAGCAAATAAGATGCCACAGCTGGGTCAGAAAGACTGGGAGAAGTCAGTGACAGAAAAAGGATTACCTATGAGAAAAACAGCAATGATACTGCCTGAGTGGAAAGTTAAAAGAGGATGAAGAGGCCTTGGAAATGTATTTTCTGCAAACTGTTCCCTGGGAAGACAAAATCCTCCTGTGAAGGGTGACCCAGAGATGCAGAACAAGTCTCACATTAACACTTGCTAAGGAGGTTTATGGGAGAGCTGGTGGGGGAAGAATACTGTGGGCATTATTCAGAAACACATATTTAGGTGGCAAAAGGTACAAATCGATGAAAAACAGCATTGAAAATTGGCAAAGAACGTTCTTAGCCTTGAAAGCTGAGTAATACAAAGAGAAATAATGGAAGACAACTTGGGGAAAATGTCTTGTAGTGCATCGAACACTTTCCCCAGATTTCAGAGTATTTTCTTGTCTCACCGTCTGTAAAATCATTACAGTGCCTCCTACACTCACCATGCCTCAAATTTGGGTACAATTTGCCATCAAAGGCTTGGGTGTGAAGTTTAAGACTCTTAAGGAAAACCATTGTATCTCCATCAAGTACAAATTGCTTCTTTTCAGAAAATACTCTAGCTATTCAGCTCAAAAAAGGTTGGGAGCTAGCTGGAGGATCAGGTTAAATTTCTTCCCTGTAGAAGAATTGAATGGAATGGAATTGGAGGGAAATGTGCAGAAATGACCCAAAAGCCATTTTGCACTCAGGGGGTGAACTTTATCTTTTGCTGCATCCAGATGGAGACACCTTGATCATTACAATCAACACGCTCCATTTGCTGCATTAAAAACAAGATAAATATTTAATCACAGTGCAATTAAGTCTGGATCTCTGCCATTAGTTTATAATGAATATATAGGCAGATAGAATCTAATACACTACTAATTCACTTACAAGCCAGGCTGAACAGATTTTTTTTTAATTTTTTTTCCTCCAAAGCTGATAATTTGGGAATGTTCATGAGATGACAGTGTGTGTCATCTAATTACTTTTTCTGCTTTCATGCATTAACTGGAATAACATGCAGTAATCAGTTATTGTTATTAATATTCCACATAAACTGTGAATGATGTGCCCATTCTTTTCAGGTTGAAATAACTGAACAAAAAGCAAGGTGTAAGTCAATATTTATTTGTTGATGCAAACTACATGTGTCTCCCAGAAGTGAAATAGAAGCAACAGTAGCAAATTCAAAAAGGAATTTTTGGAAGGGTAGGAAGGAGCTGTTGTGGTTTGGTTTATTTCCTTTTCTCTTTACTTTACAAATATTTGAGTGTGCTGGGCAAGGAAGAATTTCTTGTTACATCTCAGAAGTTTTGAAGGATGAGTTAGTTCAAAATACATCTTTATTATCTTTATTATCATTTTGTCATGGTGCACCAGTATAACTGGATTTGGGCCCTAAAATGTTTAGATGTTTATGTGCATTTTTAACACAAAATTACTTTTAAATAAAAAAAATATTAAAAAATATTTTTGAGTGAGGAGCAAATACTGGACTACAAAGTATTAGTTCATTACTGCTGATGCTTTGTACTTTAACACTTTAATACTTTAATACTTAATACTTTAGTGGCAGAACGAGCAGGCTGTCTAGAAGGCGTTTTCATGATTGCAGTGCCTTCAGAAGGTCAAGAGCACATCTGCTGGGAATGTGCTCCTCAAATGTCCCCAAACTGTACTGCAAGGCAGGCACCTGGGGGCATTCAAAAACAGCCTCTGTGCTCCGTAAAGTCTTCACAATAATACTGAATTAACAACCAAAGCAGTAAATGTGAGGAAGATCAGAGACCCTCGGAAGCTTTTGTTATATTCCTGGCCTTTTTGTGCGTTTTTCTGCCAGAAACTGTAGGGGCATTCCTGATGAATTTGAATGCTCATCTGCGTGTCTCTGTGGAAGATCGTCCCTTTTGAATAGGATTAGGTTATACTTTGGATTTGTGCCTGCTGAAGTGTGAATTCTGCAATCTCACATTGGAAGGGGCAGACCTTTCAAAAATCCATTTTGAGTTTTTAAAAGGGTGACGAGGAACGGAAAAGGTCAATGTACCTCTGAAAAAAAGGTGGTCCATCGTCTGTGTGCATAATGGTGGTAACATTTTTAACCATGTGAAGAAAACATATATGTCACTTAGAAAATCATGTCGAATATAAAGACTCGGAAATTAAGCTCATCACAAATATCTGTAAAATATCTAATGCAGATTTTTTCTTATTTCCACGGCGGGATGGTTCATCTTTGTGCTGAGGTTGCAGGAACTGCTGAGCAGAGGCAGTGCAGGGTTGGATGACCTGGACACTGAGCACTAATTCGGTGTGAAAATCCTTAACTCCCCCACCATGGGCAGCTTGTGCCATTCTGCTGGCTTCTGCACCAAGGAGGCTGCCTTCCCATAAAGTTGAAACAAGTTGTTTGTGATGCTGGCTGCCTTTGCACACACTAATTCCAAAATACAGGAGCTCCTGCTAAGTGAGCTCTGTCGCTGCTTGCTTTGAAGGTTTTGCTTTGGCAGAGGAAGCACCTAAAGTGTCATGTATTATCCAAACACAGAGGAACACTTCCAGCTACTGATGTTAAAACTGTGTGAGACATCTCTGGTGAAGATCTCAACTTATCAGATGGGGAAAAACCCTATTTGACATTCATGTAAAACCAAGAAAGAAAAGCTGATGCTACAAAGGCACGCAGCTAGAGAGCACTTTTCTTTAAAATGGAAACTAAAATTATTTGATACGTTTTATTAGTCTGATGATAGCTCACAATATTTGATTTGCTGGGATATCCAGCTTATTATATCATCAGAATAACATTATCTATTAATCCTACTTCAGTTGTACTCCACAAAATAAATGAAGCAATTAGCTTTGTATCTTTACCTTGATATTTATTAAGGTCAATATCTAATTTAGTGGTTTTCATTAGAGTCATATTATTTCTACATGAAGAGAAAATGGATTGATACCATCAAAAGTGTTAACATTTTTGTTTAATTTTACTTGATTTTACTTGTGAAAAATGTGGTTATTTTTTTGTGTTTCATTCAATTGGAGTACACTTTATTTTCTCCTTATATTATTTTATATTTGTCACTTATGCTTGACTTACTAAGAAAAAGAGGACTTTGATTTTTGATCACCTGCTTTAGCACACTTTTGAATTAGGGGAATCCAACTGTGTGATGAAGATGGTCTGATGTTGATTTCATGTTTAATGACATCCCCTGTAATTTTTTAATGTCCTTCCCACCAAAGCATCAGCAGATTTTATATTTGGCAAAAACAAATGCTTATGCTGTTTTTTTTCAGAGGCAGATGGCTATCAGTGAACGGTTTTCCTTGCTTTCCTGGCTTTATCTTCTCTAGACAAACTCATGGTTTCTCTCAAATATGCAGTTCACTGCAGCATGGCATGATACAAGGTTTTATTTTGAATTTTTAGTTGACCCTACTTGTCAAAGGAGAAAACAGATAACATGGTTCTGCCTTGAGCCCCTTTGCTGCTCTGCTGAGGATGCATTTATTTGATTCATATATCTATGAAGTCTCAGAGGTTTTCGTAAGAACATCTAAAATTTAAAACCTGCTATGCTTTAAGTTAACTTTCAATATTTTTTCAAAAACAGCATGGGATTTCAATTGAATAACAGGATGATGTATTTTGGACTATGCTTATGATGTTGGCTGATACCCCTGGAACTGAACAAAGAAAGACTCAAAAGAGCAGCAAAGTGAACAGATCTATTACTTTGAGTGCACAATTAATCTTGCTGACATTATTTTATATGAACATGGATAAAAATGCCTGGAAACCACACCATTGAATTCCTCTGCTCATTAATATTGATCAAATGTTGTTGTTCTCTTTGTGTTGGAAGCCACTTAAAGATTACCTGTAAAAGTATTACACCACTATTGATTTAAAAAAACCCAATCAATCCCTGGAGTCCACTGTTTTTGAAAATTAGTTGACATATTCAGTTTGTTATTTTGTTGGGGTTTTTTTTCTATTTTTGTTGGGGGGTTTTTTGTTAGTTTGTTGGGGTTTTTTGGTTTATGTTTTTGGTTTTTGTTTTTTTTTGGATAAGAAACGATATTTGTGGACTTGCTGCCATAGATCTGAGTTACAGACCATATTAATCAGGCTGTCACAGAATTGATTATCCAGAATTTAGTACCATGGTGTTTGAAAGCCCAGACATCCCTATGGAAGTTGGCTGAGACCTGTCCTCATGTGCCATCTGTGCCCAGGTCTTACACATTGCATTTTTGGTGCTTCAGTGGAATAATGGCAGGATTAGGCCCCAGATCCTTCAAGACACTTAAATCTGCAGAAATTGCATCAGGGATCCTGTTAAAACTGAGTCAAAATTAATTCATTAACTAAGTAATTAATTTTGAGGAATTCTATTAAGGTGTTCATGTAATTTAAATAAGCTCAATGTGTGAACTTAAATTTTGGTCCTTTGAAGAATTATGAGAAGCAATGGTAGGGTGGCACAGGCTTTTTATTTTTCAATCATTCATTCATTTAAAACAAAGTTAGTCTAACCCATGTCTTTATCAATTAATAAATGCTAACTACTCCAAACTATGTGACTATCATTTTTCAATTTGAGCACAATTAATGAGGATGTTTTGTTTCTCTAAAAATAATCTTTGAACTACCAGTTTCTATGAACAGCAACAACAAAAGCAGACAAAAATACACAAAGGAAAATACTCAACATTTATATTGAAGACAGGGATATTATTTGTCTATAGCAACCACAATCAGGAAAAAAAAATCATATTGTTGGTGTGTGTGTGTTGGTTTTTTTTTGTTTTTTTTTTTTTTTTCCCAGAAGAAAGGCTTCATAGAAGAAAAACATTAGTTAGAAATACTGTCATGCACCAGTATATTTATCATTGTGCACCTCAAATGACCTTTTAAGCCTTTGCAGTTTGGACTGATCTGAGGAAATGCAAAATATAAAGAAAATCAATAAAAGTAGGCTGAATGTGTGCTTAACAAGCCATACAGAGAAACCAGAAAGCAAAATGGGAAAGTAATTTTTAGAAGATTTATTGTTCTTGGAAGATTAGAGATCTTGTTTTCATAGGACAAATTAACATATGAGACTGCCTGCAGGTACTCCCCAAACTGCAGCACTGTGATAGAGGCTTGGGGAAAAAAAAAAAAAAAACACAGTTCATATTTATTGGGAGGCTAAAAGTGCAAATTATTTGACAGCTTTCTTCACAAATTATTGTGAAGGAGAGGTAGCATGAAGTAGTAATACTTGAAAGAATAGAAGCACTAATACTTGAAAGACATGAGTCTTCCCAAAATTAAGAATGTAGTGTACCACTACTTCTAAATTTTAATATAGTGTGTGTGTGGCAAAAGGGAAATCAGGCAGCAGCCATCCTCCTTCTTTCCATATTCACGAATTTTTTGCTAATAATACCACTTGGAATTATCTGCAGTACATTCATGTCCATTATTTTTTTTGGTTCAGTGAGACATAGCCCATGTTTAATGATGTACACGAGCAAAACCTCTGCAGGGCTGTGTCTTGGAACAGGCTGATGACAACACTTGTAATAGAAATGTGCACCTGCGTGGCTTCTCAATTTGCAATAACCACATGGGCAGTAATAACTGAGGAATATGTTCTGACATCCTCATCATTCAGTTAATTTTTATGCTTTGCAAATTAATATTTGCTTGGAGAGCGCAGTGTTCACTGATGTGACATCTGGATGAATGGAGCTGCTGTGACGGGAGGGAACGGCCTCAGGGCAGGCTCAGGGTGGAAGCAGCAGGAATTTCCCCATGGAAAGGGAGCTCAGGCCTTGGAAGTGCCCAGGGAGGGTTGGGGTGCCCATCCCTGGAGCTGTCCCAGGAAGGGCTGGACATGCTCTGGGCTGGGGACAAGGTGGGCAACAGGCACAGCTTTGATGGCTTTGGTGGTCTTTTCCATCCTCTGTGATTCTGTGATTCTGAAATTCACAGCTATGGTTGTCAGTAAATTATGCTCTAGATTTCTTTTCTCTTTTGTTTGCTTTGTGTATTTTGTTTTTCAAATGCAATTTAAAATGAATGATTATGGCATTGCATTTCAAAAAGCAGTGGTTATCACCTTTCAGGGTACATGGCAGAGGTTGCCAATAACATTATATTGAATTTACAAATCACAGACAAACTTGCACGTCGGGCTTTCTAAACAATGTTTACCACTTCTTTAAAATGAGATTGGGAAAAAAAATTTCAAAATAATGTTTTCTTCTGGTAGAATTCATGCTGTGGGTAATGTTAGTAAGACATTAAAATGTAAGTAGCTCTTTTCCAGTGCTGTTAAATAAGTAAACTCTAAACCTCAGGTCAAACAATTCCATTTTTCAAAGGTACTTAAAGTTATAGTAATTGCAATTCTAGCAGATCTCCGTGCTCACACTTTATGCATCCTAGCATGTGGTGTGTTGGGGAAAAAGAAAATTTAGTCAGAAGAGCTTTTTCAAATCATCTTCAGGTGGCTGCAGAGGCACTGAGTGGAAAAGAATAGTTGGTTTGGTAGCTGCTAACTACTGGCCCAGAGACTCACATTTCAGAAAGTCACCTGGAGCCATAGCAAAGATCTCCTCAGACTGCTAACTTGACATGTAGTGATCATTCAGGGACACTGTACATGTCACTCTGTGCATGATAGGCATGTTTGATTAATACCTATTCCCTCAGTGGTGCAAAAACTAGAATGCCTGTTATCTTTAACAGAAGAGCAAGATTTAGCCTCACTGTCTCCTGTCTTCTCTCACATTAAAAGCTAATGCCATGATTAATGAGTAGTGACATACTGCATATCTTTTTTCTTGTTCATAAAAATCCGTGCTAGCAAGTTATCTGAAGTAAGCGAAGGGTGTATTTTACTGAGTTAGTGGAATATAAAGGCCTGCATAAGGCATTTTATTTCCTTAATGAATGCTTATAAATGACTGAAATTATTATGTTTGTTATTGTGGATGTGTACATACCTCTCTCTCTTTTATTTTTTCCCCTTTCTCTCAGGACCTTGCCTTCCCAATCCATGCCATAATGGTGGGATATGTGAAATTAGTGAAGCATACCGAGGCGACACATTCATAGGCTATGTTTGTAAATGTCCACAGGGATTTAATGGGATTCACTGCCAGCACAGTAAGTTCCACATGGTAAAGTTTATTGTATTTATAGATAAGAGCCTTTTTATTGCCTTCACTGTTAAGGATTAATATCAGATCTGGTTTTCTGGAGTATATCAGACTCTGCCTTTATATTATGAGCAAGCTAATACCACAGAATGCTGCTGCTGCTGCCGCCTTCAGAAAATGACCTGACTACCAACCCCCTGGACACAACAGGACATGATTTGCTATGCATGTTATAGGCCATGGCAAAGACAAGGTAAATGCATTTTGCAGGGAATTAATGCAGAAGTATATTTGAAATAATAGGACTATCTTCTTGTCTCAGTTGGGTTTGTGGGTTTTCTTTAATTAATGCTAAAAAAATAATAAAAGGGAAAAAACCTGACATTTCAGAATAAATATGTCTTCTACATCTTTCTTTACCTATGTCTTTATAAATAATGAAGAAATGTTTTGAATCACAGTATCTAAGCTCAAGAGCAGAGCCTCCAGACTTACATCATGTAAATTTAACCCTGCTTTAAATATAGTTTCTTGATCTCTTTCTAATTCTTATAATTTATTTGGAGAGTGTTTCCTATTTTCAGGTCAGATCTGGAACAGCATGTCAGTATCCTCATCTTAGAGTGTGTTGTTAGGGAACTGACAATGAACCATGTGGGGATAGAAATTTTGGGTGTGCTGGATTTGGCTGGAACAGAGTTAAATGTCTTCACACTAGCTGGTGTGGGCCCGTGTTTTGAATTTGTGCTGGAACCATCATTGATAATTCAGGGATATTTTAGCTACTGCTGGGTAGTCCTAACACAGAGTCAGGAGCTTTTCTGCTTCTCACTCCACCCCACCAGCAATCAAAACCAATTAGTGAGGGATATTCATCTGCTAGTAACTGAGCAGGTCCTGTGCTAACCTATAAATGTAGTCTGTATTTTCTGTTACTTTAATAGAAACTGGGGGTTTCTTCACATGCAAAGCTCATTCAAAACAAGTGCTGGCCAGAGAAGAAATTCATGAGAGAAATTTTGGGGTTTCCATTTTGCGCATGAGTTGTTCTTAAACAAAGAGCAAGCAGCACGGCTCTTAAAATCTTATGCTATTGATGTATTTGGATGCCAGCTGTTGCAGAAGGTAAAAAACTCAAGGAAATAGTCAAGAAACCAGTTCCACTAACTGCAATTAGTTCAGTCATTCAGATCACAGTGAGTAATCACTGAATCCAGCCTACCTGAATTAATTGCTCCATTTAGATACTTGTCTATAATTTGAAGTATCCAGGAACAATACAGTCCAGCTCAGCTAACATCGTCATGTTTGTTAAGTCCCTTAAATACTCAGAGGAAAGTGCCTCCAAAGAGTGGAATTTGGATACTCAATTCCATTAACTTTGGCCACACCCTCAGTTAATTGTGTGGGTGATGTGGGCAATGCCACTGATTTAATCCAGTGAAAATATACACCCACCTCCTCCACTGGGAGCATGGAAATGAGTGTTTGCTGTCCTGCCACGTGGATGAGCTCGTGTGAAAACCCCATCACATGGACACGTGTGCTCAGGGATGCTCCATCATGGGACCTGTCACGTTGACGGCAAGAGCTGGACGTTCCTCTGGCTCTGGTCCAGGGAGTTTTCCAGACACCTTCGTCCCATCTGGGTTGCCAGAAACTGATGCTTTTGTGCAGAGGCTGGACAGAGCTGAAGAATAAAGTAGGGATTTATTCAAAGGATCTCCTCCATGGATCCACCTTGGGCAGCACCAGAGCCCAGCCAGGCCTGCACCCAAATGACCCAAAATGGCCCCAAAATGCACGAGCGCTCCCGGGGGCTCTCCCTGGATCAGTTCTGCTCCATTGGCACCTTGGAGTTCATTGTCCCATTCCAGCTCCAGCCCAGGCAGTCCCACCCTGCTGGTTTTTCTCTCTCCAGCCCACGGGGTTTGTGCTGCTGGGCTGAGGTTTGGATCATTTGTCCTTGGTGCCCAGCTGGAGCAGGAATTGTTTTGTCTCCCTGCTCTGTGCACAGAGCTCACCATCCCATAATGTGAAGCTCAGAAGTGCATACTAACGTAGCACAGAATCTGAAAAATAGCAAAAATAGCAAAAATGAAGCTCACATTACTAAAGTAGCACAGAATCTGAAAAATAGCAAAGCTAAAACCTGAGGCATCAGCGAGGTAGAAAACCTTTCTTCCATCAAATACCAAGGAGCTGACCTTTGTTAAAGAAGTAAACAATACCACAGGTTCTCATCAAGCAAAACACGTTGCTGAGCATGAGTTTTGGATGGAATGCCATCTTTTGTCACCTAATTAATGAGCAAGGAACATACAGCTGGTACATCACAGTGTGATTCATCAGAGTTTTTTTTGCTGGGTCCACAGCATCCTTTTAAAAATATAGATGTATATAGTGTTAGTTAATGATCCTGATAATCAGCAAAGAGTGTTTCTGTCAACTTCAAGATGGAAGTAAAGCTCTCACACAGCTGACCTAGGCTCACTACAACCCCAAAAGGCAGCTGAAGTGTTTTGAGTAAAGATTAGTTTATGTGAAGAGTTATTCTTTGGGGGAGAATGAGATTTAGTCCTTTTCAGATAATCAGATTTAGGATGGGATGATAAATCAGATACCCTGTCCAGGTGTTCAGAGGGTCTCTGGGGATGGGAGCTGTGAGAAGCAGCCACAGAGCTCTCTGCAGTCAGGGAGAATTGTGGGATTTTCAGCGGTGGACTTAATTTAACATTTATATACAATATCACCTTAGCTCAATTCACAGCGTTCCTTTGATACAAATTCCTCTGCTTCATGAAGTTTAGCAATTCAATTCTGAACTCACTGTAAATCAAGTAAGAAGTCTGTCAAATTTATCATAAAGAGATAAATTAAAATGACCTCGTTGCAAGTCACGTCTCCTCTATACTGTCAAGAATTCCGAAAGCCACGTTCTGGTTCTCTTGTACAAAGCTTTTTATCTTGGATTTCTTTCATGTCTAATATTCTGTTGCCAAATCAATTAAGCCAGGTGATTGATTTTGCAGTCAAGATACATTCTCAAAGCTGGTATTTTATCATTCATATCAACAAACACCCTGTGCGTATTTCTGAGATTTGTTGATCTTTTGCCCATGTAAATAATTACTATGTAAACTATAAAAGAGATCATTAGCAATTTTACTGATGGTATATTCTTATTTTATTACAAAACTGATATTAATTGGCTGTGGTTGCCTGAAAAGATTCTGGTTACCCAGCAGCAAAAAAAAAAAAAAAAAGTTTCCCATTTTCCCATTTCAAAACCATAAAGTACCCAAAACCAGGAAAGTCTGCCTCAGGTAGGGGCCTGGACTGGATTTTGCATTGATACCCACAGAAAATCTGTTCTTCAAATATTCCTCAATTATTTACTTATCTGATTGGAATGAATATTTATTTCAAGGCTCATCTGAAGCAAGGCTGGGAGAGCTGGGGGTGAAAAGAAGGCTCCAGGGAGAGCTCATAGCCCCTTCCAGGGCTGAATGGGGCTCCAGGAGAGCTGGAGAAGTCCCCATGGCTGGGAGGCTGGAACTAGATGATCTTTAAAGTCCCTTAGAGCCCAAGCCAGTTTGTGATTCTATATTAAAACAGCCTAGAACAAATCAGAATCCATAGAAATACCCCAAAAACTGAAATGGACAGCATTTTCACCCAAAAACCAAAGCCAAAACATAAAAAAAATCAAACAAACAAACAAACAAAAGAAAACAACAAAAAAAGAAAAAAAAAAAAAAAAACAAATCAAAAAAAACCAAATAAACCAATCAAAAAAAAAAAACAAAAAAAACCAAACCAAGCAGAAATAAAAAAGCAAAAACACACAAAAAAACCCCACAAAAACCCAAAAAGCCCCAAACCAAAAGCCAAAACAAAAAAAAATAACACCAAAAAAACCCCATACAAAACAAAAGAAAAAAAGAGAATGAAAACCCCTCACAACACAAAAAAGCACAACTGAAAGATATATACAGTATGCATTGTTGTGATTATGAGAATGCATGATGGGAAAAGTAGGAATTTGAGATGTTAGACAAATACGTGTTACTGGCTGCCACTCAAGTAGCTGAAAGGACAGAGATCCAACAAGGAAAATTCATGTTTCGAGCAATAAAGGGCTCAGATTTAAGGGTTTGATTTGCATGTGGGTTTATATTCTGAAGATCATTAACTCTGCCAGACATAACTAAAATCCTTGCACTCCAAGAATAAAGGTTATTAATCAAACACATTTAATAATGTAAGCAAGTCCTTCCCAGGGTTTTAGAGAGTTCTCTGCTTTCTTCTTCCTCATCATGGATGGCCTGTGATATTCACATGTGCTACAGAAATGTGTGGGGAAACTGCACAGGTGGGGCCCTGTGGCAGATTTCCATTCTGCCTTGAGGCATCATTCCAGCTATCCATGGCACTGTGCCTTTTTCCGGTGGTGCCACAGCTGGAAAGGCTAGTGGCCACACGTTTCTGATGCATAGTCTCTACCAGCAAATTCCAGTGTGCAGTCCAGGAATCTTCTGAGCTGGAAGGAACCCATGGTAATTATCAAGTCAAAAGCTTGACCCTGCACAGACACTCCAAAATCCCACCCTGGGCATCCCCGCAGTGCTGTCCAAACTCTCCTGGAGCTCTGGCAGCCTTGGGGAGCCATTCCCTGGGGAGCCTGGGCGGTGCCCAGCACCCTCAGAGGGGAGAACCTTTCCCTGAGATCATTCCAAATCCATCTCTGGCCCAGCTGCAGGGATTCCCTCAGGTCCTGCCAATGTCACAAGGAGCAGAGATGAGAGATCGGAGCTGCCCTTCCTCCTCCTCTCCATAACTGCGATGGGTCTGTCCTCAGCCACTTCTTCTCCAGCTGAGCCCACCCCGTGCCCTCAGCGCTCCTCACACGGCCCCTGCACATCATTCACCGCCCCGTGACCCTCCTCTGCACAGTTTAATGGCATTTTTATATTGCCATGCCCAGAACTGCACACGATATTCCAGCTGAGGCCTCCCCGGCCCAGGGCAGAGCAGGACAATCCCTCCCTGGCCCGGCCGGCCATGCTGGGCC
>QUSF01000057.1:703790-717020 GCA_003676055.1 Chloebia gouldiae
TTTTTTTTTTTTTAGCTACTTGTGATTTTATAAGCAGTATTTTTCTGTGCTCCCAGGACAGGGATGTCCCTCCTGGCTCCAGGACACTGCCTCTGACCTTTGTGTTTGGAGGTTTTTTCACAAACAGGATGGGACTGCTGGGGTTTGTTTTTTGAGCTTTTATTGCAGCATCAGCCTCATTGCATGGTTAAGACAATAGAAAGATGGCAAAGCCCACATACAGCCAGTAGCAGCCAAAGATTTCTTTGTAACAGAGCATTTTAAAAACTTTCTAGCCAATAGAATAATGCTAAAGCTTACAGACAATTGTTGTAGCCAGTCACTACAAGCACATGTACACCTACTTCACACAATGCTTGTCTTTTTTCTATTAACAATACACAATACACCATTATTAAGCTTAAAACCTTCTGCTATCTTGCTAAGCATATTTTCTGCAGTCTTAAAGTCTATCTTAGCCAAGTCTAAAGCTCAAGCTATTGTTTCATGTCCTTGCTTTACCATTGTAACTTTTTCTGCTCTCAGACTTTGCAGCTGCAGCTAGCTCTGAGTTCTCTGTTCTTTCTGTTCCTAAGGCCTTCACAGCTTTTGGAAATCATCTTACCTTTACTATTTCTCACAACCAGGACCTTTCCCTAGCACTGCTTTCCAGCCTCTCGTTCCCCAGTCTGTCCATGCATCCAAAGTTACCCCATCCCAGGGGCACAATCACAGTGATATTTCCAGCTAGCAGGAAGGAATTACTGTGAGGGGTTGCAGACCGTGACATGTTTTTTTGTGTTACAGTGATTGAGTGCTCTTGTTAAACCCCTCCTGGCTGCAGTTGGGTGGCAGGGCACTCCAGAAGCCATTCCACACAGATGGTTTCCATGCAGCTGCCCTGTTTTGAAGACTAAAAACACATTGGTTTTTTTGCACAGATGCAGGTTGCTCCAAGCCAGCCATCCCAAGAGCCAATTGGGCAAATTTAATGTACCAGTGTGCATGCAGTTGCACCACACCAGATTTTCACCCCATGTTCCTCCTGACACACACAAACTGTGGTTCCTCCTTTGGAGCAAAATATCTGTTTGGGCTGTTCTAAACTTTAACACTTTGCTCCTTTGTATTCTGGTGGGGGCAGGGGGGAAGGGTTAATTTTCATAAAAATTATCTCTATGAATAGTTTTAACAAATTATACTGCCAAAAAGACACTGATATAGTAACGAACTCCATAGTACAGTAGCCTGCTACATGTGCAAGTAAATCCTTGTGCCTCTAAACATTGTAGACCTGAAATTTGAAAACCATTCCTGTGTTTGACCAGTAGCTTGGACAAGAAAGGAAGAAGGAAGGATGTATCATTATTAGGTTGTGAGACTTCCAGGCTTTACCTCAATTAAAGTGTGAAAGAAAGTGGATAATTTGAAAGACATCTAAGAGACATCACTAATAAATAATATAAACAACAGCCACTGAAGGCTATGGGAAGAAAAATCAGTAAAATATTCCCAAAATTGAAGCTGTGTGAGGGGACTGAAGGAAATGGCAGAACCAGCATTTGTGGAAGCCTCTGGTAGTTTTTTCCCACCCACAGAAGTCCAGGAAAGCTTGTGAGGGAACTGGAAAAAGGAAGTTCTCTAATGAGGTGAAAAATGATAAATTTGTCAGCTGAAAACAGAGGATGTTTTGCTGATGGATCCTCCTACAACAAATGTGTGGTTAGACTGGACAATAGTGAGACCAATTTTGGGACAACTGGAAGGAGATGTTTTGTTTCCTTGAAGTCCAAATAAATTTTGTGGTTAAAGCAGTAGGTAAATGACCTGAGGCTTGCCCCCTTCTTGAAGATTTTATTTGATTCAGTAAAAGCCAGAGATTGCCTTGAAGTCCCAGGTAGGAAGTATAATATCCTCACCAATTTTGTTTCACTCTTAGAATTTGCTTGCATAGCATTGTTTATTCTTTTTATCCATACACACTTCAAATAGTTTTCTTTATCTTATTGAGTTACTGATCTTAACAATTTTCTCATACATAACATTGAGTTTCAAAGTCTAATTTTGCTGTATATTGAAAAAAATAAAATCCCTTTTCAATTTCAAACCTGCTGTCTTTCAGCACCTTTTAAATGTTTCATCCTTTGTCTATTACAAGACTGGAAGAAAAGCAAATTCTGAATGCTTTGTATACACCACTTGTTACTTTGCAGACATTTGTTATGCAGCCTCTTGATTTTCCTGTGCAGCCAGTTAAATTTTTTTCATTCTTTGTGCAGTGCCTTGTTCTTTCTTGCACTTTTAGATTGTCTCTCAGTGGCTTTCTCAAAACCTTCTTTGTTCAGTGGTGTATTTTACAGCAACAGTGACTTATATTAAAGAGAAAGCTGTAAGGGTTACTTGTCAGATATTCCTTATATTCTGTATTTTTAGGCAGCATTTTGTTGTTAAATTACCTTCTGATTTCTTTTTTCCCCCCATGTTTTAACCAGAACTGGGTATGGAGCTGAGGCTTTTCTTAAGCAGGCCTTGGTAATGGCTGAGCTTCTTTCATAAAGTGCCATAGTGGGAGGAAATAGATCTTACTGATTGCTTTGGGGTTTTATGGCAATATTAAACAGAGGGGTTGGGTTCCTTCCAGCCTAAGCACTGACTGAATTACATAATGAATGGTGCTTTTAAGAAGATGTGTGTTTCTATGGTGTAAGAGTCACTTAGGCTATCAATAGCCATTGTAAACTTTTTTTTTTTTTTGTAGGTGGGTAAATCTGTCTTCCTCTAATTGGTGTCTTTCTTAAGGAGTAGTTCTTTCAGTTTGTGGGTTTTTTGTTGTTTTTTTTAATGGTGGAAAGAAATTAATGTTCCAAAAATGCAGGAATTGCTGTTTGATTGCAAAAGAGATTAAATTTGCTCATGTTTTGCATTAAAAGGATAGGATATGGAGATGTTTTATGCATACAGTTTCTCTTTATATATGAATTAAAAATAAAAATTACTGAATGAAAGGAGTTTAAATTTGAGAATAGTTATCCATTGTAATGTCTACATCATATATTCCTCTTTATAATAGAAATTTTATAACAGATAATAAACTAAGTCCCAGGGAAGAGTTGATGAATAACAGTAGGGAGGCGTACAGTTAGAGGAAGAACACATGATAACTTTAGCTGACAAAGCATCTATTTTTCCTTTTTTTTTCCACTTTTTGTGCCCATTTAGGTAGACACAGCAACCTATAAGTCAATTTCAGCCAATATGATGGTTAACTGTCGACAGTCACCTCAAGTTTTAAAAGAAGAACTGCATTCAATCTTTGGTGCACCAAAAATTGTCTTAATATGCACCAGCACATTCCTGTGAGGAAGATAAATAAATAAATAAAATATTGACATTAAATCTGATTGTTTAATGAGACAGCACTTACCACTTAGAATTTTGTCACATAGAGATATGTTCTGGAAGAAGCTGTTAGGATGAAAAAAAAAAAAAGAAAAAAGAAAAAGATTAATTTTTTAATTCTGATATTTTTCTTGGTTTTATCATTCTGCTCCTGTAAGAGCTACTGTGCTCAGCCAGCTGTATGTGTAGGTGCATCAGGGATGCAGAATTAAAATATTGTATTTGTGTTTGGAACTCATGCTGGCACATGGCTGTGCAGTTCCCTATTACTATAAAAAAATATTGGTACTGCTCATTGAACTACTGAAAATTTTATGAGTGGCTTTATTGTTTCAAAACTGAACAATTTGCATGGCAGTTTTTGCTGAAAAATGAAAGAAGGAAAACAAATTCAGTTATTGGGGCTTGTTTTTATACTACAGACCAAGTGACAAGTTTGGAGAAGTCAAAGAACTTAGAAGGAAGATCCAGGAGTACATTCAGTAGTGCAGCTACTCTTTTGAAATTATAAGCAGCATTTTTCCATGTGGATACACTTTTGAGAACAAGCACTGTACAGAGGGACAGAAGGATATTGCATCAGACCCATTGCCTGTGCAAGAAAAACTTGAAAAATCAGTATTTCTGCTTGAAGCTTGAAGTATAATGATAAAATGGTCTAATGGCAGAAACCAGTCTGTATCGCAAATTAATCCCTTTGTATTCGTAAAATATCTCAAGCAAAACCCACGGTGCTGTCACATTTTCATATTAATACCCAGGATATTCATGTTGTTTGCATTTATTCTGCACTTACTCTTAAGTAACATAGTTACTTAAGTTTGAGTCAGGAGTGTATTTTTAAAGAAAATCTCTTGATCATCTCTACTTATCATGTTTTGCTTTGTGTGACAGCAGGCTGAGAGCACAAGAACTGGATCCCTGTGAGATTAAAATAATCTAAAAGAAAATAGCCCAGCAGTCTGAAATTCCTGGGATTTGACATACTGAGGATTTGTACAGAGGAAACACGCCTGAGAGCTGTGTAGGGATGTGCAGACATTGTGTTCTCAGCTCTGTGGGTTTCACTCTGCACGTAAAATTCTGCAAGGCCATGCTTCTAACAGTTGTAGGGATAACTTTTTCTCAAAGTACACTGAGAACTATAAATAGAATTTATCTTCCTTTTCTTATCATGTGATAAGTGTCTGAAGTCATTAAACACACGTGACTTTCTGTTGGTCATGCCTTGGCTTGAGATTTGTTTGGTCCTCTGGTGGGATTATCTGATTCTGCCAAAAATAACGACGCCCACCTTCGCTGAAAATTTATCCCCATGAGACTTCTATTTGAATCAGCACACCAGGAGTGTCTGGAAGTGCACAAACTAACTGCACTAATGGACTTTCAGTGGGATGTGGCCAGTGCTAGGTCCTGGAGAAGTGGGGAGATGGGAACATGCAGAGGGACGTGAATGGCTGCATTAATTGTGGCTGCCTCTGGATCCCTGGAAGTCTCCAAGGCTAGGCTGGACAGAGCTTGGAGCAGCTTGGAATGGTGGAAGGTGTCCCTGCCCATGTCAGAGGGTTGGAATTTGATATCTTTAAAGCCCCTTCCAACCCAAACCATTCTGGAATTCTATAAAAGGTGAAACCACCAGCTCTACGTTACCAATAAATTCAATTCAGGAATTACATTAAAGAATTGCCTTGTTACAACAAAACATTAACAGTGAGTGATGCTCCCTGGTCCAGATGTGTAGCATTGCACCATAAAAGAGTATTTTAAATGTTGTTTACCTGAAAATAATAGGTAACTTTTGCAATCTTGTCAGATCTCATTTTGCCCTCCCCACAAGTCGGTAAGGTGGCATCTGGCTCTGAAAATGTATTCTGTGTGATCCTTTCATGTCCCTAGCTCATGCAGTTTTTGCAGTTTACTTAAAAGCAACATTCTTTTCCACACCAGCAGTTGTCACTGTTCAAAAGAAATTAATCTGCTGCCTTCTCATCCTCTTGAATTTCTTTGTCACTAAATATTTAAGAGAGCTTCAGAATAATTCTGTATAAGACATACACCACAGACCAAAAGGCAGAACTGGTGATGAGTGTTTCCGTCCCTGGTGACATTCACCAACTTATAGTTGTACATTAAATACAGGATCCATTAACAGTAAACCATACGTATATTTATAAGCAATTAAGAGTCTGAATTTGAAAACTACTAGCAAAGAGTTGAAATTATCTCCATGAAGCACATACATGTGCATTTGTAAAATTGCCTCAGACAAATTTTTTTTGATTGTTTAAATGAGATTTATATAGATTCGCCATAAATTAGTACACTTCACCCTATATATATTAAATAAAGACATGTGAAGAAAAAAAACATAAGCATCTGGCTTTCTCATTTTAGAACATCCGTCTTTGTATATTTCAGGACTTTTTTGTCTAGTGACATTTTAAAAAACCTGTGCCATAGCCATGCTCACATAAAAACAATGCAACCCTACCCTCACTCTATTCTGAAATGCATAAACCACTGCATTTTGAAGAGACAGAATTTTTCTGGGTTATATGAAGGAAAATAGTGCTACTTTAGTGATTTGGGTTCAAACTCATTATGAAAATAATTTTATTTATTCCACGTGACTACCTACATTCTTTTAGCAAATCATCCAGTTGCTCCAATGCTGCATAATTTAACTTACTCCTGAAGTTGAGATTTTTGGAGCATTGCTTGTAATGAAAAATGATTCACTAGTTGAATCAGTTTTTAATAAGATTTTTTTTCTTTTCTAAACTACAGTTTAAATTATTTGTCAAATGCTTGTTATATAAATAGCCAATTATTTTAATAAGGTTCATTGGAAACGCCAGGAATAGTTGCCATGAAGATGTACTTCTACAGTATAAAATTAAATGGTAAGCTACTTAATGGGACGAAGGTTTTTGTGCCAGTATTCATTAAAAGTAATTAAAAATGAAAAATCTGCTTCAATACATATTAAAACTTTTAAAGTACCAACTCCTTTAAAACTAATAAGGAACATCCTGGCTAGGCTATCACAAAATTCCATTAGACTAAAATTACCTCAGATGAAAAGCCATTAAATAGACATTTAAACAGGTAAATAGAAGATCAGGAAATACTGACTAGTCCAGTGTTGGAAGTATGACTCCACAGAGAACATTGTAATAACTTTTCAGTGGCTATAAGGAAAAAATAAGTATTTTTCATAATAGAGATTAGGTACCTATGCAGAGTATAATTTCACTGCATGGCCTATTTTATGAGAGTTCTCAAAATTGAAATAGGGATGAAAAGGTATCTAAAATATATACAAAAAAAATCTTGTTAACAGCACAAGATATATCATTACTGCAGCAATGATACATGTAGAGCCCTGTCTTACTCTAAATCCTTTGAAGTAGATAATTTAAAGTGAAATGTATTCTGAAATACACTTAATTGTCCCTTTTCCCTGATTATTTTTTTAATTATTCTTTTCCAGTAGTTTTACATCTAATCCAAGTATTCTGAAACCTGTGAGTACAGTTACTATTGTGTGGAAATGAAGTCACTTCAAAACTTTGAATTTAATTTTGGATTTTTCTTTAAGTGAAGGTAGCACAGGGTCAAGTGCCACTATAGAGTGCAAAGAAAAGTAGGAAAATGTTATAAATAATAAATCAGTTTTAAACTGGATTTCTAATTACATGCCACTATTCATTTCACTGCTACTATCACAGAATATCTCTAGCTATAATACTGAACAAAAGTGTAAACTGTAGGTGGAAAAGATAAAAAATTAACTGGTGGAGAAAGAAATTAGTCATCATAAAAAATGCTGGTTTGTCTAAATTAAGGATTTAACTTACCATACCAAATTTAAGAAGGTATTAATTAAGATAAAACTTAAGAATAGTCTTTACTTTTCATTTTCTCAGAGCCTGGATTTTTTTTGGAAATCAAAGTGAAGAGGATCATACTGTATATTAAAATTTTCCTGAAACAAATTGACCTAGATAACATTGGATTGTTACCAGGTAGAATGAATTATCTTCTTTATATATATATATATATATATATTTTGTAAGAAATCTAGTTACAGAAGTATATTTAAAAATGTGCAAACTAGAATTTTTAAAGACGCCTAAGAAGAGATAAAATTGCTCTGAACAAAAAGAACGTAAGGATGGTTGCGAAGAAGTTTCTGAAGGAGTTCTAGACAGGAGCTCCAGGATAATATAATGTAAAATATTTGTAGTGAATTCTTCAGGAAGAATCCTAACAGACAGCCGTGGTGGATTATCCTGGAGGACATTTACCACAGTACCTTGTACCAAAAACAGGAGGTGGAAAACTTTATCTGGAATTAGGAGAGCAGGGGTAATGCAACGTTTAACCTCTAAGGATGGGGGAGCAAAGACTTTGTACTTTTTTAGTCTCCAGTGTAAAGCAGTTTTCCTCTCTTTCTGAAGATCAGTTAATAAGGATATCTGAGTAGTGGATCCCTTCACTGTGACACGTAACACTTGAAGTTCCCTGCAGGCTCTTTTGGCACAGTGTTTTTAGAGCCTTCTGTGGTTAGCAAACTGGCTTTGGAAGATCTGAATTTTAACAGATGCCTGTGGAATGTCAATACATCCAATTCAGATTTAATAATATATACTAAATTTCTGTATTTCATGGGAATATGCCACACTATTTTTAAAAAAGTCTCACACTGGTGTTGAGCCAAAAACGTGCTAGTGCTTGTTTTTGCGTAATCCTAATTAAGTCAAGGATCAGTTATAGCTGAAGTTACAGTTTATCTGTTTACATAAATTACAAACAAACATTCATTTGGAACATGTTAGAGACCTCTTTAAACCTCTAATTAAGCTTATTAAAATAAGTCATTATCATGACAATTATTTATATATTCTTTATCTTTAGCCAAAAATTGAAGGTCATCCACCTGTGCATTTTCTCATGCATTTTCATTCTGTTAAAACACATTTATTTACTGATTTATTTATTAGCTTTCTAGGGGAGAAAAAAAAATCAGCAAGTTAACCTAATTTAGGATATCTTTACAGTTTAGGCTTTTTTTTATAAACGGTATGAATACGAGAAAGAATGTTTTGATTTGGGTTTGTTGGGGTTTTTTTTTGTTTGTTTGTTTTTGCTTCTTTGGTTTGGTTTTTTTTTGTTGTTTTTTTTTGTGGTAAATATTTTAACAAAAATGTCCTGCTCTTAAAGAAGATGTGTCTTTCTGTATATGAATTGCTGTAATCCTTCAAATTTTATCATGGCACCAAGTAGGTCACTGTTAAGATAATTTTATTAAATTTCAGTTTCTCATGAGTCAGATTATTTACCAAATAAAACCAGTATAATTTCATTATTTTCAATGGAGCTTTGCCGTTTAGTATTTCTTAAAATATTTTGTACTTGACCAACCTGGTGCAAATAGAAAAAAAGAGTATGTGAGCTGAGTTTCATGACACTAGGAAATTCATAATAAAAAGTCTGACTTTCTGAAAGCTCAAGCTTAAACAATAACAAGGTACTACACAATTGTGCAAGCAAGATCATACATTTTGTGTGATCTTACTGATGTGCTATTGACTTGTGTAATAAAATCTTTCTGGATCAATGTACACTAAAGAAAAGACACCTAGAATGCATTTTAAAAATATATAAAGAACCATCAAGCAACTACAAAAACAGTTTAGCTTAAATCCCAACTTAAAGATAATTATTCCATATTATCTTTTTGTCCACATTATGCCATATCAGCTTCCCAAAGTAAAGATATTTGAACACATTGTCAGCTCTATAAAAGTTTTATTTTAAAGTACAATGGTGTAAGGATGTAATTGGGGTTTTCTTTAAAAATATTGAAATCTGGGGCACAGTAGGGAGTGTGAAGTTACTCAGATTGGGAGTTTATCTTTTTCCAGTGTATGGCTGTGGCCCTTCCCAGAAGACAATTAAGCAACAGGTGATTTTTTTTTTTTGTTCCTAAATTATACTAAATTTTATCCTCAATTGACTTTGTTATGGGGAAGAAAAATATTTGCAATATTAGTAAAGATTAACTGGATTTTGTTAGACCAGTTCTCCTAGTGAAGGCCACAAGGCTTCCAGTGAAGGCTCTTAAACATAGATGCTGTTTCTATGATGGGCCAACCACTTTATCACGATAGAAGACTGATTTTAAAACATGACTTAAGGCTGAGATGAGCAGCCTGAGCGTGATCCAGAAGGCAATAAGAGAACAAAATCAAAATGTAAGGAAGGAATGTTCTGGTCAGCAGGAGAGAGCTTCAGGAAGCCTGCATGGCAAAAGGCAGTCCTGGACCAGAAACAAGGGCTCAGGTGGCAGGAACCAGGAATTTGGGCTGTGAAAAGAACAAACAGGCAGGAGACAGGAACAAGACACTGATGTGAACTCACAGGCAAAGCACAAGGTGTGTTGGACAAAAAAAAATGTAGTTAAATTGAGCTTCTTGGTCCCTTCTTCAGAAAAAATCAGGTTTATACCAAGCAGCTTGCTGAAGGACTCAAATGGCTTTATGTAAGAGTTAAAATTTTTATCATGACAGCTGCATAATTTAAATATCCATTTCACGGGGTGGGGGATGATTTTTCAGGAAAGCATGTGTGACTATATTTAACAGGTAAAACGCAAAATGGGGGCTAGGTATTTTTAATTATGTTACATTTGCAAGTACTAGTTTTGATTAATGTTTTATTAAATACTTAGAGGATTAAATAAGTTTGTATATATATATATATATATACATAAAATCCATCACAGAAAGACAAAAGCACAGAAATCTGTCCCTTGATGGTTTTCCAAGTCACTGTGTGACATAGCCAAGTTCTCTATTACCTTCCTAATTTCTGACAATGTAGTGTGCTTCAAACAGAAGTATGCTTAATAACTTTGTGATTATTGATTGATATTAGGAGCTAGGAAATGTAAATGTAACCATCTGCAGCACAAAAAGAAACCTTAGTATCGCCTTTACTTCCTAATCAATTCTCTCAGCCCTTCAAGCTCTTTCTTTCAAGAAACAATCTGTTATCAGAAAATTTCTGTTTCCCTGTTTCTGCAGCACCTTGAATTCCAGAATCCCTCTTCAGTAGAGAAATCATGAGAGGTTGAGCATTTGGGTTTTTTGAGGCTGGGGGTTTTGGGATGGTTTTGTTTGCATTTTTCATTTTATTTGGTTTGGGCTGGGGGTATTTTTGTTCTTCTCTGCTTTTGTTTCTTGGGTATTGCAGTTCCACTTGGTTTCCTTTCATTTTATTTATTGTTTCTTGTTTGTTGTTTTTTCATCTAACTGGACACTATCTAGAGATCCAGACTTTCCCTCTGCCTTTTGATGAGTCCTTTTCACTCGGTGTTTATCAGTTCTAACACCTCCCTCTGTGAGGAACTCAGATTTCTCTGGCAGCATCCAGGTCTCTGTATTTTATTTTTTGCAAAGCAAAAGGATCTTCCTTGAAGATAAGGCCTAACCTTACCTGGACAATCATGAGCATCCTGAAGTGACTTTACTGTGCATTATTAATTTACATCAAAAGAAAACCTTTATCCTTCTTTTGTAGGTAGGTTATGTGGTCAATGAAAAATTAGAAACTGATAACAGTGTCTTTATTTCCTGTAGGAGCAATTACTCAAGAAACTCTCATATTTTAAAATTGCTAGTGAAATTTGCTTCTTATCATGATAATATTACAAAGTTCACATTTTTCAGAAAGAAGGAACACATCAGCTGGTGTAAAGTGTGGTATCAGAATTGGCATATCTGGGAATTTGAACATCATCTCATCACAGTTCATAGGAACCACCCTTAATTAAATAATCTTCACCTGCATGTTCAGTCAAGTGAAATAATAACAGGAAAATATATAATTCTGTAGAAATTATTATTTAACCCATATTCAAGAATTTTTTCAGTCTTTAACATGGTTTAATTGATTTTCTTTTTAACTATACACAGTAGGCATGATGCAATGCCCAATCTTTCCTCATTAATTCATCAAATATGACATACTTATTTGAAATTACTGGGAAAAATCATTGTAGAAGCAAAGAGCAAAGATAATAAGTAACAACTTCCACCTTTCTTTTCTCATCATTGCTGATTGTTCCATGGGGATGGAATATGGGGATTGCTTTAAAAGGATGTGGTATTCCAAGATCAGCTTATTTTTCGCCATCACCACACGGACAATATGCAATATTCTGGAAAGCTGTGCATTTTCTCCTGCATATTTCAACAGGAATGGCAAAGTGGGAAATAAAAAAAAAATCTTGAGAAGGTATTTTCTTTACACAGAAAAGCTTTTAAGAGGATAAATTACCACCTGCATAGCTGGAGATAGTGAGAGATAGTTCATATGTTCACTTAATGTTTTTTGGTTCACAGTGACCTTGGTTTTTTCTCCCCCACAAATGTGTTAGCCTGCATTAAGATGATGAATAACCTGATAAAAATGTAAGGTTAATGGGCTTTGCTTAAAAAGGCAAATAGGGAGCTGAGGAATCTTGTTAAATTTTATAAATACATATAAAGAATTTAATTTAGAACTGAGCAGGTCTGCTCTTTGGTCATTTCCCTTGGCAGATTTTATTTCTTGAGCTCTAAGTTGTTACTCCTCTTGTTCATCTTTAATAGAAAAAATTCAGCTAACTCTAAAGTTTTATTATTCCAGTATGTAATATTTTTATAAGTGAGAAATAGAAAAATATGAGGGGTTAAAAAGAAGCCCAGGGATCAATTGCCATCATTAATTTTAGCATAAAAAATCTGAAAACTTTCTGGTTCAAACAATTTAAACTAGCCTTCATATTTCACTGAAGACCTGTCTCTGCTTTTCTGTTCACAGCAATGGAAAGATTATCCTACTCACTGTATAAAACACTGATTTTTTTTTCAATACAGATTCCTGGAAAATGAAAAAAAAAATCAAGTTGAAAGTACAGAAGTCAAACTACCAAATACCAAGCAACTTTGTTGACAGAACTGAATTCTTCTTCACCTGAACAAAGCCATGTTGCATAAGATTTAGACATTTTTGTAACATTTTCTTTAGTGGCATCTTTAGTGGATGCCAGCAAAAAAAAAAAAATTGCATTTTGGGGACAAAAGCAGATTCAATACAACTGCAAGGAGCATTACTTAAATTTCCCATATTATCTGCCATGTCATATTTACTACATCCTCTATCCTTTTAAAAATATTTAACTGTGCAGTCTTTTTGGACAATGACATATGCAACATTTCTACAAAACATTTCTTATCCATTCAGAATAAATGCAAATGTGGAGTCTGAGAACTTTAATTATGATGCATCAATATAATCCCTCTGCCTATTTAATGTTGACTAAAAATTCTGTGTCACATTTGAGGAAAGGAATCGGACATTACACTTGAGGTTGCTACACTGAAAAACACAGGGGAGTTTTATTCTTGCAGAGTTTGACAAAGTGTGCTGAAAAAGAGGATCTCAAATGAGATTACCCACCTTTTCTGTCTTTTAAATTTAATGAAATTTGCTGGCTTCTAGATTGAGTTATTAGTTTCAATTTGCCCACTAACTCATTCACAGAAGGGGAAATTTTTTAGATGGTTAAACAGCCTTGTCAATTACACATTTAATGAATTAAGATGAACTGAGACACATCCTTAACTGGCATCTGTTGATAAAGAAGTAGCTATATTCCTTGAAGTTGGAAAAATCTCTACTGATTACTCCATTAAAACTACTACAATTTGGATTTTTGGGGGTTTTTTTTAGGCCAAACTTTTAGCCCCAGTATCATCTGGAAGTTACAGTGGAAATCATTGAGCAAAACTTTGAATCATA
>QUSF01000057.1:722020-732337 GCA_003676055.1 Chloebia gouldiae
GAGTGTGTGCCTGTTTCATGACCTCAAATGATGAGTGTAAAGGCAGAAATCGCTGGAATACAAAGTTGGACAAATATACTAATGAAGGAGTGGCAAGGGGAAAAAAAAAAAAAGAAGGTAATTAATAAAGCAGATCAGTTCTTTGATCCAATGAACTTCACAGCCACGCAGGTATTGGGCCGGTACAAAGGAATGGCAGGGGAAAGAGACTGGGCATGAAATCAAAGCTTAACACCAGTTAAGAAATGTTAGCCTAGCCATGGTCTAATCAAGCAAATAGAAACTCTTCTTTAATTAATTTTTAAGGCTAAGAGAAGAGTTTTGTTTTTTCTAATTTTAATATTTTTCTTGCTTTGTTCAACTTCAAAGATCATAAAATTTAAAAGTCAGGGTTGTCACTTTATTGTCAGCAGAGAATAAACTGCAGAAAAATTCTGTAAATATCAATATTCTTGCTAGTCATTATTTAGATGATAAATTCAGGACTTTCATGGAAAAATTAAGTTTTATAGATATGCATATATGTGTGTGCATGTGTTGATGTATGTATATAAAATTATTAATCATAGAGAATTAATTTTTAATGTCATCAGGGTAGTTAATTTATCATTCACATGATATCATTGTGGATTTATGGGATTATGGGATTATGTAGGGTTAATCTCATACAAAAGAAATAATGAAAAGAAAATGTGCCTCAAAGAATTTTATCTATTTAATATCTAGTTAATAGTACTAGTGTGAGCTCCCTGGATTACATAGATGTCTCGGAGCAGAAACACAGACACTTTGAATGTGCAGGAAGGAGAATTTTTACATGTCAAATGTGACTTTAGGACATGTAATTCAACTCAACCTCAGTAATTTGTCCTTTACTGAACATGCCAGAAGAACAGAAGCAAAAATTATTTCAAAAGCTGAATTGCTCCTTGAAAGAGAGGCTAACATCAGTGATAAGAATTCTGTTTTATGCACATCTTTAACTATTTCAGCTAATCTTGAATGGAATACAATTTCTATATTTGCATTGGACAAAATCCCTCTTGAGCCCCTTGCTGAAAATGATGATTTTTGCTGAATCTGCACCACTCTGTGAATCTTGTCTGGCAGGCATTTCTGCTTTCATTTGGTATGAAAGTGCAAAGAGGCAGAAAATGTTATAGAAACGAGAGAACACGTTGTTAACATTGAAATGTTCTCCTAGGCATTTCAATGACCTAGTGAGAAATATTAATCAAACTCCAGCATTTCTAAAACCTTCAAACAAAGCTCCACCCTGGTGTTTCCACTGGGGACTTTCTCTGTCCAGGCCTCCCGAGCAGGGCGCAGAGGTATTTGCAGAACTGGGCTCAGCAGATCAGAATTGCTGCTCTCCCATTCAGCACAAATGAGAAATGAGACTGATCTCGCCGTGTTTGATGTTGAAACAAAGTCCTCAGTCCTGTGCCTTTGGGTACATTTTCATCTTGCTCCGCTGGCACTGTGCAGAAACATCTCCCTTTGAAAACTAATTTCTCAATATCTTGTTTTGATTAGGCGGGGGAGGATTCAATCTTTACCTGGCAGAAACTCGATGTAAAATACTCAGGCAAGCCCTGAAGGCCTAACAGGAATATTTTAAATGTGTAATTGTTTCCTTACTCCATGACTCATCAAGGGCAATAGTAGCTTTTGTGCGGTGTCAAAACCCACAATATTAACTCAACCCTGCATTCAACCCTATATTGTTGACATTAGATTTAACCACCTTGTTGTGGCAACTCTCTTGCCATGTTTTCTTACCTTAACCCGTGGATCTGCTTTTCTAAAGGGTTTTGTGTCATTTTTGACTCAGTCACCCTCAGCAAAAAGAGGATGGAGTCAGGGATTCCTTCTATCTCTTTTCCTACTGAGGGAGCACTGTGAATTTAGCTTTTCACAGAATCCTAGACACTCACAAAGAGCAGAGGAGAAAAGAAAAATCCTCATCTTATAAACATGATCCACTGTTCCTTTGTTGGAAGAACTTTTATGTGCGTTTTTATGTGTGGCAAAGTCTATGACAATGAATATTTCAGTATTTCTAAGCCTTAAAAGAAAAATTACAGCACTCCATTATTCTCAAAGTAGCCCCTATAGCTCTTAAGTTCCTGGTCTGGTCAATAATGCACATTCTTTTTTTATGTCCTCACAGAAATGAAAAATAATTTGCAGGTAAGAAATTGGTACTATAAAAGAAATAAAAGCTGGACTGTAGACTGTAGAAGGAAGCTCAAAATAAATCACAGGTTATTATGACCAAAAAAAGCCTCCTAAAAGTATGGAATGAAAAACCACTAATGATTATAAACGTATGAAAAGGGGTATATATTAAATATAAACATATAAGGGTATATTAAATATAAAAAATTTACAGCTGCAGTTGGTTTAAAAAAGTTCCCAATAGCCAAGTCACAGGAACATTTTGAAATACTTCATTTCAAGGCTTATTATATAAGATATTGGGTATTTACTTCCAAATGGATTGATTGTGGAGGGTGTCTTGCCATAAGAATTAGCCTGGTCTTGTTTGCTGCTACCCTTTGGTGGACACAGGAATCATCAATTGGAGTAAAACCATCTTCAGGGCTGTACAGACTCCTCAAAATGAAAATGAAAATCTTGAGCTCTGCTGTAGTTAACAAGCCAGGCACAGAGTAGACTTACAAGTGAGCATGGCATAAAACTTGCAGAACATGGAGGTTTGAAAGCTGACTCACAGTTTGAAGTTACATTTAGTCTTGGAGCTCGAACCAAGCTGTCAAACGTGAAAATCCATATGAAATACAGGTGAAAAAAAAAAAATTAAAAAGACAATGCAGTTACATGAGCCCCAGATGAAGTAAAGTCTTCACAGTCAGCACAGCTCTCCCACCTGCAGCTCTCAGGAGGAGAAGGAAATGAGAAATGTGGAGTGCTCAGCTCCCCACCGAGGGAAGGTTTGCAGCTCCTGCTGCTCCGGACAGACGGAGAGTCCGGCGCGGCCGCGGCGCTGGGCACTGGTGCAGCCACGTGTCAGGGACCTGGCAGGGCAGGCTGGGGGCTGGCAGCTGCTCCAGTCCCCACCTGCCACCTCCTCCGCTTGTAAATTCCACAAAATGATCCCAGGCTTGCACGGGGATGAGTTGGCGGGAAAGATCTGGTGGCAGCGCAACAGGGAGAACAAATTTTGTTTCCTTTTGGTCATGCTGATGGTAAAGAAGGGCTCAGAAGGGTGCAAGTGAGTTTTTGAAATGAATAGAGTGAAAATTTTAAATATTTACAAGAGTGCCTTCCAAGAAGAGCAGGCAGAATTTACTCTTATTTCAATTTTCCTTAGTATCAGTGACTGTTTTCCTGTATTGATGCTGAATGCAATTTGGTCATCTCTTAGTTTGGTGCAGATAGAAATTTTCTTTACAAAAAATATCATGTAAAACTTTTACCTTTTAGAACACATTAATGTGGCTGACACAGCAAAATTGATAGACCTCACCCATAAACATGATTCCCCTCCATTGGAAAATCTGTATATTTGATAGTAACATTGCATGCCTTCACTGAAGATCAGTTTCAGTGTGTAGTTTGCAATATTATATTTATTGTCATTCTAATAATATCAATTCCCATTTATGCTCCTGTTGCTGAAATCTAATTTTGTAATTACACTCTTCCTGTTTTTCACTAAATTCAATTTTACCCATCTGTGATATGAGCTTTCATTGTAGATGTATCACAAAAAGTAGCAGTGTTGTCATTCATTACATCAAAGTTAGCAAAAAACAAATAATGCTGGGGAAATCATAACTTCAAACCAAATTTGAATCCTCATGTCCACTCTCGGCAAAAAAAGGATTATTTTTCTTCAGTAATTCTGAAAAATTTCCTTGTTCTTCTGGATAGGATCTTCCATATAGAAAACTGAATATTAATTTTATTGTTATTAATGGTACCTCTTCATCTGCTTTTTCTTACCACCTGGTCCCTCCAGAATATCTTTCACAATGCCTTTTTCCCTTCCATTAGGTGTGAATTTGAGTGAGTGTTTGGTTTCACTCATTTTTAGGCATATGAAGATTTTTTTTTCATAATAAAAAAGATCAGGTGAAAAATCCTCATGAATTAAATTTCTTTCCCAAAGTGCACAATGGAATCAGTTCAGTCTCATCTCTGCTGAAGGTGTGGTGGGTTTTCCACTGAGTTTTCTGCAGGTGAAATGGGGCACGGATCCTTTAGAAGCTTTAATCCTTTAATATTAATCATAAAGATCCATCTGCTGGAAGTAAAATGGGATTTTAGGATGGAGTGCAACATGTCTGTCCTCTTTATGTATGTTACATTTATCTAGAATTGATTTCACATGGCTTTCAATATTGAAACACTATTTTTAGGTTGTTTTTTGTTGGTATTTAGTGATAGAGAGTGCTAATTTCAGAGACTTTCCATGCTTAAAAAAGAAAAAGTGGGGTGAATAGAAAGCCTAATTTTTAGGCCAACTATTCCAGCTGCAAAGTACAAGGAGAAGCAGGCCCAGTGATTCAGCAAGATTACTGGGTAGGGAATTTGGTAAATTAGTGGGAAAGAAAGGTGGCAGAAGAGTAATTTTTGTGAACAGCAAAAACTGTACCTGCCCAATGTGCCCATGTGTAAGAAATTTAATGCAGAGGAGCGTTTCCTCTTGGGAAAGCTGAGAGGCCACCATCCTCCTCTGTGGCTGGAGAAGGGAGAATCAGATTCCAGTCTCTAATGTAGCTGGAATTTTTTATACACATTGGAGCACCTTCAGAAGGCAAGAATTCCCTGTACCCCGGGAGCTGGGGCATGGATAAATTATTCCAGGTCTGATCACACAGGGAGGGAATTTCCTTCCCTTGCAAGCACACCCTAGTCTTGTTCACTCAGACTTTACAACTTCTGAAAGGGACATCGAACTGCAGCTCCAGCTGCCCCATTTCCCTGCAGCTCATTGTTATTCACAGTTTTGGATGCCAACAGGGATGGCGAGGAGACCTGGCGGCCAAGTGCTCACCCTTGATGCTGAGTTTTGCCAGGATTAGGTCTTCTCAAAAAGGCATTTTGGGAAACAAATTTCCCTTCTCTGTCTATTCCTCCTGCAGCTGAATTAGCAAAACAGCCCCCAGTGTTGTAATGCTTGGGTCCCTGTAAACCCCAAAGGGATTGGAAGTCACAAGGAACTTTACAAAGTGAGACTCAGACAAGAAAAACATTAGGAAGTTTCTGGGATCATATGAGAATTTTGCACTGGCAGTGAGGACATGGAGTGAAGAAAATATTGGGAATTTAAACTGTTTTGGGTTTATTTTAACTTAAGGTTTTGGTTTTTTGTTTGTTTGTTTTTTGTTTTTTAAACATTAGGAATAACTAATAGCTTAGTTTAGTGCTATTCTTATTTCTTAGACTCAAAAGAACCAAACAGGTTGGCCCTGGTAATTGCACTGCAATTTTGCCTTGTGCAACTTTATATGGAATTTCATAATTCAGCTATTATTGGCACAATAAGGCCTCCTGGCTCACATTCAGACTCAAGGGAAACTGGTGTATTTACACCTATTTATGTATTGCTGACAGGTAACTTCACATTTGCCTTTTCTTGTAACATTTATGAATGGTTGTTTTTACATAGATAGTAGTGAAAGCTATAAAATCATTCTATGCCTCTTCAAATGCCTTCAAAAAGCTTTTTGTGAGATTAGGTGAGAAGATTTTCTCCACAATAAATTCAAATGTTTATATATATTTTACTCTTAAAACAAAAATGCCAAATTATTTGGATTTTGGTGACTACATGATGTTGCCTAAACACTTGAAATGTAAGCACCACAGTTATCTGCTGGCTTCATTGATCACGTTTATTTTTATTTCAGGAAAGAGAATATTATTACTTAGCTTTTCAGCTGAGAAATAAAACCTTCTTCTTGGTAAACCCCTAACAAACTTTTTTTTTTTCCTGTGTAATATTAAATCATTGGATAATTAGATTTCAAACAGAATACCAAGAGCCTATAAACAGCATTATAAGTATATGCTTCTGTAAAAGTAGGTTTTTTAACATTTAGTTTCTGTTCTACTGGATGTATTCATTATGCGTTCAGAGTGTTTTCCTGGAGAGTTTATTTTTAAATATGCTACTTATATGAATTTTTAAAAAAATGGATTCTTAGCTAAATTTCACTAACATGTTAGTGGTAAATTCTTAAGAATGCAAAAATCCTTCAAGTTAGGGCAGGTATTTTATCACTGGATAAAATCTGGCTGTGGTAATGACAATCATTTAGGAAGAATATTAAAAGTAAGCCACTGGTCAGTCTCTTTAGTATCATCCTTGGACCTGCAGTGCCAGAATTTGTCCAGTTTCTTTTTGAACCCTTGGGTGCTGCATCTTCTGGAAGTCTCCAGAAGAGCACCAATGTGCCAAGAATAACTTTTTTTTCTTTTTTTTTTAAACAGGCTAAGCTGATTTCTTGTGAATTTCAGTGAGTGCTCCCTAATTTCAGTAATGTCAAGGAGACAAGCAGTGCTGTGTTCATCTTGCCAGTGTTTATGTGAAGTTGTGTCCCTCCTAAGTCTCCATCTTGAACACTCCTGTGCTCTTTGCAGCTGTAATGGTCATTTCAAAGTTCAGCACAGTGCAGGCACATTTCAGGGATTTTGTCTCTTCCCTTTGAGTACATTGAGGTTCACCTGTCACCTTTTTGACCACTCACTCAGTTTTCCACGTTCTTCTGGAGCTGCTCATCATCTGAGCGGCATTTGATCCAGGGAGCTTCAAATTGGACAATTTCCCCATTCACAATTTCCTCCAGGTCACTGATGAGTAAAACTGACTCCAGCAATGACCCTTGGGAATGCCACTGCCATCATTTTGTCCTGAAAAGGCATTTTTTGTTCTGTAATTATACTTCTGGCTATAGCAGGGCCGTTTCACCACTCCCTGGAAGGATCTTTTCATGTGGAACCTCATCAAGTGCCTTCTGAAAATCCAAGTGTGCTGTTTCCACTGTATTTCCTTTATCCCTCTGCATATCATCTCTATTAAAGGCAACAAGTGAAGCAGAACTGCCATTTACAGGGGGAATATTGTCTCTTTTTCACACCTTTTTCTTAGGTTCCTTGTGATCTTAATTATAGAACTATCTATCAGTAAACCTCTGCAGTTCCCAAATCTTTTTTTGGCCCAATTCTTGAAAACACTGTGCCATGAAATTACTTCACTATTAGAAAAAGTAGTGTAAAAAAAAAAAAGCCTGAAAGAAACTTAAATCCTTCCTGCTTACTATTTTTTTTTAAATCTCAGACTATCTAAGAGTTGCCTAACTTTATTTTCAGTCTGAGTCCTCAGATCAATCCTGTAGAGCACATAAAGGCCCAAAGTTAATCTTAATCCTTCAGTATTATAAAAATATGAAAGAGGGTTTGATAATGGAAGCACATGACAGTCACTTGGCAATAATGGCACACTTGAGAGGTAGAAAGTAACATTCAATTTCTTTTTATTTGATTAACCCTGATGGCCACTGCTTGCACACACGGACTGTGCTGGCCACGGTGGTAATGGAATAATGCACTGCTTTTGGAGGAGATGCTACATCAACGTAAAAAGGGTTTAATCTCTTTGGACATATCAGCAAATAGGTGGCAATTCTTCCCATTACTGTCTGAAGAGCTGTCTTGTGCTGCGTGGAACATAACTAATCACCTCATTTTCATGTCACTTCCTGCAGACCTGAAGCCCAACACAGCATCCTGTGAAAAGTTTTGCTTGTCTGAAAGTGTCTGTGTGCTTGTTAGCTGCTGCTGAGGCAAATTGGTGAGGATGTTGCCTTTGACGAGCATTATTTTATTTGAAGGCATAAAACAAGATTAATCATACCTCAGTGCTGCAGTACCACACTGTCTACTAACATCCTTGGGAGTCACACTTCAGGAATCAGAGTAAAAATAAATAAAATGCTAATAGGTCAAGGAAATCCATTTTGTTTTGTTTTAAATCTGTGAAGCAAACTTATGGAGATAAATGTCTTCTGTTAATTAGATTTTGGAGGTGAATAGCTTTATAGAATAACCACATCCAGGAATGTGAAAATATGCTGCTTCGTGGTGTAGGTAGGAGTCACCTTGAAGTTACAAAGACTGTGACTTCTTTTTTATCTAGACAAAAAACATCTGACACTCACTGGCACTGCACATTCTCCAAGTCTACTGAAGTGCAAAAAAAAAAGGAAAAAAAGAAAGTGTTTTTAAATGATATTTTGCTATTTTGTTTGCTCTGTGATTGACTAGAAAGAGGAACACATGATCTGCTTGCTGCCTTGTCCCAGTGGAAATGCTGATTAAATTCCTTGAATGGGAACAAAAACATCGATTTGGTCGTGCCCGTAGGATGAGTCCTCACAACAATTAACACGAGTCATTACAACAGAGCTGCTCAATATCTCTCAGATCAGAACATTGAATTGTGGAAAAAAAAAAACCCTACTCGAGGTACCAGGCCTGAGCAAACAGTTTGATCAGCTGCAGAATGATTGAAATACCCAGTGGGTAAAATGTGCAGAGCTGAGCTGTGTTGTGGTCACGAGGATTCTCCAAACACCAGCCCATAAAATGAGACACTGGATAATCAATCCCAAAGCAGCACCAAAATGATGAAACTAGAGATTTTTCGGTTTTTTAGTAATGGTCTCATTATATAAATCAGATTTATAGCTCTCATGACTGTCGTATTACACCATTTCTTTTGGGCAATGGTAATTTTAAATTCATTTTAGAGATCTGTGGAGTTTTAAAATTTTAAAAGTTAGTGTTCCATGCACAGGTCTTGCACAACCTGGAATTAATTCCAAGTGAAAACCTGCCTCTGTGTGGGAGGGCTTAGGCTTTGCTTGTATTTAAAAATGAAGTTTTGAGAGGAGGCATAAGAAGCAATAGGAAAAAAAAAACATGTAATGAACTTGAGAACAGATGAGAATGAGCCTGGCAAAAAAAATAAAAATTAAAAAAATTTAAAAAAAAATTAAAAGTTAGGGAAATATATTTTAAAAAAATGAGTATTTAGGAATTTAGGATACCTTCTGTGTCTGTGTAACCTCCAGATGCACTTGTACACTGCAATAAGTGCTGCTGGATCACTGCAGCTCAGCCATGAAACAATTAATGGGATAATGAGCTGGGATGGATAACTGTCCTTCAGACAATGTGTGCAAGCAGGACTGAAGTCAAACTGAACATACAAAGCCAAACCAGTGCTTCAAATAACTTCAGGTTTTAGCTCCTCCTCAGTCTCTCATGGTGTGAGCTCACACATATGGTCTGTACACACTTGCAAAGGCAGCAGCTTCTGGTAAAATGAGAAGACTCCTTGCTCCTCTACCTTCCCCTGGAAATGAATAAGTAATTCCTAAAATTAGAACTTACATTTTTAAAAATATGCTGATTATTCACACAGCTACCAGGAAAGAATTGATTTGGTATAGGAAAGGAAACACAATATTTGTTTGTCAGCTATCATTCTAAAAGGCTGGACTGGTTGGAACCAAAATCTTTTCATATCTAAATTTGTTTTTAAAATTTGGAAATGCAAGCACATTATGAAACCGTACTCTATATCTATATGTATGCATGTATGTATCTAAATATATAGTGTTCTGCCTATGACTGGTGCCCAGGGGAGATAAACTGCTAATGAACAAATTATTCATTACTATTTCATGTAAAACTATACAGTACTAGATGAAGTCAAGTACCTCAGGGACAAATTTTCACCTATTTTAAATAAGAGAAATAAAGATATTGTTCCAAAATCCAACATCAACAAAACCACAAAACTAAAAATACCACAGAAAAACCAAACCAAACAAACAAAAAAAACCAACCACCAAACGAAATTCAAATCACACACACCTAAAATGTAAAACCAACCCCATTTTCTTGTGTTCAAATGGCATTTCCCATTTTAAAACCCGGCGTTAGAATTTCACATTTTAAAACTTGGTGTTCACTCCCTCCCACAAAACATTTTTTCACATGGGTAAGATCTCCCTAAGCCTTCTCTTCTTCAGGCTGAACACTTCCAGCTCTCAGTGTCTCCTTGTAGGTCAGATGCTCCACCCCTGACAGTTCCAAAGTCACATCCACCATTTTTGATCATTTTTGTCAACAGGAATATCAAAGTCTGGGATGTTGTTTGGTTTATTATTATTATTATTATTATTATTATTATTATTATTATTATTATTATTATTATTATTATTATTATTATTACTATTACTATTACTATTACTATTACTATTACTATTACTATTA
>QUSF01000057.1:732347-757195 GCA_003676055.1 Chloebia gouldiae
TATTACTATTACTATTACTATTACTATTACTATTACTATTACTATTACTATTACTATTATTATTATCTTCATCTCCTTCTTCCTTCTTCATTCCTTCTTCAAATTCCTATTTCTGTGAAGGTTTACT
The DNA here is from genome assembly GCA_003676055.1 of Chloebia gouldiae. Taxonomy (NCBI): domain Eukaryota; kingdom Metazoa; phylum Chordata; class Aves; order Passeriformes; family Passeridae; genus Chloebia; species Chloebia gouldiae. Next base: position 732,475 of record QUSF01000057.1, read on the forward strand.
AGTTACCTCTAGCTCTGCAGAAAAATAGACCAACATATATTTTTAAAGCAATGCTTTTTCAGTGTTTTTAAAATTCATTGCATTAATTTCACTTAATTTTATCCTCCTAAACCAAGGCACTAAGTTGAAATAATGCTCAAGGTTTGTTCTTGGTCAGTAGACACAGAATAAACTAATTACATCTATCTTGAATGCTTTCTTAACAAACGATGAAATTATAAAGATTGTGTTTTAGGCTTGCCTGTTTCCTCCCACAAATGACAAACAGAGCAGCTAGTCTGGGGTAGATACGGAATTTTCAGATGTCTGAAGCTGAGTCACATGAATTGCATTCCTTATGTTTGCTTCGTTTGGTTAGATATTTCTCTAAACAATTCAGAATAATGTCCTTTTTATGGTTAAATAGATGTTGATAAGGAAAAATTAGGGGATATTCAGAAAATCTGGATGTAGATATTTATGCTTAAAATACACCATGGAGTCACAAATAAAACATCTCATTTTACTGCACTGCTATACTAATAAAAGAATTCTTCTACTGCATATATATGTAAAACCAGAACTTTCTGAATCTACATTCTGAATTTTTTTTCCACCCTAATAAAAGTGCATGACCCTTAAATTAATTCTGTCTTTTTAACAGGGCTTCAAGCCCTGATCCATAAATCTGCTTTACATGAATAGAAGGTTGTATCTACACCAAATGGCTTCTGGGAGCAAGATCTAAATGGAGATATCTGAATTTCCAGTTATTAAGATGTTGGATGGGTTATAGAAGAAGATGGAAAGAGCTTAGAGACCATAAGGGCTGTTTCTGTGTAGCCAGATTTAAATTACTATTGTTTGCATGCAGTTGGTGTCCAGTACAGTGAATATAGCTCATATTTAGCATCTCAGTTCAGCAGAATATTGTAGAATATTCCCATCCTTTTACTCCTTTCTGAAGAACATGTACCCCATTGTAGTGCAGAATTCACGAGTGCCAAAATGTAGTTTTTAAACTATTCCAATGAATCCCTCTTATGACAATTTCAATGAACACATCTTGTAACAAGCAATGCTGTCAGTTCTAGGAGCAGTTGCTGTTCTTCTGGTGGAGGGAATAAAAACAATGCCAAAACCACAAAAGGCAGGAAGAACATCTCCAGGCAGTGAAATAAGAATTGCTTCTTGAAAAGCACACAGCCCTCTCTCTCCTGGCAAATGAACATGCTCGTTGTCAAGCCAGCTGGCAGGAATTCTAATTACCCTGGTGCTGGGATCCCACTGATTTCTATTGTAGGCCTGCTAGAAAAATGCAGATTGTCTTTCAGTGTGACTCTATCTTGTCATTGCAGTTTCACTTGCAAGAGAACCTTTGGGTTTGGGTTTTTGGGTTCATTTTTTTTTTTCAAAGTTGCTTTTTGGAACAAGCGGATTTAAGGTGCATCGTTAACCACGTACATGCATATGTCAACAGCTGCCTTCAGATTGGCAATAGCTGCAGTGAGTTATCAAAATTATTATTATTAAAAAAAAAAAAAAGGTCCTTTGGACTGAATTTAAGGATAATAGATAATAGAAGATGCACTGCCATTTAATTCACTTAGCCCACAGACAGGGTTTTGTTTGTGCTGCACACTCCATAAACAAAAAAAAAAGAAACTTACATGCCACTAAAGATATATGAATGCAAACACAAAGCCTAGAAACTATGGAAGAAGTTGTCTGTAGTTTTCAGAACAGTGTCTAATTAAATTTCTAGCAAATTTTCTAAAAAAACATCAGGAAAGCTGCTGAGTTTTCTTGTATTGTTCAAAAGAACATTTCTGCCACTACCTGAGAACAGGAGAAATGCATGGATTGTGCAGGGACCAGCAGCAGCAAATAAACATTGTTTTTGGGTGCAGCTTGGTACCTGGTTTTTTGGGGTTTTTTTTGTAAATGCCTAAGTTATACTTAAATCATTACTTGGCTTAAAGCTTTTGCCACAACCATTTGCAACAGCGAGAAATGAAGTAGGCAATTAATAGATCCACCACTGCACAAATCTCCCATACTCACCTCTGCCCAAATCTAGGTCCAACCAAAAATGTTGGGATTGGTAAAAAGAGCTCAGAACCATGTATTTTTTCATGTCACTACACCCTAAGTTAAAAATAGTAATAATTAATTATTGTTATATGGTAGTTAGGGGCTATGGCTTCTTTGTCTGTCATCTCTTAGATGTGTAAGCATGACAGTTATTCTACTTGAAAGTTACTATGAATTTGCCTTATGTAATATAAATGTATTTTAATTCTTGTGAGGTAGTTTTTTTTTTTTTTTTAGTGTTGCACCATATTTTATTTTATTTGGATTAATTTTAGTGGTATTTAAGTGTCTGTGAGTTATGTCGATGGTTAATGTCAACACTCAGACATGGTAGAAATGCTATTTTTCACAGTGTCACTTTGAAAGGTAAAAATCATTTTTCACATAAAGATTAATTTATTTCTATGTGAGAGCTCAACAGAGTCTGAGAGACTAAAGGCCTTATTGCAATATATTTTTTCCCCCAAAAGTTCAGATTTGCTGCTTGAGAACTAAGTAAAATAAAAGCAATGTTTATCAGTGAATTGTTAAATGCTGTAACTTAAATAAGTGGTATAAACTCAGAATCATACAGACTCATAGAATCACCAGGTTGGAAGAGACCTTAAAGATCACTGAGTCCATTCCATGCCCCAACACCTCAACTAAACCATGCACTGAGTACCACATCCAGGCTTGTTTTAAACACATCCAGGGATGGTGACCACCACCTCCCTGGGCAGCCATTCCAGAATTTTATCTCCCTTTCTGTAAAAAACTTCTTCCTTATATCCAACCCATATTCCCTTGCTGCAGCTTGAGGCTGTGTCCTCTGGTTCTGTCAGTGCTGCCTGGAGAAAGAGACCAACCCCAGCTGACCACAGGCACCTTTCAGGGAATTGTAGAGAGTGATAAGGTCACCTCTGAGTCTCCTTTTCTCCAGGATAAACACACCCCCAGCTCCCTCACAGGGAGTGTGAGGAACACTCACAGTTGTTCCTCACAGGGTTTGTGTTCCCAGCCCCTCTCCAGCCCCGTTGGCCCCTCTGGACATGCTCAAGCATCTCAATGTCCTTCCCAAACTGAGGGGCCAGACCTGGACACAGCACTCGAGGTGTGGCCTCACCAGTGCCGAGGACAGGGGCAGAATGACCTCCCTGCTCCTGCTGACCACACCATTCCTGATCCAGGCCAGGAGCCATTGGCCTTCTTGGCCACCAGGGCACACGGCTGGCTCATGTCCAGCTGGCTGTCGACCAGTGCCCCCAGGTCCCTTTCTGCCTGGGCACTGTCCAGCCACACCATCCCCAGCCTACAGCAGTGCAGGGGTTATTGTGGCCAAAGTGCAGGACCCGGCATTTGGACTTGCCCATCCCTCCAACCATTCCAGGTCTCCCTGCAGAGCCCTCCTACCTTCCAACAGATGAACCCATGCTCCCAGCTCAGTGTCGTCTGCAGATTTACTGATGAAAGGCTCAATCCCCTCCTCCATGTCATCAATAAAGACATTAAACAGGAATGGCCCCAGTACAGACCCCTGAGGGACTCCACTGGTGCCTGTCCCCAGCTGGATGCAGCACCGCTCACCACCACTCTCTGGGCCGGCCATCAGCCAGTTCTGAGCCCAGCACAGAGTGCTTCTGTCTCAGCCATGGGAGCTGCAGCTTTTCCAGGAGTTTGCTGTGGGGGACAGTGCCAAAGGCCTTGCTGGAGTCCAAACAGACAACATCCACAGCCTTTCCTGCATCCATCAGGTGGGTCACTTGGTCATAAAAGGAGATCAGGTTGGTCAGACACGACCTAACCCTCCTAAACCCCTGCTGGCTGGGTCTGACACCCTGGCCATCCTGTAAGTGCTGTGTGATTACACTCAGTGTAAACTGTTCCATGACCTTACCAGGTACTGAGGTCAGGCTGACTGGCCTGGAATTACCAGGATCCTCCTTCCCACCCTTGCTGTGAATGGGCGTCACATTGGGCAGCTTCCAGTCATCTGGAACCTCCCCAGTGAGCCAGGACTGCTGGTAAATGATGGAGAGTGACTTGGCAAGTTCATCTGCCAGCTCCCTCATCACCGTGGGGTGGATCCCGTCTGGTCCCATGGATTTATGAATATCCAGGCAGGTCAGCAGTTCTCTGACTGCCTCCTCCTGGATAACAGTGGCCCACTCTGCTCCCTGACACCATCTACCAGCCCAGGAGGACACTGGTCCTGAGGACAAGCCATCTTGCCACTAAAGACTGAGGCAAAGAAGGTGTTAAGCACTTCTGCCTTCTCCTCATCTGCATTACTAAGTTCTCTCCAACAGCCAGTAGAGGACAAAGGTTGGTCTTACCCTTCCTTTTGCCATTAATATATTTGCAAAAACATCTTTTCTTATCCTTTACAAAAGTTGCCAAATTAAGTTTGACCTGAGCTTTGGCCTCCCTATTTTTTTTTCCTACATGCCCTAGCAGCACCCTTAAATACTTCCTGAGAGACCTGATCCTCCTTCCAAAGATGATGCATCCTCCTTTTATTCCTAAATTCCTCCAAAACCTCCTTGCCCATTCAGGCTGGGTGTTTGCCTCATTGACTCACCTTTCAGCACACAGGGACAGTCTGTTCCTGCGCCCTCAAGATCTCTGTTTTGAAGCACACACACCTTTCCTGAACTCCTTTGTTTCTAAGGGCAGCTTCCCAAGGAACTCTGTGAATAAGTCTCCTGAATAAACCCAAGTCTGCCCTCCAGAAATCCAATGTAAAAGTCTTATCCATGCTCATCCTGATCTCACCAAATATTGAGAACTCTATAATTTCATGATCACTGTGCCCCAAGTGGCCTCCAACCAGCACATCTCCCACCAGCCCATTTCTATTTACAAACAACAGATCCAACACAGTCCCTCCCCTGGTGGGCTCACCCACCAGCTACAACAAAAAGTTGTCCTTCACACACTCTAAAACTGGACTGCCTCTTTTCAGCTGTTTTAAGTTCCCAGCAGATATCCGGCAGGTTGAAGTCACCTACAAGAACAAGGGTTGATGATCCTGAAACATTCTCCAGCTGCTTGTAGAATGAGTTGTTCCTCTCTTCATCCTGGCTGGGTGGACAACAACCAACTCCCAGTAGGATGTCAGCCTTGCTGGCCTTCCCCTTAATCCTTACCCACAGTCATTCAACTTCACCATTATTAGTTTCCATTTCCATGGCATCAAAAACTCCCTAATATAAAGGGCCACCCCTCCACTTCTTCTCCCTTTCGTGTCTACCTCTTCTCAGAGGAAGTATTTTGGGTTTGTTAGTTAAATAAGCATTGCAGTCAAGGTTCAGCCAATCATTTTCCTGAATTCTAAACTCTGCCATGGAATTTGGGTTGTGCCTCCAGCTCTGCAGTAACCCATATGTGCTGGTCTAAAAAGAGAACATTCTTGTCCACGTTCATAGAATCAGGACCCAAAAAAATCTGGAATTAGAAAGATGCAAGCTGTACTAATCAAACACCAAGTGGGGTTGTTGAATGTTCACTGCCAGAGCTTTGGAAAAATAAAAAAGGATTTTTATTTTGGAAAAATAAAAAAAGGAAACACACTGGGAATGGTGCTGTTGCAAGGTAGTTGGCGTTTCTTTGCATAGAAGCTTTTCCAGATAGTTTGATGCTGTGTTTTTCTCAGCTAGGGATACACAAATCTTCATTCTCAAAATCTTCCCGGCCCAGTTCCATTAAAATTACTTTGAATATGCCAAGGGAGGATGTCAGCATTTTTAATTTGATGGAGTTAAAAACACAATCAACTCATGAAGAGATAGTAAATAAAAAAAAAAAAAAAACTTAAAAAAAAAAATCTGACTACCTTTTCAGATATGAGGTTTGAGATGTACCCGTGTTTCTGGGCGTAGAAATAACAATGCTTGGTCTGGTGACAGTCCATTGCCTGTGCTTCAGACCGTGATCAGAAGTGAATTATTGATGAATGGGTGTAAGAAAAGGGAAAAGCACCAAGAAATGGTTGTCCCAGTGTATTTTCCCAGCTTCAAGGAGTCTTCAGTTTAAGGATCTTCCTGAATCAGAAGTTGTGTCTTCCTTTAATTTTGCTGCTCTTTTTCACTGCCTTTCTTCAGCTTTGTTTTCTGTTGCAGTTCCCCAGCATTAATCCATTAATAAATGGGTTTTGATGTGAAATTTGCAATCCTATCCATGCAACTTGAGGAGCAGAATGGAGGAATTAGACTAGAACTGAGCAGACAAGTCCTGAATAGCCACCTTCCATTTCAACCACAATGTTATACAGAAAAAGACATAATCTGCTTCCACTGCTGTCTCCATATGCTCCTGTCCTTTGCTGGAAGTAAAACTTTTTTGCACACTTGCTCAAGGTAGGAAATTCCTCTGAATATCCATCAGAGGGATGTGAATCCCATCCTGGGGACTGCAGTGTGGAAAATTGCTCATAGGCAGGGCATGGAAATCTCCGTGTTGAAGAACAAGAAGAAATAGGCAGAAGCCCAGATTGCATGTGTGTAATCTATGCAAACACCAGCATTAATTAATGCAATATCAGTGCTCATCTGTAACCCCATTGTCCAGTGGAAAAGTTGGCATTTGGGGACTGTCACATCACTGCAACCATGATAGGGTCTGCAGACACCTCAGGAAGGAATGGAAGCTGTGTTTTGCAGACACCTCTCTGTGAAAGCACTTTGGATAGCACTTGTAAAGAAGATTTTGGGGTTGCCATGAAATGGTTGTAATGAAGCAAGCCCTGAAAAATCATCACTTTGTGTACAGGTGGGCACTTTGGGAGTAGACTCTCAAACACCCATCCAATGAGCTCCTAAAAATCAGACTTGCTGTTATCTAAAGAGCTTCCCTGGCAGAGCAAAGTGGGCAAGAATATTTATGTGTCAGCAGGAATGAGAAGAAACAGAGGCTGGGCTGGATGGTGGGGAGCAGCACGAGCAACACCAGAGGTCATCTGTAATCCCCCTGTCAGGGTTTGTGTTCAGCACCATTGCCAGGCCCTGCTAAACACAGCCAGGGTAATCTCATTCCAGAAAATGAGGTGCTTGGAGGAAGAAAGGATTGCAGATGTCTAAAGCAGATTTGTTTTCTCTCTGCCTCCAATTTTGCATCTGTTTGTTTTGATGACGTTAGCTAGAGGCAGACCAACAGAGGAAATAAGAGTTATATATTCGTGCTGCAAAATTAGGCATGTTTCATCATCAATAACAAGAAACCTTTTCATTCTAGTTGCAGAGGCATAATCATCACATTTTCAAGCAATTTTTAAACCATTTGGACATTTTGCTTAATTTGTGGACTGAGATAAACGTAAAATATTCAAATTAAATATGCTCAAGTAACATATATACCCAGTCATTTCTTCTTATTATCTCTTGCTGTGCAACTCTTTATCTTAAAATAGTTTATCTTTTCACTATGATGAACACAAATCAGCTACTTATTTCCCTACTTTAAGGTTCTTCTGAGGAGATATCAATGTATACCACAGAAAGCTAGCTGTCATTTACTTTGTTTTGCTCAAATATTGTTGTTCAGCTGGAGGGATTTGCTGTTTCCAGAGATAAGGGTGGAAGCACAGAACTCATCTCCTTTCTTGGGAGCTGTTTGATCCCCATACCCTTGGTCTACAAGAGAAATCTGGACCAAAAACCAGTTGGCTTGTGGTGTAAAATGGTGCATAATGTTTCTAGATATAATTAAGGTTGCAAAAGAAGCCTCCAAGGCAGATTTATAACTCTGCTGTCTTCACACGGTGGGGATTCTCAGGAGAACTGAAAAATTCACTTTTCCTCTGTTAAAGACTTTTCCCATCCTTCTCTGAATCTGTTCATGTAGCTCTTGGTACACCTTGGCATTGTTATCTCCATGGATAGTGAGATTTTTATGGGCACAGGTTTGTGTTTGGTGAGAAAAAGAGAAGCATTAAATGAGGTTTATTTAGTGCATACCCATAATTGTCACTGTAGGATCAAAACCAATATAATTTGCCTTAATATCTTGCTTTTTAACGACACTGAAATAACAGCTCCAGATGATAAAATCTGCCTAGAGAATCTGTATCATGTCAGGCAGCTTAATTGCTGTTTAATTTTTCTTTATTTCTTTGCATCAAGTGTGTTGTCATACCCCAATGCATCTGTCTTAACTAATAAAAATATCCTTTTTTTTTAATTTAATGACTAACATTGACCAGTTTGAATTGTACACAATCTATCACTCTAGTGATATTATTATTTCCCAAGTTGTCATGTTTTCTGTTAAAAGAACCATGGATTTAATAGAAGCAGAAACATAGCAATAAAATATAATACATCTTGCACTTGTTCTGCAAAATATGCCTCTCAATTAAAAAAAAAAACAACTGAAAAAGCTCATTTTGCTTATTTTCATTGTTAGAAATCAGTGGTATATCACAGCTCTTAAACACATAAAGAAATAATTGATAACTTGAAGAAAAGTGAGGTTTGTGTCTGAAATTTAATATCGTGTTCAGGAACTGGTTTATAACCAATCTTTTAGTGATAAACCACATTTAATGGAACCAGAGATGGGTCATTCAGCTGAGAGTTCTTAGGAAAAACAAATTTCTTGTGAATTTAGAGAGTAATAGCTCCATTAGAGTTTCTACAAGAAGGAAGAGTGACTTGCTAATCTAGTGGAGGTTTCTGAAGAAATTAATGAGCATATGGCTAAGGGAAGTCCATTTGCTGTGGTATTTGTCTATCCAAAAATATGTTCAATATTTGATTTTAACTGATAAAAGAAAGTGAATGGAAAGGTTTTCCGGTAGAAAATTATGTCTGATTAAAATCATTACCTAAAGGGTGAGCAAAAGTGCAAATTTAACAGTGGAAGGACCTCACTGACATTATTCTAATGAAACTTCTGATGAAATCCTGGCTGTTCAATTAATAAAAATATTTTAAAAAATATTTTAAAAAATTTTAAAATAGGTGAATGTTCTGATAATTTAAGAAATATAATTATAATATTCTTTAAGAACTATTATCTAGTATCATGCTTCCCACACATCTCATGTTTTTGTGTCTGAACTGAACACCAAAGTAGTAAGTATCTCTAATGTGGTAATTTTAAATTTTAGGAGTGGTATTTTTGCTTAGCTCAGATTGAAAAATGGACAAATGTGACGAAACCATGACTGGAACTGCAAAGAAAATAAGGAGCTTGTACAATAAAGTACCTGCTCCCTGAAGGCAGAGATTGTCTTTGGATTTCAGGAATAATCCTCCTAAAGCTAAGGAAGATAAACACTGCTGAGCTTGTACAGTCATAGCTGAAAAAATAGAGTTAAGTGCTGTGCTTGGTAATTAAACTTAGAAAGGAAATTGCCTTCAAGTTAGAAAGGAAAATTCATCTTTGTCTTGTAAGGATTTCACGCATAATTCAAATAAAATTTAATACATCTCAGACACGAGATGCATTAACAGACATGGCAAATATTAACATGGCTCCAGCATGCCTCCTCTTTAAGGTTCCCTCAGAAAACCGCTCTTCTGTTTTGTCACAGCTCTACTTTTTTATTAGCCTATGATTGCAGCTGTTAAAGATGGTTAATTTATTTTATTCATGTATGGGTGTGTTGGTGAGTTCCACATGCATGCAGAACACATCTGTGTGAACTTTCTTTTCCACTATGAAACAGCACAAATTTTTTTTTCAATAATTAGCTATCAGGAACGTTTGAAAACCTGCGCTTTTCTTAGGAGAGAGGAGTCATTTACCTCTGTCTTCCAAGCAGATGCAGCAGTTTGCACACCAAGAGATTCCATTCTGCTTTGGTGAAAATACTTCAGAAACAGCTAAGATTTGAATAGGCCTTTCAATCCTCAAGTAATGCTTGATGAAGACACGGTGAGGAATGACACCTTCCCAACATTCGTGGGTTTTCTGAATGTGTTCTGCCTTGTCCCTGCCCATGCTGCTGACAAAGAGTTTGTTTTCTTCTGGCGCCGCCTCACGCCTGGCGCAGCAACGGAGGGAGACACATTTTGTCATGTTCCGTGCAGTTATTATTCAAGTGCTGAAGGCAAAGCTTTTATTTTTGGCTGATAAAGAGATGTAGCATGAGGAGTTTAGGTTCTAGCTGAGCTTTGTGGACTGGTGAAAACCTGTGTGAAATCATGATGTGGTGCAAGTCGGTCTTTTGAGTGAGGATTTCATTTGAGCATCTCCTGGAAGTTTTTAAGGTTTTTAAGGCGGAACACTCCCTGAAGCCCACCTGTATGGGAGCTTTGCTTTACCTTTTCAGAGCACAAAATGTGCTTCTCCATCACCATAATCCACTTAAAACCTTAGTTCAGTTTATCTTTGTCTCCATCATCACCCCACACCTGGAGACTGCTCGACCCTGAGCTGTCTCCTGGCTGAGAGGACCAAATTGCACTGGTCACTTTTTCTTCTCTGCACCTTTAAATTAATGAGGAATTAAATTGTTTGTGACTTTCTGTCTGGGTGGTGTAAGGATTTCGTAACAGTATGATTTCAGAATTAATTTCTGGGTACCAACTGAGGTGAAACTGCCAGCTTTCTGAGAAAACCTGAAATGTAAGTAAACATCTGCCCTGTGGTTCTCTAAATTGCCAAAGTGCAGCTGACCTGAAAAGCAGAAGGTCCTTTGGGCCACAGAGTAACACTGGCTGCCAGAATAATTCCTGTGATTACCTTCTCTCCAGATTCTGCATCAGAACTGGAGAAAGGAAAATCTCAGGTACTCACTTGAGTGTTTAATAGTAAACTACCAATTACTTGTGCATAATGAATTTTCATAATTTTCTCAATTTACATTTGTAGGTTGCTCACAATAGGTGAATTCTTTTGTTCCTGTGACCAAATGGAGTGGCTTCAAAAAATCAATGTATGCAGAAATATCTTGATTTTAAAAATAGATTAGGTCTACAAGTATTTCTGGTGAATACATTAATGATGAATCCATACATAAAATTATGAACACTGGAACATTTCAGTTAAATACATGCTTTGAGACTTGCTGATTAAATGGAAAAACCTTTAAATATTTTTAATGTAACTGAATGATAACTTATGTCTATTTTCATATTTCTAGAGATAACTGCAATAATTTGTTGCACTATGGCTAAATGCTGAACTTCGAGGGAAGAGCAGCAATATAAGACTTTGCAGTAATTACAGGATTTTAAATTTACTTTTAACACTCATTTCAATATTTGAATATGAGGATTTTTTCATCATTGTGTCTATAAAACCCAAACTCACAAGTCTTCAGCTAAAACAAGCTGAAAGAAATTGAAAGTTTAATTCATTTTATTACATGTGTAATGAGAATAGTTATTTGCAATAAATAGTTTTGTAATTTTTTTCTTTAATTTCTATGAACAGGTGATATAGTCAAGTATTTTGAATTTCTTCTAAGCTGGATTTGGCATGATATTCCATGATATTCTGGATCTATTTGTATGCTATTGCAATTACAGTGACTTGGGGCTCAGATTGATAATTTCAGTCAAATTTTTTTTTGTTTTTTGCATTTTCAGGGTGCTCTGGCCCACTAGGGATAGAAGGAGGGATTGTGTCAAACCAACAAATCACTGCATCCTCCACTCACCGAGCTCTTTTTGGACTCCAGAAGTGGTACCCCTACTATGCACGGCTTAATAAGAAGGGTCTTGTGAATGCCTGGACTGCTGCAGAAAATGACAGATGGCCATGGATTCAGGTAACAGATGGAGCCGAGGAGGAAAAAAAATATCCTTGATTCAATTGCCAGTGTCACTTAAGAAACTGATGAAGACAAGTGGTTAATGAACAGCTAGATTCTTATTCACTGTCAGGGACATAGCCAGGGCTGAAAGGGACTATTTTGTTGCAAAACAGTCATAATCATGACTTTACAAATGCACAAGTCCCTTTTTTTTTTTTTTTTAAATTTAAAAAGCCATGTGCATATGTTCCATTGTCGCTTCCAAACCGTGGAAACAGATTTATGTAGACTCCTTTCAAAAAAAAGCTGCTTTCCACATATGTTGTATTTGGTGGTCAGCTCCTTAGAAGCATATCACAGCTTTATGTCTTGGTGGAGATACCCTGACACGTGCTAAAGGTTGTAAAGTGTGGTTTTGGCAGTGCCAGAGCATGCTGGAAGAGCTGGTCCTCTTTGCTGAGTTGGGCCTCTTTGCTGAGCTGCTCTGGGCACACAGTTTAAGTACTACTGGAAGTAGCAGGAACTGTTTTAATTAAGGTTGAAGCAGCTGTTAGTTCAGACACATCCACGAGGTTGAAAATACACGTTTGCACATCCCACTCAAGCATGTTATTGCTAGAGTGATTCAAATGGCAGTGCCCTCACTGTGTACTGGATTTCTCCGTGCTCAAAAAATTACTTCAGTAAAAGCAGTGAGGATGAACTCCTGTAGGAGCATTTTAATGGAGATAATTATCTAGCAGTTGTTGTAGCTCTTTGCTTGGATTGTGTTTTCATGATATGGGAATTGGGCAGAGCTTTGGCAATTTCAGCTGTAGTGAGTTAGATACTTATGTGAAAACTTTCATTATCAGTGTGTGGGGAGGATGCTTCCCTTCCAGTGAACCCACTGCAGGATTTAACAAAACATGTTATTTAAACATTTTATCTGCCAGAATTGAGTTGAACTGTCCATAATGCCCTCAGTTGTATCAAAGACACTCGTCTTGAGGCTACCTTGGTGTACATGATATTACTATTTGTTCATAGCAAATGTTTTTGCTCTGACTTTCATTTTTTATTTTTCTGAGAGGCTCCTACATATCTAGGGGTAGAAGCATACAGAATTACCTGCTCATTTTTCTTGTATGGAGAGCAGACACAAAGCACTGTTTGATGATGTCTTCTGAAACTGGTGCACTGGGAGTGCTGGATTTTGTCACCTCTAAAAACAAAAACTAGTGTTCCTGCTTGTTATTTATCGCAGAGTGAAAACACAAAGGCCCTTCAATGTGTCGTAAGTCAGTTTTCCTCCATAAAGTTCAGAGGGGTTAGGAAGTCGGTAAAATTTATACATTGAAAAGAACTGGAAAGGATCATGCAGGGAAACCTGAGCAGATTTATTTCCATGGGAGTAGAAAGCTAATGTAACTTTAATGCATAATGAAAAAGTCCACTTTTGGGCTGTGTTAGAGTGTAGGTTTTATTAAATGAGCTGGAGAAAGACTTCAAAATCACTTAGCACTGGCCCTCTAGAAATGTCTTTTTTGAGGAGAAGATGTGGATAGGGATATTTAACGGTCCAATGCTTCCACATTTGTTCTTGGCACCATGGGGGCAGTTCCCAGGCTCCCTCGGACTTTGCTCCCTGGAAAGTCTTCCCTCTGCTCTTGCTGCAAGGAACATCCTTGGGCCAATGGAGAAAATGTGTCTAAAATCTCAGCCCATGGCATCAGGTCTGAAGAATTTGTTCTATTTTTTTGGAGGTTTGGAGGTTCCGCCAGTACCTTACAGGTAATTTTGACAACCATGTGGTGTAAGGATTTTTAAGAAGCTTACATCAAACAATTAATATGTTTTAAGCATTCTCTTATTTTCCTCCTCATTTTCTTTCAAAATAAACTTTAGTCTATCATTTTTCACAAATTTTGCCAAATGATATTTTTTAATACTCTTTTCTTCAATTCAGGGCAAAATTAAAAATATTCTTTGTCATTTTAGGCAGAAATCTTTAGAGGATTTCTTTCCTTCCTTTTCTCTTTTTTTAAAATACCTGGAAGCAGAAAATCTGAAACTTTTTTTTTTTTTTTAGATGATAGTTGCAAGGAAAAAGTGTTTTTCAGTGTTCTGCAGAAACTCTTTTTAGATCTAGCAAGGTGGAGACTCACAGACTCACACTTTATGCATAGTAGACTTTTACATTAGAGCACTGTCTTGTTCTTCAAGTTTTAAGAAACAAACACTGTCTGACCCTCATGTGGGCAAGCAGTTTGCTGAGAGGAGAACCAGAAATTCCATGTCTTATTTCTGCTTAGGTTCTGCAATACCCAGGGAGATGGTCCATAAATGTTTGTGGAGGGGTAAAAAAGTCAGATTTGGGCTAAATTTTTGGCTCATGGGAGAAAAGATGTCAAACCCTCTACTTGGGTTTTTACTCCGTTGTGTCACCAGCTTCTTCCCAGACCCAGCTGGGAGCAGCGCAAGGAATCTTTTCCTTGCTGCTCTGAGTGATGAAGCACCTGGTCCAGAAGAAGGCACTGAAAAATGGTGTGAGTGTTTGGCAGAGATTAAGTGGGAAGTTACAACGCCAGAAAATCCATTTTTAGGACATGCAAATTAACATTTAGTGCGGTGAACCTGAAGCAATTGCCTGTTCCCCTCTTGTAGCTTCTAATGCTAGATAAATTCTAAAGGAAGCCGTGTATAATGGGCAAAGTCCCTCAAAGTATGATTATGTACAGGCCTGTAGCTATTTTTGCCTTGTTCCATCATTATCAATTTTCTCTGTCATTTAATTCCTTTATTTATATGCAGCCTGGAAAATAAAAGGTTTGAGTGTTCTTCTTATAACTCACTTGTAATGAGTGCAGAAGTTTTGTTTTTTTCTCTAATCTTTCAGGTGTCTGATACACATGAACTAATTAGTATGCAATTTTATTTTCCTGCATTCTCCCAGTGAACTGAAAATTGAAATTGCCATTTTAAATTTACACTCTCAGCATGTAATTAATAATGGCACTACAATGCTTGTAATTGGCTTGTGATTTAAAGGGTCACTGGCCATGTTTTTGGAAGCAAATTAAAGCCTGAGTAAGTTATATCTGCCTTTTAAAGTTCTCCTGACCTCTGTTTCTCCTCACAGGTTGGCTGTGATAAAATAACACCTGTGTGCTGCTTAGCACTTTATTAGTGATATTAACTTTTATGGTTTGGAAATGCAATGACAAAAAAAAATCACATACATCTATTTTTCATTAATTGGTTCTGAAGTATAACCAAATTGCTCACATTGACTGTTCCAGTTATGAGTCTTTTTTGTCAACTCTTTTTTCTTTTTTTTTTTTAAGCAGTTTCTCTTTTCCCTTCTATCCTTTTGCATTTGTGGTTTTAAAAAAAAATGTTGTTTTTTTTTTTTCCTGATTTCACTTCATCTTTGCTCATTCCTTACATGCGTATTTTTCTATTCCTGTATTAGTTATTCTTTTTAAGGCAGTATGAATCAGAATAGATATGGCCATGGGCAGGATTATTGTTTCTGTTCTCCCTCTACCATATCCAAAATCATGGATATGATCCTGCCCATGGATTACCATCTAATAAAAAACAAAAACTGCCAGCAAGAGTTTGTGAATGTTACTCCTCTCCAGTGAATTCCAACCTATGAATCCATGCCTGTGCCCTTACACTTCTCCTCTCCCACTTTCAACACTCCCAGGTTGGTCTCCCTGTTTTAACCACCCTCAAATTTCTTAATTCATTTTTCCCCTATTCACAACTTTTTAGTGTTTTGTGGTTTTTCTGGACACGGAAATTGTTTTCAGAAAGTGTAAAACCCACAGCCACCAAGAGCAGATTGCAGCATAGCTTACACCTGGAGAATTTTGAGAAAATGCACTAATTACTGAGCATCATGCCACTGTGTGGGAGATGTGTTTCAACGCCTGACCTGTTGCTGGAGACTGTTGTGTATAAATGTAAAGTGTTAAATAGAATAATAAAACCCATATTTTGCTATCTCTCACTAAATGGCATAAACTGTTTCTCCAGAGACATAGTTATGGTTACAAAGCATTTTTTAAAATAAAATATTCAAATATTTATTTTGCTTTTGCAAGTAGTTGGAGGTTTGAAGGATTAACTTACAAAACAGGTAGACTGCTCAGTTTGGTTGCAGAAGCAAAAGTGGGAAATTGGTTCAAGCTGATTATTCAGCTTTTTTCCTCTGGTTTTTATTGCATACAAGATGATCCCAAATATTTATTCTGAGGTTTCTTCTTCAAAGAATTCATCCTTTTCCATCTATATTTCATATGTTTTTCTGTTTGGAATCAATTTTTGAAAGTCAGGTTGTAATTTCAGAATGCAAAAGCTACAGATATTAGAATATATGGAAAGACAAATATAATTCTATAATTTTGATAACTTATTCCCAAAAGGTTTTTCTGAAATTATGTGCTAAAATTCAGATGAAACACAATAATGATATATACAGCAGTTTGATGGAAAATGTGACCAACCCCTAATTAGCAATTTAAATGTATTAGTACTCCAGTCCAAAGTAAAATATATTTGGTTTATTTACCATTTCAGTGTGTCTGTTGTAAATAATACCTTTTGCTTTTTAAAATTTTGCTTATTTAATAACTGTGCCCAAATTTAAGAAAATTTCTTCACTATATTTCTTGAAACTATGAGCAAACATTTTTGCTGCATATATTTTTCATAAAAAAGATCACCTGTGATGGAAAGGGACCTAGCCCAACAGAGTCAGGGCAAAAAATTTCCCCAATCTCTGTCTTATTTAGAATTAATTTAGTTATTCTTTTTTTTTGTTGAAAAGCATAGGGAATGCTTAAAAAAAAAAAAAAGTCTAACTATATTGCCATATTATTGCTGTTTGGTAGAATTTTTGTTTTGATTGAGGCTTAATATGTTTTTTACACAAGAGTCTCCACACCACTTTTTGTTTCAGTTCCACCTCTGGTGCTCTGCCTTGCCTTTTTTGGGACTTTCAGTCCCGTAGCATAATTAAATCTCTGACTATGAATCTCACAAGCTACTATGACACATGCTAAAATTATTTGTATAAAAAAACTTGAAGTTCCATCATTCTTATCCCCAAGCAGAAAATCACAAAGCATTGTGTGGGTTTTTTTTTTCCTCAAAACAAGAAACAAAAAGGCACAGGAAAAAAAAGTTGTTGGCTTCCCCATCAAGAGCCTCCAAAGAGCAAGTACACACCAGGTGATAGCTATTTGCTAATGAAATGATAAAACCCAAAATACACAGAGGCCTTGCAGAACATTCACTCAAACATCTGTTGGTGAGAGCTCCAAGCAAACTGCCATCTGTGAAGCCATTCGTTTTGTCAAAGTTCATTTCCTCATTCATGAGCACTGGTGAACGGGCTTCCAAAAATACCTGTCACTGCAGTTTAAATGTTTTATATCACTTAATATAGCTCTCATCTCAGTGTCAGGTGAACTTTATGAAGTGCAGTCTCAGAGTCAACCTCCAAGGTGATGTGCGCCGCATAGAAAGATTTAACCTGCTAAGTTAAATGCTAAAAAGTTGTTGAAGTTCTTCTTTTTATCGTCAATATTTAAAAATTTGGCTCAATATCATAGAAAAATTTCCTTGGAGGATATTGAGGAGAGGCAGTAGGTATCTAAAAGCCCTTAGCTGTGGAGAATAGAAACTAATAAGGAAAGTGCAGCTGAATGACAACAATGCCACACAGGACCTTTGATCTGCAGGAATTAGAAGAGGTTGTCTGCTAGCCAAAGTCTGCCATAAATCCACTGACTTCAGTGAACTCAATACCAGTGTCTGCTCTCTGCAGACCTCCCTCAGCATCTGAACATTTAGCTTACAGGCCAAAAATGTAATTTATGTACTCAGAGCAGAAAACAAAGGGGCTGAGAGCCTATTTCTTAGTGTAATCATCCACAGACTCCCCGGTGCCCTGTGTCTTGGTGTCCACTTTACATCACACCTCCTGCTTTCATCCCAGGCACAGACACATTCAAACAACTTTGGGCTGAGGTTCTGGGTGCACAAAAACGTTCAGAGTCAGCAGCCCCATGGCAACTGAGGCATGCTGCTGT
The DNA here is from genome assembly GCA_003676055.1 of Chloebia gouldiae. Classification (NCBI taxonomy): domain Eukaryota; kingdom Metazoa; phylum Chordata; class Aves; order Passeriformes; family Passeridae; genus Chloebia; species Chloebia gouldiae. Next base: position 750,316 of record QUSF01000057.1, read on the forward strand.
TATGAACATCATCTATAACGCGCTCTGTCAGCCCCCATGTCAGCTTTCCTTAATTACTGCCCCTTGTGTGGCTGAAGGACTGAAGGAACAGCACCTTTAAACACTTTATTCCCTGCATCTGCAACAGTATGCATACCAACTAATTTTTCCTTTCCCATTTGCCACTTTGACATTAAAAGCAATCAATTCTTAGAAAGTGGTGACACCGAAAGGAACAATCATGTGTCCACTTGTTTTTTTTTTTTTTTTTTACATCAGGAAGAAGCAAGTGAAAGTTGCTCCACCACCTTTGTGGTGGTCGATGACAAAATGATGTCAGGGTATCCTAGTCACCTTGTGGGGAGGACAGCATCCAAATCTGTGACATGATGTCATGCTGATGTGTGATAGTCAATTAGTTTCGCTTCTAAACACTTGCTTAAAAACTGGCAAAGCAAATGATCCTCACTTGTAGTTTTTGTCCTGCTAGACTTGACTTCTAGAAAAGTGTTGTTTCAAGTTATTTCAATAAAGCTAAGGTTCAGGGAACAAACTTTAGGATAAAATAAGACTACATGTCAGGATATTAAGATTATTTTGGTGTGGTATACAGGCATAGGTACACAGTCCCAGGTCCTTCCTCACAGAGCCACCTCAGCAGATCCCCTCCAGCCTGTGCTGCTGCCTGGAGCTGTTCCTGCCCTTATTAATAATAATAAAAATAATAATTTCCCTTATTAAGCTACAGATATTTCTTCCCTGCCTTACTATGCAACCTGTCAAAGTCCCTTTGAGGCTCCCCCAGGGGTTTCGGCCTCTCATCCCAGCCATGTGTGGTCAGTGAACTGCTGAGGACCCCTCACTGACCAGTGAACTGCACTGACCCCTCATCCAACCACTGAGGAACAAGTTAAACAATCCTTTACACCAGGATTGAACCTTGGGGGACACCACCAGTGGCACATCTCCAGCTAGACCCCGTGACACTGATTACAACCCTCTGGACCTGCTGCTCACTCATTTCTCACTCCAAGTTCTCTGCCTTCTGTTTCCATGGCCCCACACCAGTCCAGGCTGTTGGAAGCACAGAAAGTCACCAGCACCATGAGAACTGCCAACAAAAACAAGGGCTGAGGTCAACTCACCCTCCTTGACCTCCTCTGGAAAAGGTGGCATGTGTTTGTCATCTCAAAGACCTTCCAATTTTAGTCACTCACAAATTTGACCTTTGAATTGAGACCTTGGAAAGGTCAAGATTTGTCATAACCTAATACAGATACTAAACCTGACTACAAACATTTAATAATGCTTTAACTTAAAGTGATTGAGCTTAAAGTAAACAAAAAAAAAGTGCCTTTATATAAAAAGTTTATAACATTTTTTCCTAGGGTAATAAATATATACAGTAGTGAATCTATGTAATGCAAGGTAGTAAATAAGTGACAAGTCAAAGATGGTTTATTTAGGGTTGAAAAAGAGAGGGGGAATTGTAGGAATATAAAAAGGTAAAATACTTTAGAAAGTGCAAAAAGGTCCCAGAAAGTAGACATAAAGCTGAAAAAGGCTGGGAAATTTCAAAACCTTCTCATTGGAAGCTAAGAAAATAAGAACCAAGTGAATACATTTATATTTATCATAAGGAACAAGAAAGAACAAGAACTTAGTGATAGTTCGAGATGTGAAAAGTCCTAGATATATGCTTTGCAAAGATAGAAGTTTCAGTCTTATATAATCAATTATTGTATATTGTTTGAGGTTCATAGAAGTCCTTTTGTTAATGTTAAATCCACGTGGGTTCTTTTCTTATTGGTTAGTGTATAATGACTCTGCACCTTTTCTTTTATGCTATTGGTTCAAAGAATATGTAGAAAAAGGCTTTGCATAAACTGCCATATTGTCTTTGATCTAGATTTGCAAGGATGTTTGTTTCTCTGTGTCTCTTGCATTTTGCTCACATGATACAGTCAGGGTCCCATCCCGTTTGTGAGACTGATTCTACAAAAAATGTGAGCATATTTTACTCCTACACTCTTAGAACCTTCTTCTTCCACAAGTGGATATGATCAAAAGACATGGTTCAAGACTTGACTGTCTCAATGAGACTTTCAAAGATTGTCTATCACAAAATCAAGTGAAATTTAATTTTCTTTTTTACCTAATCTTTTGCCTTCAAATTTTTGTAGAAGGAAAAATATTTTGAGGAAAAACATACATTTAAATAGGGAAAAGGGTAACTTTTAACCAAAGGGTAACTTCTAACTTTTCTTTATGAACTTTTTTTTTCCACTTTTGAGTCCTAATTTCAAAAGATAATAAGAAATATTTAATGAGTATGGTTGCCAGGATTCAACAAATAGCCAATTTCTTAGGGTTCAGAAGATATTAATAATTTGAGCCAACTTTCTGTGTTCTGTAACAGCATCTGAGGGCCAAGAAATCATTAGTGGTGCAGTCTTTTCATCAACCACATTGCCATCTGCCCCCTGTGTGCTTCACTAGCCTTTCACTCCCCTTGTGTCTCTCCCAAATCTTGGTCCACACAAACCTTGTCCCAAAAACTAACAAGTTATCCCCAAAGATTGATTAGGATTACCTTGACCATGAAGAAAGGGGACAAAGATTCATATTTTTATACAGGTTGTGCACCATTTGATAACACAGTTATCAATAGATAAGTTTATTCTGGGAATATGCAATGGGATCTCACAGGGTCAGGAAAGCCTTATCTCCTGAGAATTCTCAGATTTCAGGTGGTTAGCACTCCTTTAGTGAGTACATTGGATGTCTTTTCAAACCTTGAAACTCTATAATTCTGTGACTTCTTGGTCTGGAAACATGCATAAGACCTAGATAAAGCCCACTGAAGCCAGAGTGGGAATTTTTCCCAGCTGTCTAAGAGAATATCATAATTTTCTTCACAATTTTTACCAGAGTGCATCTGCCAAAGTGCCACAAAAACAGGTGGAAAGTGTGTGAGAGAAAATACCTCCCAATATCTGAATTTATTTCACAACCAGAAATTTCCCTCAGTGTATATTCATGGTGAATTTAATATTGCACCTTTTTGAATTCCCTTCTTTTCCCTAAGGAAGACAGTTTTCATGTAGGCTGAAAAGAAAAGTATGTGCTTTTGACCTGAGTGTGACATCACATCATCTAGATCTACAAGCTGTTGATCAAAGCTATTTTACAAGGGGGAATACATGCAGATATTTTCAATGGCATTTTTATTTACAAATTCTTAGGCTGATTCTTCCAGATGTCTTCTAGACGTTGTGGGGAAGTTCTTTCTGAGAGACATTAACATTCCAAAGACAGGAAGAGTTTTCACAAGTTCAAAGAATATGGAGAAAGTAATAACAGCAATAAATGTCCTTGGTGTTTCTTAGGTAACATTCAGTTTCAGGTAGCTAATACTCATTTGATCAATACTTTGCAAATAACATGATATTTTGCAGGGCTACAAACCTCTGAACAATGTGAGATTGATTATTGGCCCCTTCTTGAGATGGCAGTCTAAACATGGCAGTGTTTGAATAATTCATATAACCCTGTTAATGGCATTCATAACAACTACCTTTGGGACTAAAATAATGACTTAATAATAAGAAGGAACAGACTAAGCAAGTTTTCCAGTCGGTCTAATTATGTAAACTCTCTGAGGCATAAATTGAAAGTTCTCAACAAAAGCCAAATGAAGTAGGTAATTTTTGATAATTCTCATAACATATGTTCCTCCACATTAGCATTACATGGGCCAAGCAATCCTGGTATTTATGTTTTCCATACAAGAAGGCTCTAACATATATTCTGATCTTTTCACAGAGAGGCAAATTAAATTAGTGGTCCAATTTGCATCTCTGATTCCACATGTCTAATTTAAAGCAGGCACACGAATAAATATCATTGAGGATGGCAAAGGTGATGAGTTGTTTTTCAAAGGTTGGCTGAGGCTGAGATGCAGGTGGGCACAGGGAAGTCCTGAGAGGGTTTTTTTCTTATCCTGAGGTGTGATAAACTGGAAGCAGCAGGAGAATGAGTTTTCAGAGGATGTAGTAGCAAAGTTATCAGGGCGCTTTGCTGGATCTGCATCCACATAAGTGAAACAAAATGGGATCAGAAACAACCTCAGTGTTTAACTGGTCTGTCCTCAAGGTGCAATCCCACAGCCACGTTGGGAATTATTTTCAAAGCAGCCTGTAACAAACTTTTGTTCTCTTACCCTATTGCAAGACAACAATTTACACCATCATGTGAACATTTCACAATAAAACATGTTTTTTCTCTGTGGGGTAGACCCCCTTCCAGCATGTCAGCAACGGTGCTGCTGTGGATAAATCACTGCATATCCTCACTGTGCGCTGCTTAAAACACACATCACTGCCACTGTGCTGACTGCATTAATGCCCTGAACTAAATCCAGGGGAGCTCTGCTGACACTGCTGATTAGGAGAGTATCGAAAAGCCACAGACAGGCAAGACAGATGAGCACCTTGTGTGCAGGTGCCAGCGAGGCTCTGCAAGGGGAAGTTAATAGTGGCTGACCTGCCGTGCCCTTCCCGCTCCTCATCACCAGCCCAGCTCTGCAGCTGGTGTGGCACCAGGGTGAAACAGCAGTTTGTCCTGTTCAGACTGGAGGAAACAATCTTGGAGACTGAAAAGGAAGAAAGGGAAGGAGCTTTCAGACTTGCTGACTTTCCCAGTATTGAGGGGATTGTGTCAGGTTGTTCATTTCCTGAGTATATTAAAAAGCATTTCTATTGGCAAGTATCCCTATTTTTCATCAGAAAATGTTTGTCTGGGTGCTTTCTATCTAGCTTTGTCAGAATTATGACTTTGGAGAAAAAAAAAAAGAGAGGAGAGACAAAAAAATTAAATTTCAATCCTTCAAAACCTGATGAGATCAGCAGGGAAGGGTTGCTGTAATAAATCTTTTAATGCCAGTATAACCTTGATCTCTTATTCAACCCCGTTTTTATGTGAGTAATGGTGAGTAGAAGTAAAGATATATTTACTTTGTGCTAGAAAAGATGAAGAATTATTTATGACAACACTATTCCATCTCATGACTGAAACAGGTAAACACCTTTGTTCTCCACAAAATGCATTTCTGTTTATGAATCTAAAAACTACATTTAAGACCTCAAAAACCCAAGGTTTCATATAAGCTTTAATTTGAGCATTTCTGGAAAGCTTGCTCTGGAGGAGCACTTCAGACAAGGCCGTTCTGCAGGAAATGTTAGTGGTGTTATGCTAACAGAGACATAACAAATGAGGGGAATATGGTTATGGATTCTGTCCAGGAGCATCACGTAAGAGTCTTCCTAAAGTCATTCTGCCATCTCATCCCTCTTCTTCTCTCCTACCTGGAATAATGTAGATAAGGCAGATGCAGTTGGGTGGTTTTTTTATCTTTTTGCCCATTTTATAGCTTCTGCAAAGTGAATATGCTAGCATTTGATCACAAATCGTAAGAGGAAGATGAACACCTTGCACTGGAGCTGTCCCAGTCCCTGCTGTTCTGCTACATTCACACATTACGATTCTGAATTTAATCTCCTTTTTTCCTATGGTTCTAAGGTTTGTAAACCATGCTGAGAAGTTACTGAAGGCTTTTGTTTTGTGGAGCCCTTTGGACTGGTTTACGAAAAACAAGCTCCTACATTAAGTCACAGCTACCAGTGGAGCTGCACACACACTACGCAGATTTGCAGGACTGGTTCTGAATTGCCTCTGAAAATGGTGCACTGTACAATCAACAGGAAACCTTAAAATTGCCTTATTCATATTAACACTTTCTCTTAGAGAAAAAAGTATTTCCTGTTTATTTCCTTTGCAATATGGATTTTTATTTTCCAGGTTCCTGTAAAATCTAGATTGGCTATGTCTTCATGGGTATAGACAACAAGATAGCATCCCCAAACAGATTGGAGTGAATCACTAGAGTCCAAAACATTAGTGAAAACTGTTTAATATTTAGTCACTCCTAGAGGACCAGTGCTGAGAGCAGTGAGCACAGCATCCTGGTCCCTTTTCCCCTCCTGTGGAGAAAGGCCACGGCTCTGTAACCTGCTGTGACCATCAGAGTGCTCTGCGTAATCATGGAGATAGCAGAACTTTGGTGGTTGAAAAAAATAAGTTTAGAAGGAATTTCAGGGACTTCTTACACTAAAGGAGTTGATTTTAATCCCTAGCTCTCAGTCAGACACTGCTCTAGAGGGTATCTGCCTCAAGTGATTTTATTTGATTTGTTTTGGCTATATGAGTGAATTCAGCTCTCAGTTTTGTGCCCAGCAGAGGACCTGAGGTGGTGTTTCTTGCCACAGTCCCTGAACTCACATAAACTGAGCTGACTCCATGCCTGTGCTCTCTTTGTGCTTTGCTCAACACCAGCACAGTGGCTTTGCACCATCCACCCTGTCTGCGGCATAATCCAGTTCTTGTAGAGTCAGATTTAAATACTTTGGTATCTGACTACTGGCTTCATTTTACACACAGTTTTACCTGAGCAACTCCATGTTCATCACACATTCCATTTCCAGAAATCCTCCCCTTTGACGTGCAAGGGCCATCAGAGCAGATTCCACAGCCTGCAGGTGTCAAGAAGAACCTTATCCAAGTTTCATAAAGTTCTTTGTGCCATAAGATTTTAGGGCACTGGGTGTTCTTGGACTGCAGCCAAATCCCTGGCATATCCTGGGTTTGTCAAATCCCATGGAAGTCACTGGATGCAGGAGACCCCTCTGAGCTGGTGCTGAACACAGGTCCTTGAGCAGAGGTCAAGTGTCAAGTCTGAATCCATTGCTCCTAAAATAAATTTAAATGGTAAATGTTAAAAGAGTAAAACCGATCTGTTCTTTCTTTCTTTCTCTTTCTTTCTTTCTTTCTTTCTTTCTTTCTT
>QUSF01000057.1:757295-802673 GCA_003676055.1 Chloebia gouldiae
TGTTAAAAGAGTAAAACCGATCTGTTCTTTCTTTCTTTTTCTTTCTTTCTCTTTCTTTCTTTCTTTCTTTCTTTCTTTCTTTCTTTCTTTCTTTCTTTCTTTCTTTCTTTCTTTCTTTCTTTCTTTCTTTCTTTTCTTTCTTTCTTTCTTTCTTTCTTTCTTTCTTTCTTTCTTTCTTTCTTTCTTTCTTTCTTTCTTTCTTTCTTTCTTTCTTTCTCTGTTTCTTTCTTTCTTTCTCTCTTTCTCTCTTTCTCTCTTTCTCTCTTTCTCTCTTTCTCTTTCCCTCTTTCCCTCCCTTTTCTTTCTTTTCTTTCTCTTCTTTTTTCTTTCTTCTCTTTCTCTCTCTCTCTATAAGTAGATTCCTTAAATGTCTATGCCCGCAATTTCTTCTTACAAGGCCTTTACCATGCCTCATTACTTAAATTACTGAGGTAAATCTCTCAAAACACTATTGATCTTCTTTCATTATTGCTTTTTTCCAGTTCATCTAGGTAATGATAAGCAATCCTTAAGAAGTGGATCTGTGACCTTTTTTAAAAAGATTTGTTATTCTGTTGTTCTGTCCTGGTGACTTTCACCTCTTTGTCTTAAAACATCATCACATATGTAATTAAAATGTATAATTTTCTGTCCTGGATCTTAATCCAAATAGCAGAGCTTCCTGAGCTGTTTTTCCCTCACAATTGCCACAGAATAAACACATTTGAAAAAGCATGTAGCACTAAAGTATGTAGTGTACATTTCTTCACAGCTTCCTACTGAAGTATATTAAATAGGAAAGATTTTGGACCCTGCTTTGTTACAGCCATTGCTAAAGTTGCTGTATTTTAAATTTTTGCTGAGGTCGAATTTGAAAACTTTAAAACATATTAAAGAACACAAAGATACAAAGGGAAAATTAATTCCTGATGTATCCATATTCACTGAAAAGCATGGCATTAACCCAGGAGGGATTTCTAATAAGCAAGCCATGGATACTGGAAAGCATTTTTTTCCCCACTTCATTGGGAATTTCTGCAAACGTTGACAGGATATGTAGAGCTTGGAAAACAAGGCAGCCTGGTTTTATTTCTTATACTGCATCAAGTTCAATACTGCTTAAAAATAAAGCTCAGTTTGTGACTCAAAGGATGGACACTTTTCAAGAAATCCTCTAAAAGGAAAGATTCGGCAAATGGGAATAGAACATACAATGGTTAATGCCATGGTTTCATTAGAAATGGTCCCTTGAGAGTAAACAGGGAAATAAAAACCCCATAAATTCTCACCCAAAAACCCAAAGATTATTACCTGGAAATAGAAAAATTGGTAATTAAGCTGAAAAAATATTAGTTAGCTGCATCATTGGATCAAAAAAAAATTTGTTTGGTGTTGCCTTATACCTTCCTTTTCCCCTGAAGTGAAATGTGAAGATTCACATTCACAGTCAGCAAATTATCAGTGTCTGGTTTCTGTTTCCCTGTGCTTTCTAATTTAGTTTTTCAGATGCTATTCAATTCATTATTAGCAATTTTGTAAATACATGGAAAATTGGTTTACTTGCCTGTTAATTAATATTCTGAAATTCCACATAGAGAATGAACTACTCATAAGGGACTTACATAAATCTTTAACTGGATACTATTCCATGTTAGCTACATTTTTAATGTAGTTATGGGACTAATAGTAGTCTCTGGAGCTATCCTTTTACAAATATAACATGCTTATTTTATTTTGTTTTCCCCTCTGGGGGACCAGGAATTGGGGAAAAGAAGTTTTCCAAGGCTGAAAAAAGTAATGAATCTCTTCTAATTTATACCTGTCTGAATTCCTGTTGTGAGTCCATTCTCCCCACCAGAGTTCCAAATATTCCTGAGCTTTCCTGGTATATGTGGGGAAAATCCTGTAAAAAATCTGGTGGTTTTGTAGGAGGCTTCTCCTCTCTCAATGGTCTAAACCTTGAAAACACACATTGTTGATCCAAAGGTGTTTAATAATTTCTTATAGGGAGAACTATGGTAAAACTACACCAAAAGCCAACTTTTCCAGAAAAGTAGCAGAGAAATAGCAAGACTCGCCTACTCACTCAAAAAAAAAAAAAAAATCACAGAAAAAAACCCACAAAATTCCATAGTGTGGTCAAAGAAACCAGAGGTTTCCTATTGTGCACACAGAGAGATCTTAAAACACCAAAGTCTGATCATCTTACATCCTTCACAGAGGTTAGATTTTATTACCAAGGGGGAGAAAGTCTTCAGGCCGCAGTGTAAACAATAAAGCAATTAAGGTATTTGGACAGCAGATCTGCCTCTGACAACAGTAAAGTTCCAAGAGCCCTCCCACACCTGTGCTGGGACTGCTGCAAGCAGTGGGGACTGCGCTGGGTCAGCTCCAGCCACCAGGGAGCAAAGATAAAACTCATTTTGAGGAGACAAGTGCTAGAGCAGTGTAATGCATTATTTACCCTGTCCCAGTTGTTTGCTCTCTCGCACTTCCACTCCTCTCTTTGCACTGCACATCTGCCCGCACCTTCACACAGCTCTCATGGTGTGACAGCTCTTTGCTGAGCTTCATTTGGTGCAAAAGTCACAGATTTCAGCTGAGAGGGGGGAATGCAGCCATCACAGACCGAGTCTGACACTGCTGAGTTTGAATATCACACCCCTGAGTTATCAGGGTCCCCATGCCAGGTGAGTGAGTAAAGGAGGCAGAATTAAGGCTGCTGGAGTAATGTTGAATTTGTTCGCTCTGAACAAATCTTCCTTTTGTACTTCAAGGCGTTGTGTTCAGCTCAGACAAGCACACGAGGAATGTTCATATCCGCTGATTGATATTTTGCCGCTGACTGCTTCAGGATTTCAGCCTTGATCACTGGGTATATGATTTTTCAGTGAGTGCCAAGGAGAAGTCTAATGTCTTTGCTGTCAGAGCTTCCATGTAGTTTTAGTTTCAGATGGAAGTTTTGCTTGTAGCTAACTTAGGACCTTTTGTATGGTGTTGCAAATTGGCTTCTGACCGAGCAGAAAATATAGCTTTTCGTAAATTACCACTCTTTTGGCAAATTTTAGTAAATTCCCTTTCAGGCAGGAAATATATAGGAGTAACACTATATGCCAAAATTAAGTAATATCCCAGTAATAGTCTATATATCCACAATATATTTATTTATGTGTGCACGCATACAAGAAATAAGCATAGTCTAAGATTTTGGTTCAATTATTTCATTCATTTGCTTCATATATTTGCACATGAAATTAATGAAATATCAAAAGAATTAATGCAAGTATAAAAATAGTAATTTAAATGCTACAGCTATGTTTCTTTCCTCTCATTCAGGGAAATATAAAAAAAGGGAATTAAAAGAATCAAGGATTGTGCCCATCAGATTAACATTGTGCTGTTATTTCAGATAAACCTTCAGAAGAAGATGCGAGTCACTGGAGTTATAACCCAAGGTGCCAAGAGGATTGGAAGTCCAGAATATGTAAAATCTTATAAAATTGCCTACAGTAATGATGGGAAGTCATGGACAATGTACAAAGTAAAAGGCACAAAGGAAGACATGGTAAGATTAAGTCATCTGTATCTGAATGCATCTCATGGTTTAGCTGCCTTCAGAAGTATGAGATGTCTCTGGTATTTAAGCCTAATTGCCTGGCAGTATGATATAGGTTTCACTGTTATTATTTTTCTGTGAGAAAAAAAAAAAGTCAACAAATTTGCATTTTCTCTCTGCTAAGAATTTCTCATCCTTCAATTGATGGTCACATAAATACCATTTCCCCAAGCTAGAATAATCCTGTTTATTACACTTAACTGATTTTCATATTAATTAGTTTACCAGTAATTACTCATTGCTCTGTTTTCAATTTAGTTTTATTGCATTGGCAGATTAGCTTTAACCCTTGGAAACACAGAGCCCATTCATCAATGCTAATCTCTGAGCTGCACAAACAGTATCATCCAGCGGGGTGTGTGTGTTTACAGTTTATAGTTACCACTTTTTTTTTGATGGACCTGTGCACACAGAGCAGGGAAAAAAACCCTTTACTGTGTAAGTTTGCATAGAATTCAGGCACTGCATAGCATTAGATGTAGGTTTTCCTTTAGGAAATTAAGATATGGCGGGAAGAGGGGCATAATGAAGGGGAGAAACACAGCACAGGGATGTCTGGTTACAATGAGGTGTGAATAGAAAAATTCTGGTGGGTTTAATTCATCCCCTCTGTGATCAATGGGAGGGTTACAGTGCACTTCAGTGGGAGCTGGATCTTGAACCGGGGGGGAAAAATAAACATCAGTCAGAGCAAATTCCAGGATTAATTGAACTGTGACTATTTTATGCATTAATCAAGAAAAGAAGGTATAATTTATTTGCATTAAGAGCTTCAGTTTCTGGGAGTGACAAGACAGAGACCTTGGTTTGGCCTAGGAGGCAAACCCATCACAGTACGGCACAGCAGGACATTCTGCTGGGAAAATTTGTGTTGGGCACTGGCAGCACTAAAATAGCTGCAGTTTGGGGAAAACCCCTCACAGACAGAACAATGCGGGTGCTTTTGAGTAAGGGGAACCCACTGGGACTCCAGGGATCCTCTTGACACTCTTTTTTTTGTCTTGTGCAAACGTTGCTTGCCCGCAGGTGTTCCGTGGGAACGTGGACAACAACACCCCGTACGCCAACTCCTTCACGCCGCCCATCAAGGCCCAGTACGTGCGGCTGTACCCCCAGGTGTGCCGGAGGCACTGCACCCTCAGGATGGAGCTGCTTGGCTGCGAGCTCACAGGTGGGATCTCCACAGCCCCCAGCCCTCCAGCCGCTCCCGTCCCCGCTGCGAAATGCACTCGGCCAGCCCGAGATTGTCCACTCTCTTTCAACCCCTTTGTCTAAGTTATAAAATCGCAGAATCGCAGAACCACCAAGTTGGAGGAGACCTTCAAGATCTTCGAGTCCAGCCCAGCCCCAACACCTCAACCAAACCCCGGCACCCAGTGCCACACCCAGGCTTTGTTAAACACACCCAGGGATGGTGACTCCACCACCTCCCTGGGCAGCCATTCCAGAACTTTATCGCTCCTTCAGTAAAATTTTTTTCCTAATATCCAACCCATATTTCCCTTGCTGCAGCTTGAGGCTGTGTCCTCTGGTTCTGTCAGTGCTGCCTGGAGAAAGAGACCAACCCCACCTGAGCACAGGCACCTTTCAGGGAATTGTAGAGAGTGATAAGGTCACCTCTGAGTCTCCTTTTCTCCAGGATAAAAACACCCCCAGCTCCCTCAGTCATTCCTCACAGGATTTGTGTTCCCAGCCCCTCACCAGCCTCGTTACCCTCCTCTGGACACGCTCCAGTGTCTCAATGTCCTTCCTAAATTTGGGGGCCCAGAACTGGACACAGCACTCAAGCTGTGGCCTCACCAGCGCAACTCTTGGCTCAGCTGAGTGACGATGGCCACTTGCAGTGGGACAGGAATGTGTTCCAATAAGGCTGTGTGGTATTAACCCAGTAAAACCTCATACTTTTTTTTTCCTGTGCGGGTTAATCTCCAGCCAGTCCTTGGACACCTCCAGGGATGGTCATTTAGAAATTTTAACATGTATTGATGGCTATGTGGACTCATAATGTCCCACCCTGAGCAGACTACTAGGCAAGAAGCCTCACCCAAGGCCTGAAAATGGTTCCTGAGCCCCAGAGCTGGCTGTGCACTGTTGTGGACCCATGGCAGCAGCAATTATCACAACTGATTTGGGTAATTCCTCCTGGCTATGGGGTGACACCACCCCTGGGCTGTGTGATGTCCTCAGAGGGATGAGCCTGCTTCTCCTGCTGTCGAGGACCAGTCCCGTAAGACACATCATGGTTGGGCTGCTTTAATCAAGATTTGAGTTTGGATTTGTTTTCTGGGTTTAGCAGAAGCAGGGATAGCATCTTGTAGCAAAAAGTAAATGAAAAAGTGAACCCAATATAAACGTTCCTCAGATTCTTATTAAAGCTCTGAAATGTAAAGCCTGACCTCTAGCCACCTTCTGCAAGAACTGTGTTCCCTTACAAATTCAGAAAAGCATGTAAATGTTTTATCCTTTTCCAAGAGATAAACCTTTTTACTGGTGGGAGCACTGCACTGATTCATTTAGGAGTGATTTTTATGTGGCTGCCTTGTTACTCTACTAACAATAGTCATCCAGTTCATGAGTGATACATCAAAACAGCTGGAGTTAAACAATTCTCAGTGAAGACCAAATTCAGAAATGAAAATGTAATGCATTAATCTTGGTGTAGCCCTTTTCCAATATAGATAGGTTTAAGAGTAAATAGAAAATCCTGTCTAGCTGCTTTGTTCTATTAGATTTTTTTTTTATGTCTTCCACTTCTGGAACCACAATTTAGAGTAAGCCCTTGCCAGAATGACTAGGAATTGTTTTGCTCAAAGAACTGTGAAAGCTAGTGAAGTGAATTAATTTCAGTGGTCTCCTAACAGTGTCAAGGTCATCATTTCTTAAAAGTGTGGACAGCTGAGGCTCAGCAGAGCAGTTTCAACCTTACTGAAGGAAAGGTGTAATTACACAGACTAATTCACTCTTAATTGCAGGTGGTCTGCACTTTGAGGGGTCTGCCTTCTCTAACATGACCTGGTGAGAGAGAAGAGAGTGAGTGATAAACAGATAGAGACTTGCAGTATTGGGTCATCTTAAAAGCTAACACCTTCTTAGGACAAACTTCAGCAAAATGTTCAATGAAATCTGTTTTAGTCTCATAAATACCTTTACTTACCAGGACCCACAGTCAGATCTCACTAGAAACAGGATGGATGCTAGTGGAGCCAACCATCAATAAATTAGGCATTAATTTTCATGGCCCTGTGTTCCTGCCTTACTTGTGCCTTGCACATCTCTGTGTCCTGCCATCCCTTCCCTTCACAGAGTATTGATGTGAGGGGAGAAGCAGATCACAGCTACTGCCTATTAGAATACCTTTATTCATTAAGCTGTTATTGATAGCAGCATCAAGCTGTTGTTTTTAACAGCAGATCAGTGCTCACACAACAGTGTCACTTGCTCATGGAACTCACTCCTGCACTCCAGCGTCTGCCTTCCTGCAGGCAGCCCCTGCAGTGTGCTGCTCACAGTCGTGTTTGCTGGTTCCTGTGCACCAATTCCAGCTCGTGGTGTTTGGGGTTTCTCAGCTCCTGCAGAGGGATGTTGGCCCCCAGAAGCTAAACATCCCTGTGGGACTCACTCAGAGAAAACTCCTGAGTGTGTAATTTTCATCTTCTTCAGGCATGCTGTTCCCTAGTAACTATTTCTTTATCCTAATGATGCCTTGTGCAGGCTGCCCTAGAGCAGAGGCTGGGCAGAGTTACAGAATAAAGCAGGGGTTCATTAAAGGATCTCCTCCATGGATCCACCTTGGGCAGCCCCAGAGCCCAGCCAGGGCTGCACCCAAATGCCCCAAAATGGCCCCAAAATGCACGAGCGCTCCCGGGGGCTCTCCCTGGGATCAGCTCTGCTCCATTGGCACCTTGGAGTTCATTGTCCCATTCCAGCTCCAGCCCAGGCAGTCCCACCCTGCTTGTTTTTCTCTCTCCAGCCCACGGGGTTTGTGCTGCTGGGCTATTTGGAACATTTTTTCCCCAGCTAGAGAAGGAATTGTTTTGTCTCCCTGCTCTGTGCAGAGAGCTCACCGTCCCCTCATGTGAAGCTCAGAACTGCACAATAAAGCAGCACAGAATCTGAAAAATATAAAAGCTAAAGCCAGAGGCTTCACTAACAGTCCCTGTAGGCACCATTCACACAACACAGGGAGACTTTATCACACCTGCAGTTACAGACAGGTTCCCTTTTCCTCATTTGTCCTCAGAACTGTGTAACCTGGAAAGGAATTCTATATTTTTTATTTATAGGTCATGTTGGGTGGGGCTTTAAAGCATCAAGGTTTAATGAAAATTGCCCCTGCCCATAGCAAAGGGGCTAGAATGACATTTGCATCTAGATGATCTTAAGGTCCCTATCAACCCAAAGTATTCTATGATTCAAAAATAGGGAGACAAAATTTTAAATCCCTCAATTTTTAGAAAAAAAAATCACAATATGAATCAAAACAAAATCACCAATGTCCTCAAATAATTGACATTTGTTGATTTTGCCAACAGTACACAAATCTTTGTCTAGGACAAAATTCATGCAAACTGCTGCATGCAGATCCATTTGTGGGTTTGCCTTTGCTAAATTGGATATTGAATATGTCCTTTGAGAGTTTGAGCTTTTTCAAAGAAGAGGTAGATGAGGGGTGTAGTATGGATGCAGACTGAAAAGTAAAAATCCTGCCCTCTGAAGAGTCAACAGCGAAAACCTTTGTGTTTATTCCTCCAATTTTCAGTTGCTAATCCCCACTCTTTCTCATTATTTCCATTCTCCTGTTCCATCGAGCTAGATTAAATAAGACCTGCAAACTTATACCTGGTTAGATTTAAACATACAGAGGTATCAGGTATAATTTATCACAGATGGAGGTATCCAAAGCATCTCAAACATTCTAGCCCACGATGCTCCACTGGGTGCAGCCGTGTGTCTGCATCAGCTATATCTGACTTCCACAGATTTCAAAAAAGAAAAATGGAAATTGAGTCCTTTCACAGGGACGTTGAAAAGCAAATTTAAAGGTACAGTGCCGTGAAGAGGACATGTTTCAGGCAGACATAAGCATTGTTATACAGACACACTTGTGAGGGATGACACAAAGCCCTGAGCTGGCTTGGTGACCCTGCCCTTTGTGCTGTAGGTTATGGCTCAGTCGTCCAAACAGCCACGATCTCCTGCAGCAGGGGCTGGGAAGCTGCTGCTCTCTGTGACACAGCACCAGCACTTCCTGACACCTGTGTGCATCACATTTGCCTCTTCAGACTCTCACTGTTCTTCTCACTTTCTCCCGTTACCTTTAACAACTGTCTTCCCACCCGCTCTGGGGCCACGGAGAAGGCAGGCGAGTGTAAAATCCCATTAATCCATGCACGCATGCACAGGCACACAGGCAGGCACAGCTGTTGCTTCATAAATCAATAATAATACTCAGAAAAGATAGAACTGGTGTTGATGGATTGGGCCAGCACTGAATCACAGATTTGACAACCCTTGGTTTTGTGTCAGGAGCCTCCTTAGCATTTCTCAGATGAAACATCCTTGCTGACAGTCCTTGTGATCCTGGAGTGATACTTCAGAATTTAATAATAAGCAAAGTCCCTCTCCAAAGCAGCAGATTAGTCTCTCTTATTTCTATTATCAATTGCTTCCTCCCACTCCCAGGAAATTTTTTTTGTGGTGTTTTTGAATGAGTCCATTCTACAGACAAGGCTGTGCCATTTCCATTTGTGCACTGAGAGAGAATCAGTTATGTAAGACTGGAGGCTTTTTCCAAAAGTTAACTCTGTTTTCTCTTGGTTTTTCATTTGTTTGTTTGGTGTTCTTTTTTTTTTTCTTTTTTTTTTTAATTTAACATGAATCATGTCAACATTCAAATTTTAAATACAGAAGATGTTGCATTAAAGATCATATTAGTATTATAACTGCATGTGTGCAAGTTTTTGACTGCTGGGACATGAAGGAAATGAGAAAACAGCTTATTTTTTAGTGTTCCCATCTCCATCTTTCCCATCTTTCACTTTGCCTCAATTGTTAAGTGTCACTCTACCCCCTTAGCCATACATCCAGGTTTCCTGTCCTCTTAGCAGCCTTCTCTCTCTCAGCCATTTGCCTTTCTCTTTTCTGATTTTGTTGAAATCTTAGAACCATGCAGGTCATCTGCCCCCTCTGGTTTCCAGTCCTGTTGTTTCAGTGCTGCCTCATCTTGCTTCTTCCTTTTTCTGCATCCAAACATACCTTCCACATTCCCAGCACACAAGAGCAAGGCAGAGGAACACAGAGCCACTTATCAATTTTTATTTTTATCTTTTTTCACACGGAACAGAGAAGGGAGAAGCCCAAGATCTATCTTTTCTACAGCAAAATAACTCAATGGTGTGGGATGCCCACAAAAAAATAAGCCATTAACTATTGATTTCTCCTAAGTGATATCCTCCTACTATCCTCCCTCCACAATTGTTTTTCTGTAGGCTCTCCCTCCTTCAGTGGGATTTTGAGCTTTCTGGATTTTTACCTAGATGTCAAATAATTCAAAAGTGTAAAAGAGCTCAGTACTTTTTAACATTTTACTGCAGTAGTGGTTTTAAGAAAAAATAATGTTTGCTCAGTAAGCAAACGCATGGTGAATGTGAGGTGGCATAAAAGCATAAGGAAAATCAAACAGAACAGGGGAAACAATATTTTCCTGTGGGGAAAAAAAAAAGCGAAAATAAGATAAGCACAGACAAAAGTAATCTTTTCATTTTGTTTCGCTTCATAAGTGTATGCCAGGATAAAATATGTTGAATTCTCTATCTTGATTTTGACTCACCCAAGCAATTGTTGAAACAAAGCGCCTTGAATTGACTATTTTTCATTTATTTGTTTTCGAGTGTCTTCAACAATAGTCTTGATTATATCTTTTTCTTCAAGTATTGCAGGTTTTCTCTGCCATAACAGAAAAGCTAAACCCCTGACAGAGATAAGCAGATAGTGCCACTGATCTTGCCCTGCTGTTCCAGGTTGCTCTGAGCCCTTGGGGATGAAATCAGGACACATCCAGGACTTCCAGATCACTGCCTCCAGCGTTTTCCGTACCCTCAACATGGACATGTTCGCCTGGGAGCCCAGGAAAGCCCGGCTGGACAAGCAAGGCAAAGTTAATGCCTGGACCTCCGGCCACAATGACCAGTCACAGTGGTTGCAGGTAAATTTTCACGTGGATTTCCCCAGATCTCTGTCTTCTTTGTGTTCCAGGCGTGGGGACTGTTCTCTGCTTCAGTTTTATATTAAAATTCCTCTGTTTCTGACTGTGACCCTCCCAGCTCTGCCACAAGCTCTGAAGGCCCAACATGCCTTTGTGTTTTTGTTATCACAGCTGCAGGAAAATTTGCTCGGGGATGCCTCCACTAGCCCCAGTTAGTGAACAGAAATGGTGGCTGCAGATCTGATTCACTGAATTCCCCTCATTTGTTGAGAGAGATGAGTTTATTTTCCTTTCTTCTGTCCTTCCAAAACTCCCTGGAAAAGCATATTTACCTTCAGCTCTGTGCACCTTAGCGAATCCTGCCCATAGAAATCATCTCTGTCTAATTAAGGCTGCCCAAAATTACCTTCTGACAGGACTCTGGAGCCAGCAAGACTGATTCAGCACCTGAATCCATTATAAACCTGTGCACGGGGGCTGTTTTCAGCACAGGAATTATTCACACAACTCACTAATGTGAGAGATTTCAATAAATCACCAGTGTGGAAGCTTGTTTGACCAGCCACTGACACATTTACATTTTTTGAACTGTTGAAAATAGCAGTGTTTTCAGTCAGCTGCCACTTTGCAGTGCAGCTCTCGGTGGGAAGCCTCAATAGCACCAGACATGGCCACTAACCCCCTGCAATCTCTCCACATATAAATTATGACATATTAGCCTTTTTTGCCTACAGCTGCTGAGCAAGTTAGGAATATGATTACTGCTTTTTCCTCCCAAGTTTACACACTTTCCATAAAAGGAAGGAGAAATTGCCCTGCTTAACTTTGGAATAGCTGGAGATCCTGGAATCTGCTGAAATTCTTTTAGAGCAGCATGTTGGAAGAGCAGTTAGTAGCTTCTGCACAAGATGAACATTTCATTGCTGTGTTTTATGGTAGAGAAGCAGATGAAAATGTTTTTCCACAGAAAAGGGAGGTGGTTGCATCATATTTTAGCCCCATCAGTCAAACCAAGGGTGCGCAGAGGCTCCACAGAAATTTCCTGTTGTGTGCTCTTGCTCCTGTGGATAACAGTGTATTTCTAATTAACTACAGATGGCAAGGAGCTGCAAAGTTAATCTTTAAATTTTCAAAATTTTCAGGCTGTTGTAGTCTTTCTATATTTGAATTTACCTGAACCTGCAAATTTAATCTGATCAATTGCACTGTCTTTTCAAGTCTTTGAACTATAAGGAATAATTTTTATTGTCTGGTCAAAAAAAAAAAAATTTTGAAGAAATACTCATCTTTTAGTTAGTTTTTCATATGATTTCATATTCACTTCAACAATTCCACAAGAATATTAACAATCTACCTTTTCCTGAAAATCACTATACATAATGATATTTCTTCAAAAAAGGATCCTAACAGGATTTCATGTTTAGGAAAAAAAAAAAGTTAAGAAAAAAAAACTAAACTAAACCTCAAAAGGCATTAAATCCACTTGTTTTTTCAGTGCTTAAGGTGGTCATTATCTTCTGCTACAGGCTGGTTATTCTGAATTCAGGCCATGACTTGAAACAGTCTCATATGCTTTGAGTGTAGGTAATGATTCTGTAACAGAGACATGTCTATCATTTGAATTCATCTGTTCATTCTTGTTCTCCCTGCTGGTAGTTCTCTCCGGGTTTTTGGTGGTTTTTCTTTCCCTTAAAACACAGAGTATCATACTGAAGCCTTATTATACATTGACTCAAAGGTATATCGTCCTGCTGCTGCTTCCACAAAGCTTAGTCAAAACACATTTGTAAGGAAACGGGTGTGAAAGAAAATTTGTCTGCATGCCCGACTCCCTCAGCCATTCCACAAAGAATTGGGCCCAAAATGATGATCCCATGGTACCCTGAAATGGGTTTAAAGCCACACATTTAACTTCTGGATTTTGCTGAAGTAGCTGGCTTACCCATATCATATTTACCATGTCAACTTTCCATGCCTTTTGAATGTTCTCCACAGGCCTTTCTTGCTTTATGTTTTCTGATTTTCACGAGAAAGCCTGAAAAACTGGGGGGAAATCCTGGTGTTTTCCTTTTAGGATTATTGTTGGGGTGTGGGATGGCTTGAACAGATCTGGTCTGACTAAATGCTGTTGTTGGGGTATCCTTGCCTAAGCACCATTGCTACCAGCAGTTTAAAAGCTGGTGTGCTGACATCCATCTCAGAGCACCTGCTGCAATAATGTTTGCTCAGAGGTGATGTTTGAATCATGCATCAAATGCTGCTTGCACTTTTGGATGAACTCTAGAGATAAATTCTCCTCTCTCAGGAGCTGGGACTGTTTTGCGCAGTTTTCTTTCAAAAAAGATAACTCTGAATCTGCTATGCATTCTAAAAAGCAGCCATTAACAATTAAGCTCTTTGGTTTAAAGTGCTTTGGATTGCTGCACCCATAATTTTGGAATACAAAGTATTTTGTGTGTCCAGACACAGAATGGGCATTTTTGGGGACAAAATACTCACCTTAATCATTCTGCAGTTGTTGAAAATCTGCTGTGACTTAGACTCTACAAGCTACAGATTGCACAAATAACATTTATTTACACCAAACACCACCATTAGTTATGAAAAAATGTATTTTCTTGACATAAAGGGAAAGCTAAATAGATGACATGACTAAAATTGTACTTTTCTAGCTCAGTCATAAACTTGGGTCTGAATTCCCCAAATGCTTCCTCAAAGATAACCTTGTCATTGCCTTGAAGAGGATGCTGCAAG
Organism: Chloebia gouldiae; assembly: GCA_003676055.1. NCBI lineage: Eukaryota > Metazoa > Chordata > Aves > Passeriformes > Passeridae > Chloebia > Chloebia gouldiae. The sequence goes on from QUSF01000057.1 coordinate 770,849, forward strand.
TTTTTGGAGTGCTCAGGCTCCTTCTGGACACAATCCAGGATTGCTCTTCCATTTGGTCACCCCACTTACCATTTCTTCACTTATTTGGCATTTAAGGATGTGATGGAGAACTCCCTGCCTTATGTCCAAAAATGAGGCACTGAGGCTGTAAAGATTGTTTTTAAAAGTGCAACTGATATCTCAGGTGCTTGGAGAACACTCTTGTAAATGGATTTTCACCACTCTATAGCTCATTTTCCTAGATGAGGGTATAACTCAAAATAATTAACATTTTTCTCAAAATCCATGCCTGCTCTGTTACTAATTTTCTGCTGTTATAAATTGTGAAATCAGGGCCGCAGCTTAAACTCCCTTTCCTTTATTAATTGTTAGTTAAATTCTGGTGTGTCACTTCGTTTGATGTCCCCAAACACCTGGAGCTTTCTCCTCCCACTCAACCATCCCATCTGAATAAATTGTTTTGTGTGTCATCCTAGTCCTGACTTTGCAACCATGCCAGGGTATTGTCAGTATTTGATCTTAAAACTGATGATGTGTTGGGTTTTTTTGAAGGCAACAGCAATGTCAAATTACAATATTTCTCTTTCTGATTGTGGAACAAGCTAAGTAGTATTACAAAAACCAGTTGGTGATAAACAGATTGCTGGAAGATTGGCAGAGCGACTGTTATACCTACGTGCTTTAAAAATGTGATGATTGCCAGTGGTATTATATATTTGGGTTGGGTATTTTCCTGCCAAACTAATCTCCAGTATTAGACAATATTACTGAGATTCTTTATCAAAGCCATTAGATTGTCTCAGAGCTGCAATCAAATTATTCCTTCTGTTTAATACATAACCATCTTTTTCTCATCAAAATGCCTCTTGTTTGAAAACAAAGGCAAAATTGCACTCCAAATAATTATCTTCTTTTCGTCATACATATACAAAATGCATCTCTATCATGCCATCATGATATTCATCACTTATATTCATTTATATTTATATTCATTTTCTAGCATTTATTTCCAATGTTTAAGCTTCCAAGTGATCAAATCACGGAGTTGTGGTTTGAAAGCTAAGCCAAACCCAGCTTCTATTCTTTTTTTTTAATAGAGTAGTTTCCAGAAGTAGAAATGTGGCTTTACTATGCCAGCCACAGAGAAAGATGGACAATTAGCTCAAATTATAAGACAAATTTTTGAACGAGGAAAATTACAAGAGGTGACTCCTTTTTATTTAATATAGGAAGAGATTATTTTTCATCTAGTATTGGTTAGCTGAATTTGTTTCAATGCTGGCATTCATCTGACACTGAAGAAAAGAAAAAGGAATATTTTTAGTCTCTCACATGGTACTTTCTTCTTTTGTTGTCTGTTATTCGACTCTTTTCCCCCTTTTTTTTTTTTTGATGCAATAATCTGTTCATTTACAATGAATTCTGAAGAATTTAGATAAGAAACCACTATACCATAGAAATTCAGCAAGTCATCTGGAGATCTGTTCAACAACTCACAAGGAGAAAACTGTGTGGATTGTTTAAAATTAAACATTTTTGACAATTTGTGCCGTTAGCAAAATGTGTATTAATACCAGTACTGGTTAAAGTAGCCAAATAAGAGATTTATATATGGCTTGTAGTTTAATTGTTTTAACACCCACGCTGAGTAAAAAACAAAAAAAAAAAAACAAAAAACACACCAAACAAAAAAAAAAACACAAAAAAAAAAAAAAAAAAAAACCCAAAAAAAAATTAAAATAAAAAAAAAAAAACACGCAAAAAAAAAAACCCAGAAAATGCTTAACAACATCTTAATTAAATAAGGGTGTGAAAGTCGCAAAATTGGAATAAAATGAAATTTTCATTTAATACCAATCTGGTAATTAACATAATGAGGAAATCGCATAACTTCTGGAAGGGTTGGATTGCTAAGCCATGCCTCATGAGTAGGCTTAGGTGTTCTGTAGGAGATGTGAACTGAAATATATCACATTATAAGGAGAAGACACCTGTATTTCTCTGCAGCTTTAATAAACCACAAGGCCACGAAAGAAATCAATGCTCTTTACAGAAACATAACAAAATTGGTCTCTGGTTCTCCAGATGCAAAGCTGGTGCTGTTTTTTTTACTAGAATTTCTACAATTATAAAGTTCTGAGATTTCAGGTAACAAAATGAAAATTGTGGAGATATCAGCCCTTTTTTTGTGCTTTCTGATGGGATAAAAAAAATTATATTTACAGAAATTTTATCTTTACAATGCAAAAACATCTCTTTTCTGGCAGCTGCTAGTTCTGCTTGAAGGACTTAATTTGGACGCTGGGTTTTGGCACCTCCTTGCTCTTTTGGCCACCTGGATGAGTGGCTTCACAGTGTCATACTCTGTTCACACAGCCTGGTAACTCACAGGATGCATCTCAAGGCAGGTTGGGAATAAATTATTAACACAAATCTTTACCACTCTTTGCCAGAGGCTTGCTATGGATAAATTTTCCTGCAAAAAAAATGCAGCGGTAGGATAAGGTAATAATGGACAAAGAGCTCTGAGTGATTTAGTCAAAGACAAAAGGAGATAAAGACTGATGCCCAGTTCTAATTTTCACACTGCTGAATGTACTGACTTTGCATTGCCTAGGCTAGAACATTAAACAGGTCACTTTATTCACTTCTTCAATGACCATAAACCATAGGTTTAGTTTTGCAACAAGATGGTCACTATTTGCTTTCAGGACAGCCTGCAACTCCAGATGACAAGATGAATAAAAAAGCTTTTTTTTCCCTTTCTTTTTTATTTTTTCTGGTTTTTCTTTTAAATCTTTGTATGTTGCCAATCTGTTTTTAACAGTGCTAATATATATATTACAGAAATTGTATTAGGAGCTATGCCTTGATTTCCTACTCAGAGTTGTCTTCCAGCAGTATTTGATGGCCATTCCAGGGTTTGCACTCTAACTCAGTTTTTTCCCTAAATCATTTCAAATTAAATGCATTATTCACATTAATAATGCTACTAAATTGTGCACTTCAGCATTGCCCTTCCTAGATTGCTTTTGACTTTGCAAAGCTTTCCTCTGGAATTCACTTTATGGAAATGTTTATAGCAGTAATTGAATTTAAACCTAGAAATTAAATAAGGCAGCATAAAATCTTGGTTTATTTTTTCTTTGAAATGCTTTATTTAGGCTGTATTCTGTCATTTAGGTAGCAAAGTCTGAAGCATCTTTAGAATCATTGATTTTACTCTGGAAAAATACAGAGGGATTGTTAGAAGGACAGGCAGAGTACAGGAGCTCTCTGCTGCAAGTTGTCCAGAAAATAGGCATTAGACAGACATAGCATAATTATACTCTGTGACTAAAATTTGTGTGATATCACCTTCATAGGATCATAGAATGATCAAGATTGGAAGAGACTTTTAAGATCAACAAGACCAACCCTCAATCCAGCTCCACCACTAAACCATTTAACCATGAACAGGAACAAAGACCCTGTCTGAGTTGTAAATTAGCTATGGATAACAGGTTATAGTAGAAAAATGTTGTGTTTCACAAAGTCCTGCTCTTCTCCCTGAATTATATTCCCTGCTCTCTCTCTTAAGCCCTCAGTAAGAACTAAGGGGTTAAATCAGTGCTCCAGAGCCTGTCTTTGACACATAACAAATTAATCATCACTTACAGAAATTACATGGGAAGTTTCCCTAAACAGTGGAATCCTGCAAGAAAGTATTTGCAGCTTTCCTGTGAGTCTCACTCCCCTGCAGATGAAAGTTAAATTGAGTAATGAACCATTTCCTATTACAATAACAGGTTTTGATCTTGCCTCAGAAAATCTGGGAGTGTAAGCAAAACCCGCCCGGTTGTCGTGAATTTTGATGTACACGGGATCTGAGTCTGAGGCAGTTTTTTTTGTTGCTGTGTGTTTGCAGTGGGAATGCTGATGTTACTTGAACAGCAGCACCTTCTGAAAACGCAGTGCATGAAATTTTAATGGAAAGATGTTAGTTTTTCATTGTTTTAAATTCCTGCCTGTTTTACCAAGCTATCATTTCCACTGGCTTGAAATAATGTTCTGTCTCAATTTGTGAAGCAGAGACACATTTCCTTTGCACTGCCTTAAAAAAATAAAATAGCTACACAATTGGGTTAGGTAAGAAAAAAAGGGTCCAAATGTGTTTCTTATTCGTGCCCTCTTTTCCATGGTGGTGCTTCAAAATAGCATCCACTTTTTCCTAATAAAATTGTTTGTTGTTTTTGTAGCTACCCATGAATTGTTTTGTGACTCAAGCAGAGTTGGTCACAGTTGTTTCATCTGGAAATGATAGAGAGAAGCAAAACGACCTTGTCAAGGTCAACTATCTTTAAGAAGCAAAAAATACCTGCTGTAAACAGAGATGAAGCAAAAAGCCAGAGCACAATGAGGGTCAAAGAATGGAGTGGAACTGTATCTAGTCCTGTTTTCCAAGAACATGATGTTGTATTAACTGAGATCTGATATCTTTATTAGCCCTGCACATATTTTCCCAAATATTACTTTTTGAATAAGCAAGATACTTAATATTTCCTTCATGTATCTGTCAGCATCTCATGAGTGAAATATATAAGGGTCAAGGAAATCTATTCTCCTCTGAATAAGACTCAATTTTGCATTCCTTTTATGCCACTTTGAAAATGCAGTGAAGCTTTATTGTGAGATTCTAGTTGGCTTCAGAACATTTTTGTTCAAAATCTGCTATGAATTTTTGTATTCTGTTCCCTGCATAAAGAGCATAGAAACAGAATGGTTTCTATCTTGTCAAAAGAGGAGCAGAGATGGTATCTTTTTAGCTAAGTAAATAATGACATTGATACACAAATATAAAGAAGGAGTGGTGGAAAAGGAACTTGAAATTAATCTAAATTTGAAGGCAGCAGAACATTTTGTATCTTTCTTCAGAGGAGAGGGAAATGTGCTTAAAACCAGGCTGACATTTACCTAGCAGTAAGCAGAAAATGAAATTGTCGTATCTCAGCATGTTAAAGCACCACAGAAAGTAGATATGAGCATTTCCCTGTTGGTTTCTGAATCTTAAACTGTCCATTGGTTTCATAATGTATTTTTCCCTAATAACACTCTACTCAAAGTGTTGATCCAAGCAGAATACTTGGCTCTATTTTTGTTTGTTTTTGATTTCCACATTAAGTCAGCTGTGCCTCTACAGCAATGTGCTGTGCAAGACCCTCTTTGCACTCTACTTAATACATTCATCCTGCTCCCTCCTCAAGTAAAGCAAGAGCAGTTTCTCTGTCAGAAAACATGACAGAAAAGAGAAAATCTCAGCAGAGAAGACTTTAAAAGGGAAATCACTGTAGACACTGAAATACTGCAACTAAACATTTTCCCAATTATCTGGGCCTTGTTCAAGAGCACTTTGAGACTTGTAATATAAAGTATCACAACAGACTTTCATCAGAATTTCCTCACTGAACTTTTTTTGGCTTTTGTTTCTATACATCTATTTACCCAACAGGCTTAAAGATATAAATAGACCCTTTTTTTTTTTTTCAGAATGCAGCTGTGTTTTTAACGTTATAATTCATTTACAACATCAGACAGAGCTGAGAAGATACCTGAGTTGACAGTGCTCATACTTACATTTGATAGTTTTCTCTAAAATAAGCCAGAAAATATGTTATTTTAAAGCAATACAAGCTTTGAAAGTTAGTCCTTGGGATTACAAGAACTTCCTGCTTAATTATGTACTATACATAACCAAGCCTTAATTGCTTTTGTTGCTGGAGTGATCTCCTAGAAGCTTCATGTTTAATTAACTACAAGATATATTAATCCTATTTCAAGCCGTCCTTTCTTTGTTGTATAATTAAGCAGAAAAGTATTTTCACAATTAGAAATTAATTCTATATATAGCTAGTGAAAATAAAGCACCTCTGTAAAGAAGACACAGGTCTGTTTATTTCTATGGCAGAAGTAAAAATATTTAGACCCACCTTAATGGGTTAAGAGGTAATGAGAATTACAGCACACCAATACTATTTTCAGTCATAATTATTAAGAAGAAAACTATCAGAATATTACTTAAAGACCTCACTGCAGATGGTTAATGACCTCCCTTTCGCAGCATCAGAAATTCAAAGGCTTGATATGTTAGGTATAAATATTGGAACAGACCCTCCCTACACTTTTCTTTATCTGAATTTATTTTTCTTGACTTTGAGATGTTCTTCAGTTTCTCTTATTTATACTTTGGCTGTGCTACCTCAAACACTGCTGCTGCTATAATACAAGATAAAAAAAAAAAAAAATTGAGTACAGTTTTCTATTTTCCTACAGAATCCTGAGGATCCTCAACTTTTAGAAGCCTCAATAGCACATTGGAGGAGAAGTTAAGATTTGTCCTTTTTTTTTTTTAAGAGACAGAGGTTGGAAACAGCTGGGGCTGCCCCTGGATCCCTGGCAGTGCCCAAGGCCAGGCTGGACACTGGGGCTGGAGCAGCTGGGACAGTGGGAGGGGTCCCTGCCATGGCTGGGGTGGCACTGGGTGGGATTTATGGTTCCTTCCAACCCAAACCATTCCATGCCTCAACAAAGACGGTCTTGTTGTTTTCAGCACCTCTCACTGGCACAACCACTTGACTCAAAAAACCCCTCAGAGCTCCCTTCTTCTTTACTTACTAGTGTTGAACAATTTTATTTTTCACAGCATCTGCCGCCAAACCTTTTATTCTTTTCACTTCCCCACCCACCCCGCCCCCCCCACCCCAATAAATTTCAGGACCACTGTAGGATTTGCTCTGCTTCCCACAACACGTCAAGAGGGTTGTTTTTCATTTGAGGGGAGCTTAGAAGTCTTGTTTTCTGAGGTTCACAGCAATAATTCATAGTCCTAGAAAGTCTTTTGATATTAAAAATTAAATCTCTGTTTTATGAGAATTTAAGAGCTATTTTGGGGTTATTATTAGAGAGTCTTAACATTATTCGCATTATTTTCTTTATTCCCCATCCTGCTATATGCAGTTTTGTGTTGCTAAGGGAATATGACCCTGTAAATATGAGCAACATGATTTTTATTATTTTTTTAAAAGTTCTAATGTAATTTTCCATTTAAAATATACATCACTGACAAAAGAAAAAAAAAAAAAAGAAGGAAGGGTCTTTTGAGAACTTTGTATATCTGAGTTACTTTCTATCTCTTCAGATGCACCTTTTTTTTCCACTACAGTTTTTTCAATTTTCTGATTGCATTGTACTCCACTGGAAAAATGTCATAAAAAGTTATCTGGTTTTGGTTCCAATGAAACAATAATGACTCCTTCTATTAGAGCAAAAGAGGATGGTTCGTGCAGGACAACAGCTCTGTAATTTTCTGAGCCTCTAAAAAGTTAAATTTCAAGTGGAATAATGGCATTCTAGGGTAAATGGAGCAATTGTAAATAAGTGCTGTCATGTTCAGTAGCATCTATTTCTGTGATTAAAAAAAAAAAAAAAAGAATCTGTCATCTATCATGGCATCTCACTCAGAAGGTGGAAATTGTGGCTAATCAATTTGCACTGCAGTCCTCCCACACTGCACGAGCCTTCCTGTTTCATTTTGGCTGAAATGAGAACTGAACCCTGGGAATTAGGTTTTTATTTCTTGCATATAAAAGATACAAGCAACTTAAACTTTAATGCAGAAGAAAATAAATGAAAACATTAAAATTAATTATTCAAATTTAATCTGCTCCTCAGTTTTCCAGAGACCTGTAAATTTCATTTCATTTTCACTTTATGCCATTTAGGCAATGTGGTCTTTAAAACTGAAATAGGGACTCTGCAAGGCGCTTTCTGGACAATTTGGTCATCTGTCACTTTGCATTTTGTCATTGCATTATTTCACAGATTAAAGGGAAGAGCATAAAAAGAAACTCAATGCCATGGCTCTAAAAAGGCATTGCTGTTACAACACAGATCTCCTCACTGAACTGCTCTTGATTTTAAGTCATGTCTATCAGGGATTAAAATGAAAAGGCAGGCAGTTCTGTTTGTTACATCAATTAGTTTATCACACCAACTTTAGGACCTCATTTCTGTAGGAGTGATTTAGGAGGATTTTTACAGCTTAAGAACTGCCATTAACTGACACATTTTATAAAATTCTGGGGGGAGAGGGGGACTTGTTCTGTGGGTTTTTTTTACAGGAAGGTCAATATCCAGGAGAAGCCATGCCCACTTGAACCAGAGGTAAAAGCTAGTGTATATTCAGATTTTTTTTTCCCCCAATTTGAGTAAAATCTTCTAAGTTCTCTGTAGGTACCATAAAAAAAAAAAAATAAAGAAGAGCACAGAAAAAGTGGGTTTAGTATGCAGTATGAAGCATTTGTCACAATATAAGAATTAAATGGTGCCACAGGACAGCAGCAGGTGGCAAGTTTATACAAAATAAAAATATATATTCACACTAAGAGCTCACTCTGGTAGTGATAGTTCATACCAGCAGCCACCTATAGAATCTAAGAATTTACAAATTTTATGCATTCTGCTCCTCCTTTTTTATTCTGTGTTTTCCATTAGGGAATCATAAGAAACTGCCTGTTGTGGATAAAGGATGTGCAACAGGAACCAGAGGGTATCAATAGCCAGGTTTTAAGGGCTGGTTTTACACAGAGTAGGATAGACCAGAGAAATTCTGACAAGGGATTTTGGGGCAGTGAGAAGAAGGTTTGTGTCCAAGGGGAGACAGGACATGATGTCACCCAGTACTTACAGGAAGAAACCCATTGGAAATTAATAAATTAATAAATTCCCTGTGGGGAAAACACCCAAGGCTCAAGGAATTCCCGAATCTGAAAGTGAATGAAAAATGCCTCTGTGTGTGCATGTGTGTGTATATATATATATATGAATGAATATATATATATTAATATATTTTGCCTTTTGGATGTGGGGGTTTTTTTGTTTGTTTTTGGGGGATTTGTCTGGGTTTTGGGTGTTTTTTGTTTTTGTTGTTGTTTTGTTTCAGATTTCTGTGCACAGGTGTAGCCTGGCAATTTTTCCCCACAGAGATTGCATAATTCCATTTACTCAGGGATAAAGTCAAAAAGACTGATTTATGGATGCTACTCTAGGTTTATAGAGCTTTCAGGTTTATTTCTGCAGAATCATGTCCTGCAACTGTTTCTCTGGTTTACCGTGGGATATTTCCTGTAAAAAGATAATTTTGATATGATTCTTTACTGTGCACAAATGTGTCTGCATTTTTCCTAAACCCCTTTAGGCAAATATAAGCAAGTAAATGGCACTCCACCTCTTGAGTCTTACTTAAAGGAAGGCAAAGAAAAATCGCCACTTACCTGAAGTACCTCTCTGGGAGACAAAAAATAAACACAGTTCCCTCCATCGAATCTGCTGAGCTGACAGGATTACCTTTTGTTAGGGGCCTACCTTTAACCAAAATAAAAGATCTACCCAAATTTGTCATGCAGTATATTTAGTTGAAGTAATTTTAATATAACTGTCCAAACATGTTTGGTTTTTATTTGGTTTTTCCCCAATATTATTGGACTAATAGCCTGAAATATATCCCTCCACATCAATTTCAATTCTACAAATGGCATCGTGCCAGCATCCCCTGAAGGTAACATACTCCTTTTCCAGTCACCCCTTAGGAAATGGAGAAAACCCTGGAGGCTGGCAGCGAGGGCAGCCTGATTGTGTGGACAGGTAACATGAAGCACTTGGCATTTGCTTTTAGCAGATCTGCCGGTTTCATCCGTATCACCGAGCTGAAAAGTTCCCTCAGGCACTGGCAGGTGGACAAGGAGGGTGACGAGTACCTGGTGCCTGCCAAGGAGCTTCCTTATATCTTATAAATCCTCTGTGTGCATGTGTTCCTCTTTTGATTCCTGCGTTTTTCATCTCAAGCACTCCGCAGTATTTCCCATTATATGGCTGACATACCTTCACCATGGAATGAATCACCTACATGACAATTAAGCAGGTAGCCAGGAGAATGACACATTTTACATTATTACCTAATAATAATTGCTTCATTATCAGTATTTCTAACCCCTTAAATTACCATTATGCGTGTTAGTGTCAAGTGATCCTCACAATATTCTTTCTGCTATGCAGTAAAATTGCACAGAGGAGCTTATACTTCATGAAGGAATTGAAAATTACTGTGTAGATAGACAGAAAATAATTTTTCACAGAAGAATTTTGGAGACTTACTAATAATCAATTAGATTTTTAAAAGTACTGACAGCGACTTTGATTTCTACAAATGGCAAAAAGTTTTCAGCCTGGTTTAAATGCATAATTGGAGAACAGACAAGCTGTTGGTAGCAAAATATGTGCAAAAAGCTTAATTTGCTGTAACATCCAAACATGGTTCTGGCACATTGATAAATAACCAAGGCATAGACCATAACTGGCTCTGTCCACCACTAGCAGGGTGAAAAAATAGAGATTTAAAATGTGGGTGCAACAAGAGCCTCAATTTTTGCTGTGAGAGCCCTCAGGAGTCTCTTGCTGGTAACAGAGGGTGAAAGATTTTGCACCCCGCTCGAGGTGAAAGCACTTTGTGTCAGCTTTCAACAGGTAACAAAAATGAGTGATTTAGGTTAAAAAGTGGTGAGGGAACCCTGGATGCTTGGCACTGCATCATGGCAATAAAAACTGCTGCAGCTGCTGTGAGGGAATATTACAGGGAGCAGAAGAGGCCCCAGGAAACTGGCATGGAAACGAGAACTTGTCCACCCAAAAAAGAACAGCCAGGTGTTTCTCTGTTGTCCTTGTTATCACCTGGAGGAGGAGGAATGTTACCTGCAAGATGTACTTTCTTAGGTCTGGTTTTTGTTTTTCCCCCTGTAGTGGTTTAATTTGTACAGCAGATCAATGGATATTGCATGGGTGGTGCAATTTAATGCTTGAAAACCTGTTTAGCTACCCTACATTAGAACTCAAAAGTTTTCCTCATATTTAATTTTTACCAATTATTGTACATGTTTCCAAATTAGCACATATGTTCCAAAATATACATTTTTATGTATTTCACAGAATCTCAGACTAGTTTGGGTTGAAGGGACCCTAAAGCCCATCCCATTCCACCCCCTGCCATGGCAGGGACACCTTCCACTGTCCCAGGCTGCTCCAGCCCCAGTGTCCAAAACTGCCAGGGATCCAGGGGCAGCCACAGCTTCTCTGGGCAAAACAAATAATCTCAATTATAAATTACATACATACACAGACACATAACTTCAAATATTTCAACAAATGCCAAAATACTTGTAAAAATATTTAACCTTTCATAGGGAGACTGTCAGTGCATCTACATTTTATTTTTTCTGTGTTTTTTTGCACACTTGACATGAAGCATGCTGCAAGGCCTAATGAGCTGCTCTTGATTAGCTGCATCACAAGGGGCGAAGTGGTGACTTGGTTTTGCAGGATCCATCTGAAGCCCCACATGAGGTTCAAACCCATTGATCTGAAGCAGCACATTAGATTGGATCTTCTGTTGCAGTCATGCACTGGTCACTCTGCCACCATAAAAATTAAATCAGAGTTACCCAGGGGTGGTAATGTTGTCAGTAATGGTGTCTGTATTTCTTTTCAAATTCACGGGGAGATTTTGCTCAATAGCTGTAATCCACACCTTTGCACTGCTGTCCACCTTGCCAAATTTGTGGGATTTAGTGAGCTGATAAGGGTATCCTGAGGTGCATATTGATTTTATTATACAAGTGTGTCACTTCCAAGACAAAAAAAAAAAAGCAGAATCTTTTAAACATTTTTCCAATTATAAGTATCACTGGTACCAGACTCAAGTTAACTTAAAATTTCAGTCAGTCACACTACAGAAATACCCAATATAGCCTACCTACCTGGAAAAATAAGTCATATAAAGATAACTGTGATGTCTTGAAATAGCAGCAGCCTGAGTTGTGTTGTCAATATCCTGATTTAATTTTCTTGTGGGTGTTTTCTCCCTTAAAACAAACAGAGGTTTGCATTTACATTCCTTTGCCACCTCTCCTCCCATGCTTTCTCCTGCCTCAGTGATGCCAGATTTGGAGGGGCAGGATTTGTCAAAACTAAATATTCTGCATCCATATGTATTTATCATTTATGCATCAAAAAATGACCAAATTTGAGACTAGAGAAGCTTGAGAATTAACTACTCCAACACAGGTAAATTTAATGTTGGGGAAACCAATTGCAGAATGTCACATGATAACTGCTCTCTATTTGTATTTGTTACTTTAATGACCAAATGCAGTTATATGTATTTAATCTCTGGCTGTGTCAACACATTTCTAACCTGTATTTAAATTCAGGTGGGTGCTTGAAGTAATCAGCTGTCTGTGGGATGGTTTATGGTGCTGAACATGGTGTGAGTTACATTTTAAGCAGTAAGCCAAAAATAATGAACAGCACTTTAAAATACTTTCCTTTAGGAAGTAGTGGTTTCATGCCTCAGTGGATTAAAAAAAAATCACAGAGTTTAATTTTTAAGATAACTAGGCAGATGACAAGATGGATGAAGAGGTCTAGGTGACTGTATGGCTACCTTTCAGCAGTAAAACATTTCAGAAAGAAATTATGAAACAAACAGTCTGATGAGAATACTCCTAACTGAGCAGCTGTGGGAAGTTTAACCTTTATAATTTTTTTTTGCCTGTCACTGGTGGTGTAGCTGCTGCAACAGCTCCCAGCATTGTTCCAGGCAGTGGAACAAGAGAGAAGCAAGGCTAGTCTGAGTGCTCGTGGGAGCTGAGAGAGCAAGACACAACACTTTCCCCTCTGGAGCCCATGAAAGCCACACTAATTTAAGATCAAAGCCAGAAGAACTTTTGTGTCTCATGATTCCTTGCATCAGTTTGTGGGAAAGAGTCAACCTGAAACATGGGTGATCTACCTGTAGTTTTTTTGGTTTGTTTTTTTTAATGCTGCTATTTCTATTTAGCTGTGGATTAAATGGCAATTTCTTGGGATGGTCTGGCAACACATCAGCTGTGTACATAGCTATGAATTCTTTGCATGCATGCAGACATACCCTTGGAACAAGAGGGGTACAATTTAATGCAGATAAAATTATCAGCTTTTAGGAAAAAAACATATGCCATATAGCTTCATATTGATTTGATACTCTGTTTAGAAAAGGCTTGGCTCCTGAAGGAGTTTGTGCAGATAAAAATATATATTGCAGAGCTCTACATTAAGTGGTACATAAAAAATACTGGCAAGTCCCATCTCATTTATTTTAATTCAGTGCTTTCTCCTCAGAAAGGTTAGTCCCATATTTCTCTGGGATCATTACATTTCATCTGCTGTGCAGAAATAAGCCTGACTTTCTCTGCTATGCAGCCTGAGAATCTATAAACAAATAAAACACAGTGTTCCATATGCAGAGCCCTCCTTTCTGTCGCAGTGGCAAATTTAACACACACATGACTTAAGTGTAGCAAAGAACTTGTAGCATAGAACAGCTAAAAGGCATTTTCAGTGCCCAATAAAACTTTATTTGTGTTATTTTTGACTGACATTATTTTTGTTGATTTTCAGAAAAGCCAGAATTCTGATTAGTGAGGGTAAGTGCATGTAAAAGGGGTGCAGGAAGCAAAGATAAAAGAAGGCTACTCCTACAATAGTAAAAAAAACCAAAATTTGAGGGAGCATTGATGTGTATAACAAATAACATATTGCATGCATCAGTGAGGATGTAGCTAAGACAAGGTTTGCAGAGAAAATGGATATGCCTTATGGGGCCAGCTGATAGGCTTGCTGCCTTCAGCTGGAAAATCATATCCTTCATTTCCCCTACTTTCAGGAAATATGAAACATTCCTGGTTGACAATGGGGTAGGGCAGGCCCACAGAAGGAAGCATCAATCTCAGGCTAAATAAAAATTATGTAAATAAAAGTTTTAATATTTCACTTTTTTTTTTTAATTATTAGGGAATTAAGATCATCAAATATGTCCTTGGCAACAAAATAAAAGTTCTCAAGCTGTGGGTGTGAGCTCTTTGTTATAGACACCTCAAACACAACACCAACAACATCCCCCACACTTTTATTTTTATTTTTTAATTAAATGATTGAGATGCGTTGCATCTCCTGGTCTTTGATTTCCTCTATTCCAAGAAATTTGTTTGTGTTCAGCAATGTTTTTCTTTTTGAAATTTGATTCTACTACCACCTAATTGCAGTTGAATTTATGGAAAATACATTTATACCTCTCTACATAGCATATAAATCCATATATATTTCTTCCTGACGTGGGGGAATGCAGTGCTATGGTAAGAGCTGGTCTCTGTGTACAAATAATTTAGAATTTTAAAGGAAAGAATTAAGTATTTTGGGGAGAATGCACACATAAACTCAAGACTAACTTGACAGATAGGAAAACCATAGGCAAAAATTACCTTTGTTTTAAATATGTATTTCTGAATATATGTAAGTATATATTCCTCTGTGTGTGTCTGTGTGTATCTGTAGATGATATAGAAATAGAAAATATAAATATAATTTATAGAGATAGAGATGATAGAGATCAAAATAGAGATGATAGAAATAGAGACAGATGTAGAGGTAAAAGTAGAGTTAGAAATAGAGATAGAGATAGATGATACAGATTAAGAATAAACATGAGTATTTCTGTAATAAAATAACATTTTCTTGACCACAAAAGACTTCCAGAACACAAAGGAGGGCCCTCCAAACGTACTGAAAGTGCTCCCTCATTCAAATCTGTGTTTTTCTTCCAAAACTTTGTGCAAGAATTTCTGCCTGGGTGTTCCATTCGGCCTGCATGAGTAATTTGTGTAGCACCAGGGGTGAATTGTGTTCCTTGGTACCATGCAAACCTGTGATGTTTCACCCCCCAGCCACTTAAAGAATCTCCACAGGGTGCTCCTCCCACCCAGAGCTGTCCACAGCCGGTGCCAGCTTACAACGTTCTGAAATAAAAGCTTTTTCAGGATCCTGCAGGTGTTGAGACTCCAGTTGGCTCCCAGGCAATCAAAATTCTGCCAGGCTGCTGCTTGCAGATAATTTCACTGCCACCCCAGCCAGTGGGGCTTTCTGTGAGGCGTCCCAGCAAAATAGAAGGGATTATGTGGCTGGTTTGGGCTTGTTCTTTTTTTTTTTTTTTTTTTTGATCTTGTTTCATTTCTAAAAAAAAAAATTGTCAATTTCAAACGCATGTTGCTTGGACAAGCGAAATGCATTTGCTTTTTTTTTCTTGAGGGTTCTCTCTGGCAGTTGTATGTGAAATCAAAAAATGGAAGTAAGGAATGCGGGAGAGATAGCCATTCCCCCCTGGCACTACTGATCCTTCCAAAAAAGTCTCTTTCCTGCCCTCCAAGCATCTCTTTCAGACCAAAGTTAAAAATTTGCAGCCATCATATGATCATCATCTCAACCTCTAAAATCAATAACTGAATGTAAGACAAAATAACAGCATCCATACAGCGAAATTGCATTTGTAGTTCTGGAAATACAGGTGAAATATTGCCATGCTCATGCTTGTTGTGAATTTAGGAATTATTTTCTTGAGCCATCGTTCCACAAGTAAATCCACTGCTGTGAGCAAGCTACCTGCTTTCTACTGTGAAATTCAATGCTTTTTGTAGTGGATATTTTTTTCCCAGTCTGCCCTGTTGCTTTTCATAATGAGGACCATTTTCCATGGAGAGGCACAAGGTATTTCTAAATCAGGGTAGCCCTTAAGTGTTTAAAGAATCAGGGAATCACTTAGGTTAGAGAAGAGCTCTAGGATCATTGAATCCAGCTGTTCCCCCAGCCAAGGCCACCACTGGTCCATGTCCCCAAGAGAAACATCTAAAATCTCTCCAGGGGTGGGAGATTCACCAGGGCAGCCCTCTCAGTGAAGTTGTCCTCATATCTAATATAAACCTTCCCTGCTCTAAAATCAAAAGTATCTGCAGGGAAAGCTTCCGCTGCCTCGTGAGTGGCTTTGCAGTTTTAAGGGGCTGGAATACCTCGCCCAGAAGGTATCTTGGGGATGATCTGTACCTCGGGGTGAGACCTGTGACATAAAAACGTGAATTTCAATGAGCTCGTAACTCCTTGTGAACTCAGGATCTCTGATGCCTGGACCCATATGCCTAAAGCCAAGTTTGGTTTTTGGTTTTTTTGGTTGGGTTTTTTTTGTTTGTTTGTTTGTTTTGCTTCAGCTTGTAGGAATAACTACCCTGGTATTTGTTCAAGAGGTTAATAATCCCTTTTTGTGTGTGTTTTTGTGGCTAAAACAAAGGCACTTTAATCCCAGCTGAAATGCAGCGCAGGGCTGGCTCTGAGCAGAGTGTTCTCACTCACTTCCACAAAGCCTTGAAGTCTGGTTAGTTTAAGGTGACATCTGGGGAAAACACAGCAGTTATACTCCCCGTGGGTGCACCCTGGGCAGGTGGTTAAATGCAAGGCTGGTGGCAAGGTTTTTCTGCAAAGACTTGCTGGGAATCAGTCAGTGAGAAAAAATATTAAAGATGATGTTGTTCAAAATATATAAATTTTCTATTAATCCCTGTGGGGTTTTTTGGGTATTTTTATGCAGTATTTTCATGAGAAAAGCAAACATTTTCGCTATCGGATACCACAAAAAATTTGAAAAATGTGACTTTCACTGAGTCATCTGACATAAGCACAATAATCTGCTGCAAGACACAAATTACTGCTGATTTGTGTTATAGTAATAGGGGTCTATTTTCAGCTGCCTACAGAGCAAATCCTTAGGGAACAGTCCACTCCATGGAACTGAAATGCATGAGTGAGAAACACCTACTTACAGGCAGTGGAGAAAATATAACTTTTTATTTGAATCCTTGATGGAAACTGCATCTGCAAAAAAAAAGCCAAAGATATTTTATTTCTGTCTGCCTGACAGTGTAGTTTCTTGCCTTCTGGTAGAAGTTAATTTACATTGACACATGGTTTTATATAGAATTTTTTTCTGCAACATGCAACTGGGAGAAAGTCAAGTTTATTTCTCTGATTTATGCACCTAAATCAATATTTTTAACCCCCATAGTAAGACAATGGATGTGTCACAGCACTTCCCACCTGCTGAAAGTTAGCTGAAAAATTCTGAGTTCCAAAACTGTGGCTGGCTGTGAAATTTGCTTTCCAAAATTGTGCAGATACTCTGATGGCAAACACTGGGTTTTGGTAAACCAGACTTGCAATCACCTGACATAGGAAAGGCTGCAGGAGCTGTTTAAAAGATTAATCTTTGTGAAAGGAACAAATCTTTGTGAAAAGAGCAAGGGAAAATCAAAACAAAACCAAACAAAAACAAAAAAAAAAAAAGGGCAAGAAATATCTGATGTATCTACAAGGAAAACACATCGCCCAGAGCTGAAAATATGTTCTTTTCAGATTTCTTAATGCTGTGATTTCACAGACTTCTCTGTGTGCCGCGGTTCAAAACTTTTAAGACTTCGACTTGGTTAATAATTTATCACCTCCTAACCCTGTGCTGTTTCATGGCAGAGCAGAGTTCCCTCTCTGTGTTCTCCTTTGTCAGCTGGACCAGAAGTCAGCAGGGGTTGTGTGGGCATATGCAAATATAGAATTTGCAAATATTTCGCTTCAGCTATTGCTTTCTTTGGATCCAGCCCTGTTGACTCTAAAAAACAGTTATGTTTAAGAGAGGATGTTTTACACTTTTCCAGACATTGCTGTACATTTCTCTTTTACTTTTGTTCAAGAAAACCCTTTTCTTCTTTTCCACAAATATTGGTTGCAATTAGCTGTGACTTAAGTACTCCCAGTGAATTTTGGAATATATTTCTACTAACCTGCTCAGCCAGAAAATGGCCTATAATTTGTTTCTATCTAAATCTTTATTAAGTCAATTCAGAAAGCAGCAAGCAGGGTGTTGGGAACCTGTGTGTAGTTATTTATACTGGAAATAGTCGCATTATTCAACACTTTTAACTTATTCACAACAGAATTTGAAATATCCTTTCAAACATTAGGCCTTTAGCAGTCATTGAGTCCATTCTGTGTGTTCCAGGAGGGCTTATAGAGGTTTTATGTGCAGGAACCTTCTCAGGGTTGTTTTTGAGCTGAGAAAAACACAATCTCCTTTATTTATTTTTATTTTTTTCCGCTATAGCCCAGGAAGTGGTTAATCCAGTGTTCTTTTTGAGGGAAACATCACTTTTGACATTTTTTTCTGCTTCAGTCAGCCAGTCAGATCTTAAGTTTCTTACCTTTTAACAAAATTTTTAAGACTCTGTTCCATGTTGAATGGAAGGCTGAGATGGATATATTTATGTGTCTGCATTTTTTTCATGCTTCCACCTAGGTTAGGGTGCAAACAGAGTGAATTAATTGTAAAAAACTGAAGAAAAAAATTTTTTTAAAAGGTGCTGTTGACTGCTGTTATGAGTTTTAGGCATTATTCATAGAAATTTTGTCATTTCCATAAGGAAGATGCCTCTAGTGAAGCACAGGGAGAGGCATTAATTCCAAAATAGAAAAAACTTCAACCACTGCACTCCATGCCTACCTCCAGTCATCAGTGTAAATTTATTTTTCAAACTTAGAAGTGTATAGATGAGTCTAGTAAATAGTTTGTCTGCATTGATTTACCCTGTTGCTTATAGAGTAAAACATCAGAGCTCTTTTGATTAATTATTTAGTAGTATAAATGATGGAATATATGTCATTTTTTGTTTTAAAAATAATCTTGTTACAATTGAGGTGCTTTTCTTTTTTTATATGAAAAGGCATGGACAACATTCTAGGGTCAAATTTGCTACTAAATTTAAAATATTATAACAGCCATATTTTTCCTTTTGGCATTCATATTTCAACTTTCAGACATGTTCTTCTGAAAATGAAAGAACTTTATTTGAATTCTTTCAAATTCATTCAAATTTCAATTTGAAATATCTTCTGTAGAAATTAATTCCACTATTGAAAGGATCAACCTTTTAATTCTGTGAAAAGTGACATTCACATTGCAGAGACAAATCAATTTTGTGAACAATTCTGAATATTTAAGGTCTGGTTGCAGACCAGCTTTAGTTAATATTTAATTAAATATAGGGCATTTTGAATTGGCTGCTGCTGTGTCTGTGGGTTCGAGTTTAAAATTTTATTTTAATCTGTTAGAAAGTTTATTTAATCTAAGTTTCTTGTTCAAATTTTTTATGGTACATCCCAGTCAATCAGTTTTTTGTGGAACTTCCATCATGTAGGCTTTAGAATGGAATAAGTTAAAAGTATAAGTTAAAAATAGTAAAAGTTACTCAGCTGTTACTTTTCTCTGGAATTTGGAAGTCCATTCCCATGGCCGTTCTTTTCAATACCTGGAACCACAAGTGAACCTGAGCCAAGCAGGACAAGATGTAGATCAGCTCCTTCAAAAGGAAAATACTTCACTTTTTATCTCTCAGAATATTTATGGGTTTTTTTTTTCTCTCTGGGTGTGTTTGTTTTTTTTGTTTTGGGAGGATCTGGCGGGTTTGGATGATTTTTGTTTGGCTGGTTTGTTTGTTGTATTTTTGAGGGATTTTTTTTCTCTTCTAGCAGCAGGTAGAGATTTGTTTATTTCTTTTTTTAACGTTGAGAAACAGGAAAATATTTTCCCACCTAGCTCAAGGCACTAACAAACAAAAACTTCAACCAGATAAATAATGAACTTCCGTATTACCACCATTAATTTTCATTTCATAAACAAAATGAGGTGCCGTGCTTGTGCATTAGACAAGCCCGTTTAGGATCCCAACACTTTTTACAAAGTTATTTATTAGTAATGCTGTAAAAGCTGTTGCCTCATTCTCGCTACTAAAAGCCAAGCAGAAGTTGTGATATTTCATTTGCAGAGAAGGATTTTTGTCTTCCCAGGCCTTTGATTTCTGTTTAAAACCCATAACGTGCCAAAACCCCAAGAAGAACACGAGCAAAGACACCCATATTTCTCCTGGCTGCCTTTGCAAGTGTTGCTACGACACATTAACTTCCCCAGACCTCACATTTCTATCAAGTACCACTCTGAATCTTGCTGTAACATCCACCCTTCTTCCTGGCCAAGGCTTTCAGCAGAGCATTAATCCCCAAAATCAGCCGCGGCCCCGCGGTGGCTGCAGAGGCAGTGACGCCTCGCAGGGGGTTTGGGAAGCCAAGAAAATAAATCTGTGCCAGATCAAAGCTCAGTCCCAGGGTCGGGCCTGTCCTGCCAGGAGCTCATTTTTGACCAGAGGTTTATTTACCAAGCTCGGCAGTAGGGGCTCCAGGGTGTCCTTTTGACTAATAGCAGATAATCTTTCTTGTGTCCTGCAGAATGAAGATTAATAGACCTTCTAATTGCATTCAAGAAAGTATATTATGAGATTATTGCCTTGAAGTGACAAGACACTCAGTCTAAAAGGGAAGAGAAATCTGATTTCTTCTGTAAACCTGGAAAAATACTTCTCTGGCTAAGACAGCCAAAGCTGTTTTCTACAATACAGTGTACCCATTTTATATTTTTGTGCTGATTATTATGAGTGTATCACTGGGGGGAAAAAAGCTTGGCCTAACATTTCAGAGGGTAGCACACACACACAAAAAAAAATAATATTAAAAAATTCTAAAAAACCCCAAAAAAATAAAAAAAAACCCAAAAAAACCCCCCAAAAAAACCCCAAACAAAATGGAGACCCCAGCTTGCTGTTGTTTTCAAAATTTGGTATCACAATTTTGTCATTTTTAGTGTATAGCTACAGCAGAATAGCTGTATGGAACAGGTTATGCATAATAATCCCTGCTGACAGATGGGCAAAGTCATTCTTAGAAACAATGGCTGAGTGATTCTGTCTTGGCTACGTTTGCTACGAAAATAAGAATTACGCAGTTAGAGGTTTAAAACACAAGGAGAAACTTCCAGCCTTAACCCCACTTATCTTCTAGGCAGACTTAGCTTTGCTTACAGGCAGGTTTTCGTTAGTGTTTCAACAGTTCAGTAGTTTTATTAATTATTAGTCACTTTGCAGTATCTGGTGTGCAAGCTTATCTTCACTCTGCTCATCGATCTGTAGCCCAGATACTCATACATTATTAAGACATTTTTATGTGCTCCAGAAAATATTTGCATTATTAATTATACAAGGAATAAAAAAAAAAAAAAAGCAACCAGGTAAATAATGAACTTCCATATTACCACCATTAATTTTCATTGTAAAAACAAAATGAGCTGCTTGTGTGTAGATTATGATCCCAACACTTAGTAAAAAGATATTTATCAGTCCTGCCATAAGAGCTGTTGTCTCATCCTCTCTACTGAAAGCCAAGCAGAACTTGTGATATTTCATTTGTAGGAAGGGTTTTTGTCTTCCCAGGCATTGCATCACCAGACTTTGATTTCCATTTAAAGCCCATAATGCACCAAAACCTCAAGAAAAACACAAGCAAAGACACCCACATTTCTCCTGGCTGCCTTTGCAAGTGTTGCTATGACATGGAAACTTCCATAGGGCTCACATTTCTATCAAGTGCCATTCTGAAATTTATGGTTAAATACACCCTTCTTCCTCTGCTTGTATTTCAAATGTTCTTCTCTGTATTTTGGCCAGTGTTTCGTTGCTGTTTTACCCACTCCAGCACCTGAGATTCCCAGTATTGCTCTTTAGAAGAAAACAAAGGAATCTCCACTAGGACAGAGCACTGTCATGCAGGAATTCCTGCTGATTTCCTTATAAACTCGAGATATATTTTGGTAAAATAAAGAGAGGCAAATGAACCATTGTATTACTCCTGTCAATAGCTGAAGAGAGTGGAACAATCCTATAATTTCAACATTATTTGTTCTTTATTTAAAAGTTAAAAGGCAAGCAGAAAGGCAAATAGTCAATATTTTAATTTTTTTTTAACTGTGTAGTTGTTCTTTTTGTGCTATATTTTCACCCCTAGTCATAGCCAATAAATTTGATCAAAAGTTCTCACAATCATTATTGTAAGTTCAGCAAGAACTGCTTCAGATCACATCTTCCAGAAATAAAGCTGCTTCTCATTACCATACAGGATGACAAAATTTTTTTCAATTTTTTCCTTTTTGGCTATTTTATAAAGAATTGAATGTAAATTAAAGTTATAATTTCCTTGTCTATTTCTGTCCATAAATATTTGCTGGGACTGCTGGCAGCAGTATTCAGCTGAGGAATATCATAGAAAAGCAGCATAATACACAGCCAGTGTGCTGTGTCATGACCATATTCATATTTTTATTCTCTCTGCTTTATTTTAATGGCTAATTTCTGTTCTGCCCTTGGCTTTCCCACAAGAATTCCAAGTGGTTGACCTCTCACAGGACAGTGCCCCAGATTTTATCAGCTCTGGGGGTGCACTAAAGCAGCTCAAAGGCTTCTCCGAGCTCCACCAGATGTCTAAGCCTGCTTAATCACTGGTATTTTAATGGGCTATTTTTAAATATCCTGGCATCCTCAAGGGCTGATGGGCTCTGAGTGTCCCACAGCAGAGAGACAGACGTTTTATTAGTGGTTTCTTGACTGTTGGTAACTAATTCAGCCAACTGTGTCATCTCTGCAAAAACCCTCTAATCACGATTACAGCCAGAATATCCCATGCACAGATGTGAAATACCCAGTGGGAGGAGAAAAGGTTATGGATTTAATCATCACTGGTGTTATCATCTCAAAACTCTAAATTTCCTTTTACTTCAGACCTTAAAATACCTGGTGCTAACATTTCCCTTGCGAGTGTTCCCTGGTAAGTTGTGAGGGTGATCCAGATAAGTGGAATTCATTCTGGAAATGGGCAACAAACTCCCTCTGGTGCTTTTGAAAATCCAGAACTTAAAGTTAAAATTTCCTACTTTTTTTTCCTTTTTTTTCCTTTCTTTTTTTTTTAATATTTAATTTTTGAAATACCAATGAAATGAGGCTATTCACAGTTTAGTAAATTGTAGTTATGAAAAGCTGACCTGCAATAAATAGACACTTCTCTGAAAATGTCCAAATAGTTGATCATATACACCTGTTTTATCTGAATTTTTACCAAAGTGCTGAAAAAATACTACAGTAATTTAGCTGGGCTTTTTCCACCTTTTCCAGTAATAGCTATATATTAATATATATAGCTATATATTAATATATATATAATAGCTATATAACAGGGATTATTAAGTATGATTATAACAGGATTATTAAGTATGTAAATAAGGAAGAATTCACGCAATCTGCACTGTTACTTTTTAAGAAATAACAGCTACTTAAGAAGTTGATGGTGGAAATAAAGTAAGTTTTCAGCCTGGTTGTGGGTTTCTCTCCAAAATTTTCAAATAATTAAAAAAAAAAAAAGGTGAAAAAAAAAAATTATGAAAAAGCCTCAGAGGTTTTTTTGACGACCCATGAAGATTACAAAGAACAGGCCTCACCGTCCAATTTATCACTTTTAATTTGTACTGGAGACAGATGATGGTACATGGAATTCTTCCTAAACTGTTTCTTCAGTGCAGTTACTGCAGCCATAAAGTCATTCAGAGAGAAAAGCAATTAAGAGCAATAAGAAAATAAGACCAGTATTTATTATCTTAGCCTAGAGGACTACAGGCATTAAAAATATAGTGACACAGTGTTAAAATCATGTTGAAGGTCTAAGCTTAAGTGAAAAAGAAGCCAGCAAAAAAAAAAGTTCCACATTTTTAAAGGAGAAAAAGAGTGACTGTCCTGTCTTATTTTATTTGAAAGCAACCCATCTCTACCTAGGTTTGAGAAGAAGTTTAATATTAAATATATGACAGCTGGTAGCTAATACATACACAGTTAAATGAAAAACTTTTTATTTTATTTCATTTTGCTTGGCCTAGGAAGCATTAAAATCCTGCATAGTGGAATATTGATCAAAATGCTAGAAAATGTTGCTTTCTATTAAGTTATTATGGCTTCTTCTAGAGCAATTCATTTGTTGTCATTACTTGCTTTAATTATTTTTTATATTGTATTATTAGATATTTACCCTAATAATATATATCTAAGAGACTGCACAATGAAAACTCTCTCCTGTGCAAGATCCTGTGATGAAAATTATATTTCTCTACAAAGAGCATCTAGTTGCTCAGTTGTTTTTTTTTTCCCCCATAACAGTTTTTAGATCCAATTGGTCATGATGGATTATAGTTTGGGCTTGGTTTGGGGTTTGGGTTTTTTTTGTGGGTTTAATATTTGGGCTTTAGGAAAAAAAAAAAAAGCCTGAAATGCTGAGTTTCAGTTTACAAAACAGAGGGGCTGGCGAAATGTTTTTAGAAACATACAGATGTTGCACATCTGCAGCAAGCACACTGTACCAGCACTAATTTTCCTTTGGATCCCGATTTTGAGCATGGAGGAAATTGCAAAGCACCTTCATCTGAGGCAATAAGGCGAGGAGAGCTTCATTCCTGCCTTTTTGCTGTGGACATTACAATCCTGTCCCTCCTTCTCTTAGGGCAGAGGTAACAGCTCTGACTGTGCCAGCTGACCCTGGAAAAATCAAGGCAATCATGAGGCCTTAAATTTATTTACTTGGAAAGCACATTAGTCTCTCTTGGTGGGGTTTGGTGTCCAACCATGATTTCCATTATCTTAAGCATCCCAAAATAATCTGAGGCTTCATTGTTATATCAGGATATTTAACAGGCAGGTCTATACTTTGGTGAATTAGCAGCTGGAGACAAATTGTGGCCTTCTTCTTTCAGTCTCTTAAGGGTAAGAACTCTCCCCACCTTGGCAGTGCCCCTCTCCAGTTATCATATTTGTTGGATCCAGGTGTCTTTATTCCTGAAACCAGTGATTTTGTATTTGCCAAGTGGATTGAGTTTGCTCAGCATTCATCAGTGTTATCTGATGAGTGATTTAAAACAAAAACAAAAAAATAATTTAAAAAAATAAAAAAGAAAACCACAATCTACAGGATCGTGAAGGTAAATAAAAGAAAAATCAATGGGGAAAAATGGCATGTCTAAAATTACAAAAAAAAGCTGAACATAGGATTGGCTACACTGGGAACAGAACCATAATGTCTGTATAAAGACAGGACTTAACTGAACACTTTAAACACTCCTGAAATGATGAACAGCTGCAAGTCACAGTGAGCCATTTCACCATTATTTTCACTGTGAAACAGAGCCTGGCATTCCCTGGATCCTGAGGGTTCTTTCTCCTCCTTTGACACTGCCAGGCTGATGAGGAGTGTGTTATTTTTAAAGACACCTTCACTTTTCATGCACTGGTTCACATGGTGGGCTACCCTCACAAATCATAGGGTCCCTTCAGATTGCATTAAGCCAAAGGATGTGCTGAAAAAGGTGTTCCAGGGCATGTGGAAGTGGAAACCCTGCAGCACAGCCGTGCAGACACCCTGTTCTGTGGTGCCAGCACTGCATATCTGCTCCCGCTCCCCTGTGGTGTCTGTCAGTGTGAATGCTGAATAAATGTGCCTGTTTCCCAGTCTGAGGCATTTTGGGCAGCATGGTTGGGTTTTGCCATGTGTTGGAGAACCAGAGAATGGCTGAGGTTGCAATGAACCTCTGGTGATCATCCCATGAGCTGCACACCAACACTGAGCTCGTGCTGCACATCTACGCAAGCGCTTCCTTAGGAATGTTTCACGCTCAGGTGTATTTATCTTTGTGCTCTCCTTAAATTAATTCTCCTCCAAACCACCCTGAATTGTCTGTAACATCTGAAACAAGGTGGAAAAAGGGAAAAGGGAATAGTTACAGCCCAAGAGGCTTCTTTCAGACACAAGATGCTAAACTGTCTTTTGATCAGCTGCTTGTAGAAATGTACATTAACTGTAGACCATGGTTCTTCTTGTAACCAGCTAATGATCCTCTCAGTTGCAGACTAATTGCCTCTACCTCCTTCTAAATTCTGCTGCACTGAAAAAGCCAGAGCCACATTCTAATCCTGTTAATCACATTCAGCTTTGAAGGGTACACACTGGTTGTGTGTTAATTCAACTTCTCTCCCTGGTAATTTGTTTGATTGCCTGTTACTCGCAAGCTGCACTAACTGAATGAAAGTGTTCCATGTCCTGATGGGAAGTTATGACTTTCATTTAAGCTATTTTAGTGCAGATGTTTTACCTAGAAAGTGGTGTAAATTCTCCTCAACTTTCTGCTCTAAAGTAGTTTCAATACAAAAAATGGAAAGTGAGGTAGAAGGTAATGAAGCTACAAAGTAAAAGCTGTATTTCTTTAATTTAAATAATGATCTTTATTGCCTAAAGACGTCTCATCTGCTTATGAATAAATAAGTAAAAAAAGATGTTAAAATATGAGATGGAAATGCTGGTGCTATATCCTCTATTCTTTTCCTTAATTTCCAGCAATATGTGTTGTCTGTATTGTCATGACTTAGAAGAGAGTCTATTTATTCTTTTTTCTCTTTTTTTTTTTTTTTTGTAAAACACAAGCCCACACACATATACAGTCCTATGTAATTCTTATTGAAAAAAAAACTGAGCAAATGCCAAATTACCTTCCAGCTTCCCACATCATTTTCTGTACAAGAGTGCAAGGCCATTGGATATGTCCTATAAGCACAAAACAATCATTACCAGGACATTTTTATTAACACTGGATGTATGCGATAATAAAGATTTATTGTGAATCTACCTTTGGAATCCCCTGAATCTTAATGAGAATTTTTTTTTTCTCCCTGTTCTGAATTTCAATGAGGAGTACTCTGAGTGTCATGGCCATGTTAAATATTTGTGAAATCCTCTCAGCTCACTTTCAGCCTTTTTAAAAATAAACAACTGGTTTTGTGGAGGCATTTTTTTCAAGCTAACAGGAGAGACATTGACTTTTAGTATAAGAAGCATTCTCTGCTAAAAAAAGGTTACACTTGTAAAATGCTAATGTCAAAATTATTTATAAAGAGAATCTAAAGTTGACTCTGAAATGTTTAGTTCAAAAGCTGCCTGAAATCGTGGACCAATTAGTGATTCCTTACCAGATCAGTCTGTTTAGAAAAACAGACTATTCATTTAGACTCCAAAATATTTGGAAGCAAGGTCTGGAGACCTGGTGTTTATTAATTCATGAAAGACTTATACTAATTAGCAGTGCTCATTTCCCAGGGGCCCACTTAGGCTGTGGAACCCAGCTCCCCTGCATTCCTTACAGAAGAAAAAAGTCCCTTCAAGCCATCCATGAAAGCTTCCAAAGCAGGATCCTGCTCTGATTGAGTCCCTCTCTCTCCCCATTGAACAAAAAGAACACAGTTTTGCCTCCCAGGGACACTTCCTTCATATCCTGGGGTGCCCCAACGTTGCTACTGGCAGTAAATGATGGCAATAAATTAGCTCAAAATTCTTCAGCCATCTACAGACCCTGAAATTTCCCCGTACTGTTTTGATATCTCAGTATTTTTAAGTTTTAAGTCATTTATATTTTAGTTTTAAGTCATTCCTCTCCTTAAAAGGATTTTCTACTTATTATTTGCTGCTATTTGCTCCAGTGTTGGGATCTCCAGGCTTCCTTTGTTTGATTGCTCTAAACAGCGAATCTTTCCTCTTCTGTTCTTATAAATGTACTCTTACACTTTTGTGTTGTTTTCTTCTTTACATTGTCACAGGATGGCCTGAAGGGTTGGAAGGGACCTTGAATCCCATCCAGTGCCACTCCTGCCATGGCCAGGGACATCTTCCACTGTCCCAGGTTGCTCCAAGCCCTGTCCAGCCTGGCCTGGGACACAAATCCAAACCCCAATATTCCATCTTTCAAAGGCACTGTCCAGGACCAGCTGGAGCTGACTTCTCAAGCTCGTTTGTTTCTGTTTCTCTTCCCATGGATAATTCCTTGTGCTCCACACACACATCTGTTCTTCTGCCCAGCCCTACATTCCATCCAACATGAGTTTGCTCAAGGGTCCTCAGCTTCCTAAAAATCCAGCACTGGATCTTCAGCATCTGATCAGCCAGAGATTCTTTATTTCTTCACTTTCTACTTCCTTTTTTTTCTGTACAAGCAAGTCAATCATCTGCTTGTGGAGTTCAGCACTCCTCTCACTTTACTGCAATATTTTTTACTCTGAGTCTCTCTTGCCTGATTTAAGGGACAATTTTTAAAAAACCGACTTCATAGCCATTTTATTCTTTGAAATAAATCCTTTTTTTTTTAAATTTATTTTCTACTGGTTTGCCCCATTGCTGGAGGACACAGAATGAAATCTCAGTTGCACTCTCAAATTTCAAGAAAATAACAGTTTTGGTAGGGAGTTCAACTCCTTCGTTCTGCCTCTGAAATTACATTATTAGCTCAATTTACTTTTCTATTGCATTCTCTTTCTTGATCATTTTAATCCAAGGCATCTGGCCCAAATCTGTTACATTCAGTGTTGGGCTCTGGTTCAAAAAGGACTGATCACAGACGTGCTGACTCACGTGGAAAACCACTTGAAAGCTCAGATTTTATTAGGCTTTAAGACTCCTGCCTTGCATTTTTAAAAAGCATTGTGCTAAGATTGTAAGATAAAGAACTCAAAACCACCAAAAAAATCAAGAAATTAGAAACTTTGAGCTTTTGAGGTAGAAAAAGAAAGAAAGGCGTAAAGTGAGAAGGAATTTCAGGAGGAAAAGAAGCATGATGGCAAGTGTTTTAAGAGATTTACTAAAGCATGTGCTCATGAAGGAAATGGAAAGGCATTTGGGCAATCAGCCATGTATTCTGATTATTAGCAGCATGTGGGAAAACACTTTTTAGCTGCAGATCATTCCCAGTGTAGATTAACTGGGTTTTTTGGGGGGCCATGTATGACACTCAGCACAATGGAGAAAAGTGTGAGATTATTCCATGCTGTGCCATTAGGTGGTATCAAAAATAAATTTTAGAAGAAAAAATTGGGAAATAAAGGTAAATTTATTGACTGAGAGGTTGGACAAGCAAATTATTATCTATGGTGACAGCAGAGGACCAAAGATGCACCATTTTTCTTTGTTGTGTTGCAAAACCAGACTGGAAACAGAAAGTGTTTTAATTATGTTCTCTTCTTATTTATTTTTTATGTATTCATTAATTTGGGGAGGGAGGAGGTTTGATGGGTTTTAAAATTTGTTTGGGGTTTTTTGGGATTTTTTTGGGTTTTTTTTGTTGGCTTTTTTGTTTTGGTTTGGTTGCTGTGGTTTTTTTTTGTTTGTTTGTTTGTTTGTTTTGTTGGGGGTTTTTTGGTTTTTTTTTTGATTGGTTGGCTTATTGGTTTTTTGGGGGTTGTTTTTTTTTTGTTTTTTTTTTTATTTTTTTGTGTGGGTTGGTTGTCCATTTGTATTTTTTTTTAATTTTAAACTGTTCTGTTCAGATTGACCTGCTCATCCCTACGAAGATCACTGGGATAATCACCCAAGGAGCTAAAGATTTTGGCCACGTCCAGTTTGTGGGGTCCTACAAGCTTGCTTACAGCAACGATGGGGAGCACTGGAAAATATACCAGGATGAAAAGCAGAAGAAGGACAAGGTAAAGCAAAGATAAAAATCGCTATTTTGGTTGTGATGACGCCACTGGTGGGAGTCTGCTGATTATTTCATTGGGTTCCATATGCAGGGATCCACAGGTGGAGTCAGGGTGAATAAAAGAATCACAAAACACAATGACAGTGGTACCACACCTACTAGTGCCATGAACCTGATTTAATGCTGTTAAATGCACAAAACTTTACAGTTCTCCATTAGTCAAAACTATTTCTTCATTTAACCCTAGAAGAAAAGCTGTGTAAATAGCAGTGTATTTGTATATTAAAAAAAAAAAAAAAAAAAGGTGTTTCAGTGCATTTTTTTTTGTAAATATGGACTATTTTCAGTGATTTCTTGTGAAGCACATCCTTGTTACCCAGCCATTTTGGACAGGGTTTTTCTGGGGCTTTTTTTCTGGAAATTAATGGCTAGGCTTTCAATTACCCACTGAAAATATTATTTTTATTATGCTATAAAATAAGAAACATTTAAAAAGTTTCACAACTTCCTCTGCAAATGTTTCATGAGAGGCATAGGGAAAGTATAGGTTTGTTGATTGATTTACCTGGGAGCATTTGACTTTTCTCATTATATTAATTTTACCTTTCCTTTAAACGGTATAACAGGTTTATACTGCAAATACCTGAATTTCACAAAAACATCTGTCAAGAAAAATATTACAGCATATGGATCGCTTAGGGAAATGTTAACCAAGATGACAAAATGTGAATTATTTATTAAATGTCTTAGTAGGGTTATGTCTGATTGAAACAGAAGATGAATTTATTGAAATACTAGGTGGCTGATGTGTCTAATAACATCTCAGTAAATCTGGGTGCTCGGGGTGATAAATGTTCAGACTTCCACTTATAGTTCTTAGTATAAATAAAAATTCTTTGGGAAATAAACTGACATATTCCTCAGGTAAGTCAATTAAATTAATTTTCTTTCAAAGAGTGAGAAAATTTTGACGTGCATAGAAATGTTCTGTGTGAGTACAGGGAGACCTAATGATGAGGGGCTGGACAACTGGCATCTGCCACGTTGCACAGATTTTAATTGATTGATTAAATGTCATTGATTAGGGGAATGTGTCCTAAATTACTGGATTGTGTATTTATGTATAATATATATACTAAATTACAGTATTGAGTATTTGCATGGCTGTGTTTGTATCTACATTGTCAGGCCCTGCTGTTCAGATGTGAAACTGTGAATTCCTGAAACCCAAATGGCACCTCACTGTGGCTTTAACTTAAAACTGAGACTTTTTTTCCCCTAAAGGATTTTAGATGGGGAAAACAAAATCAGTTGGTTTAGCCACTTGGCTCAGAGGGTTCTGCCACCAATTACTTTTTTTTTGTTTTTTTCGATTATGGATGTTTTTGGTATAACTGGTTGTCAGAGAAAAACTGGAAACAAACAGCTCACCTTTGGCAGGCATACACAACTACATTCAATTTAATGACAAGTAGTGGCTTTAGTACTTTCTACACATCCTATTTTAAATTCCTGGCATTTAAAAAGGGAGGGAAAAGTGAAAGAAATATCCTCTCTAAGCCAAACTTGTGCTTGCACTCATTTTATTGTAAAGGAGAAATGGGTTGGAGTCCCTGGTGATGACACAGTCACTGCAAATCTCAAAGAAAATGCACTCTGACTTAAAGTACTGTTCCATTCTACAGTTGTTTGTACCATTGGCTAAAGTAATTAAATTGGTTTTGCCTTCTTCATTAGATGGACTGTTAATTGCTACACAGATATTCCATTAGGAAGAATGGAAAACTCTTAATCATTGTCTCATTTAAACATATCACAACCTGTATTAATTAACATACCTGGGAATAAAACTGGTGCATATTATTATGATTCTTCAACAAGTCAAGATCATTTAAAAGCACAGCAAGATCAAATGCACTTCACTGGAGATTAGAAGTCAGGATTTCTGAATCTAAATTTGTACAAAATATGTAAGTTCACTTGATTTGAATATAGACCTCAGCCTTTGATAGACAAACATAAAAATAAAATATCTGGGGTTTGGGGTGTTTTTTTATCTATATCACAAACATTTAGCAAAGTTCAAAGTTTGATGACAGAGTCTGATTTTTCAGAAATCACTGAACTTGGCAAAACTTTATAGGAGGTAGGACTGGAAAGGGTTTCAGGACAGCACTAAACCTTTTGACCTCCAAAGGCACTGCGGTCCTCTCCTCCTACACCCTCAGCAGAAAATGGGATTCAAGAACCCCCAAGCCCCTTCCTGTCACCTTGGAGTAGGTGCAGACAGATAAATTTCAGAGCTAAGGCTTAATTTATTCACCTGCCCTTCACCTCAGACAAGGCTGTACCATCCTCCATTATTATTATTATTATTATTATTATTATTATTATTATTATTATTAT
>QUSF01000057.1:802683-829131 GCA_003676055.1 Chloebia gouldiae
TTATTATTATTATTATTATTATTATTATTATTATTATTATTATTATTTAATACATTCCAAGAGACAGATTGTGATGAAAATTCTATAAGCAGTCAGCTCCAGAGTTTAAATATCCTCCAAAGTGGGATGGAGGCTTATCCCCCTTGCTGCCATACACCCACCCTGTCGGCAGAGGACACAAAATATATGATTTCATCTCCATTTTTTTTCTTTTTGTTTCGGTTGGAGTACTTCAGCCTTATTTCTTCTCGGTTTCCATCATCCATTTCCTGACTCAGAATGCATAAATTTCTTCAGGCAGAAGAATGGAGTGTCACCCAGTAAACCCTTTTTGACACCAACCCCCTCCACACCACCCCAGCTGGGTGGGTGCAGTGCTCCCGTGGGATTTGGAGAGAAACTCTGGTCTGTGTGCACTGGGACAGAAACATAAATTAAAAAATAAAATCACAAGGAGAAAAAGCAATGCTGTATCTCATCCATGAGGAGCAGGAGAGGAACAGCAGGTCCTGTCTGACATTATCACCTTTGCACAGGATCCACTACAATTTCTTTATCTTAAGGCGAGATTTTCTCCTAAATGAAAGGAAATGGTGGGGGAAAAAAAATTCATGGCAAAGTGAAAATTCCATGAAATGCTATATCTGTTTTCAGGAGTTACAGAAGAGAGGAAAAAGGTAGATATCAAAACCTATCAACAGCAGCAAGCATAAATTACTCATATTTTACCCTCATTAGTTCTATTTATTAACTGGACACCTTGATTTATTCTATGAAGGAAAGAACACATAGATTTCTTATTTCTCCTGCAGGTGATTTAGTCACCCTGTACTCATCCTACCTTGTTTAACATCAAAAAAGTTTAGGGGAAAGGTGGCTCCAAAACATTTCAAGGAAAAGAAGACAGGATGAAAGGAAAAAACAAACTAACAAACAAACTTTTAAAGTCACAGACAAAAAAAAAAAAAAAAGAATATGGAGATATTGGTAGGCTGATAATAATGATTTGTGGGTGAATATTGTGACTTTAAAATGAAACTATGATTTTCAATTTAGCCAATTATAAAGAACTTAATATTATCCAGTGCTTAGCTTCTCACTGCTGATCTGTTTACAGGATGAGTCCTAACAGATCATCAGATCTCACTTAATTCCTGGGCCTGTTCACTTATCCCTCCGCATCATTTTCTGAAGTTCATTTACAAAGGAGAAAATTACTGGTCTCTTGTATTATGTTGTATACAATACATTATATTTTATTTATATATTTTTTTATAAATGCATGAAATATCATCTCTTGCACACCATGTGCAGCCTGTAAATTGGGTCAACCCTTAACAAAACAGTGGTTTAGAGGAGAAGGAAATAGGGTGCTCAGTTTTTGCACTATTTCAGATGGAAAATCTGTTCCAAGAGCAATGTCTCCTGCAGCTCCTGCTTGGCTTCTGCTATTTTAATAGCCAGTCATTTCATTTCACCTCTGTGCTGAATTCCTATGAGTGCAGACAAAAGGTACTGGCAGGAAAAAAGAAAAAAATTTTAAAAAGAAAATGGAGCCTTTCTCATTCGTTTGAAATAGTTTTACTGAAGTGCCTGGAAAAAATATGAAAACTTCGCCTGTTGCCATCAAGAAGCAAAATAAATTACATTGCAGTCTGTCATGTAGAAAGAAAATATATTTTAGAAGCAGGACTAGAGCTAATAGCTATCTTGTTTTTCTCAACTAGAGGTCAGTAGCTCACTGTGCCTCCAGAGCTGAGGACATCCAAACCAAATCTGACCTTTTCCTTCTTTTTTTTTTCTTCTTTTTTTTTTAATCACATTCCACATGTGATTTATAAATTGCACAGCCTGCTGTAGGTAACTCAAGGCCAGCTGCAGTGTCAAATGGCATTTCTGAGGCTGTTTTTTTACAGGAAGATGAGAACATTTGAAAGCAGCCTAAAGGAGTCTGGCAGTCTGCAGCACTGCCAGTCACCATCAGCCATCAGCAGCGCAATTAACTGCAGGTAGACAATATCCAGTATGCAAATGGCCATTGGGTTTGTACACAAAATGATGAACTAGTCATAATTTACACATTTCTGAATCTACAGTCCGTTGGCAGGGTGAGAGGAGAGAGGAACCTATTTCTTAAAGAAAAGTTGGACCATGTCAGTTTAAAAATCTTTCTGCTGCGTTTGCTAATGTTTTTTTCCTGATGATGTTTGATTATGATAATATCTGGTTTACACTGGTAGATTCAAGTCCTACATATAATCTACATACTTGGCACAGGAAATGATTTTTTTTGAGTAATATTACATAAATCATTACTATTTGTTAGCATTATCTTTTATAATAGTTGTAATTTCTAATCTATGTGACATTTTTATCTGCACTGGTTTAAATTACGAGTGACTTCCACTACTTTGAGCTGAATTATCATGATTTGTGTCAGGTGAAGATCTAGCTGTGCTCATTTCAGGTGTGTCCTGACACCACACCAAAAGCTGGGGGAAGACAAAATGAGCAAAAGACAAAATGCTCATTTTAACAACCTACCTTGAACTTCTGTGAGCTTTTATGGAGGCAGGTTGGTCTTCAAAATATTTTTATTTTTGGCTTTGAACCTCCTATAAGCAGTGGACTAAATATCCATTTTTTGTAGCATCAACACGTAGATCACATGGGAAAGACAGTATGAGAATGCTAAAGTATGTTTCATAAGTTTTCAAGTTTTATCTCCCTCTATCTGCTCTGAACATGGAGAAATAATAAAGGCCGTGTAAATATATTCATGGATATGATATGTGTGCACTTTACGTATAGTACCTGAGAGAAAAAATGACTTTTTCTCCTCTTATTCATTCTAAAAATGTATGTGCCCACAAACACATCCATGTGCCACCTTTATTTTTCTGAATATTGAGATGTTCTGCACTGAAGAAAACTCCAAACAGGAGCCATGACTGGATATTCTTTATAAAATATTCTTCTTCTAATGTGAGCAGGATTAACTGCTCCATGAAATAACATTTTTAAAATATTCTGCTAGGTGTGAAAAATGTTTTTAAGGTACAGCAGACAACACTCCTTTCCCCAAGCTGCTAGTCTTCAGCTATTTCTCCTAAATTATTATGTTTTACAACAGTTTTCTTTTAAAAATTCTAATCGACTTACATTATCATTATCTGGATTTTCTGTAAACACTTTGTTTACATTGAAAAATTTCACTGAATGTTTGAAATCAAGACATTCAAATTGCTTGCTGGACACAAGTATAAACAAGATTTGTTTGTATCTCAGACTTTTCTGCAGAGAATATCTATTATATTCTATATATTTCAGTGGAGGATATACCTATTTTCCTGTCTTTCACTCTTTTTCTATAAAATAACCATGAATAAAGTCATCATATTTAAAAGTATAGCAGCCTTTTTTGGCTTTTTTTTTTAACACCAGTTTCGAGAGACTGATCTCCAGAGGCGTGTGTGGAGGGTCTTTATGTGCAAAACTGCTAGAGCTGCTGAGTAAATATTCCAGCAAGTTACACCTTTTGAGTGTGCAGGCTGACATAGACAGATACAGACACTGTAAAATCTGAAACGTTCTACAGCAAGGTTGGCAAAAAGCAGGAGCTTTTTGATCCACTTGTACAAAAGAAAAGTCACCTTGTAACGTGGCAGCCGCTGGTTTTGGGGAGTGTGAAGCTCTGTCCAAAGGAAGGAGCATCCTGTGGGTGGGAATGATGCCTTAGGATCTTAGTTTTTATATTTTTCATGTATCTGTGATCCTGCAGTTCTTTAGCATTTAACTCTAAATTCCATATTCAGGTCAGCTGCTGCTGTCCCATTTTGGGCAGACACAGCAATTCCTCTCCTGGCCTGGCAATCAAGGACACCTCACTGCCTCAGGGCCCAGAAATGCAAACCAAAGTGACCTGGGGGAGAAACTTGGGGTAAATGCCTTCATTAGCTGAAGCTGGAATTGTTAAATCAACCCCAGTGTGCAAATGGATCAAACTTATAAAAGTGTGAAAACCCGGGGTTCATTTTGGGTGCAGCCCCTGGCGGGGGCTTTGCCTGCCCAAAATGTACCTGAAGTCCCTTCAATAAATATAAACACTTTTAATTCCCTTCATTTTGTCTGCCCTCTGTTTTTAGGTAGTCCCAACAAGGCATGAGGAAAAGTAAGGCTGTTTTTCCTCCCTAGTGCCCTTTCCCAGCTCTGAATTTTTAATTCTTTTTTTTTTTTTTTCTGTCCGTGTCTTTAATAGCCCCCCTCTTTGTTTTTTCCCCCTCACAATTTATCTGATCTTTAGCAGCGGTTAAAGGCTGTGGAAGCTGTGCCATGGTTTAATTATGTGTTGAAAGGGGAACTGTGACCTTTAGATGGCTCTGGATGACCCTGCTGTCATTGCCTGTCCCCTCCTGGCCCTGCTGAGGGGCCACTGCAATATTGCCTGCTATCGATTTTCCCCACACCACTTATGGTTTTATAGATATCTACAGTATCTCCTCTCAGGCTGGAGAGACTTCTCTGTTTAAAAACTCACAAAAAAACTACTTCTTGCTGCTTCTTTCTCTGTGTTTGCTGTTTTGGGGTGAGGCAGGAGCAGAGCTGCACTCACCCAGAGCTGAAAATTAAGGTGTGCATGTGCTCTAACACATTGATAATTTACATTCTAGTCTTTATTTCTTGAGTACAAATCACCCTGGGGTTATTTCATCATTGGGATTTTTTTTTTTTTTTTTTAACACAGAACATTATATTATAATGCCAACATAAGCCTCTGAAATCTTAAAAAGTCATGGCAGTCTTCAGGGCTATCCTGAAAAAAACTGCTCAGGAACAAATGTGAGGAGTCGTCATTGAGAGGCATCAGCTTTTCAAGGGTTTTAATTACTTTGGTGTCTCATTTAGTATTGATTGTTTGGGTATAAAATAACAGGTAGAGTAAAAAATTACTTTTAGCTACAGAAATAGCTTTTTCGTCTACTGATAAGTCATGGTTTATCATGGTTTGTCCTCCCTTCTTCCAAATTCCTTGACTCCATTAGTGAATTGAGGCTAAAAGTAAATGAAGAGTGGGAAAGGATATAGTTTTTTCCCATAAGAAATTTGCCATGGGGCCACAGGTAAAGAACAGTAAATTCCTCTTAGAATGTTGTATTTCATTCAGGTCACATTTGTGGATGCTGACAATGCTTCACCTACTTTCTGATAAATTTATTTCCCTACAATGCTTCTTCTGATCTACTACATTTGGTTAATTTCTTGAAACTAGATCTTGAATTTTAAGGGAAGGTGTATTTCATATTTGCATAAAATAACCTCTGAGATAGATGAGTTAGACTTCAAGTGATAATGAAATCATGAGTTAAAAATAAAATTTAATTCTTGTTTTCATGCTGTAAGTAAATTACATAATCCTCCCTACTTCAGCTGTATTTGTTGCTGGTTTTGCATCACATAATTTTATTTATCTTTCAAATCTAAATGCACATTATGAACATTGGGTTGTAGAAGGTTCCTTTGTCTAGCCTGGCAAAAAATATCAACAGATATTTTGCGCGCATGTGCAAGAAATCAAAGGAAAGAAAGAAAACAAAACAAAACAAAAATGAAAGAAACAGTTTTAAGCTTTCCTAGCTGCATTTGGGGTTTTGGAAGGTACCACTGTAATTTCAATTGTGAACTTAGTTATGTAATTTTTTTCTACAAATTAAACTAGACTTGAAGTGCAAACCTTGTTAGCCAAAGCTCCTGCTGATTTATGTATCAACATCGTACTTGGGCAGCAAACAATTTTCCCTGAGCTAAATTATTTTGGTTGTTTTTGGTGGTTTTATTTTTTTTTTCCTTAGACTCACAAAACTGATGTTTCTGTGGTCATTTTCTCTGCTACTTTATCCATCTATCAGAACTCCCACACCCTTTCATGCTCCCACCTCACTGATGGCAGAGGAGAAGGGGAATTCATCACTTGTAAAAGAGCATCACTTGGGGTGGAGACAGATTTTGTTTGATGTCCTGAAAGGACAGCCCTGGAAAGAAGCTTCCAAAATCCAAAGAGGTGCAGCAGGGAGACCAAAATCTTTTGTGGACATGTCACAGAGGAACCTGAGTCAGGGCTAAAATGATAGATCAGCCACCCTCCACTCCAAACTCTGATATTTTCCCAAGAACATCGAGGAAAGCTGTAATTCTGCATTAATTCAGTCATATAAGCACTTCTCCAGGAGGTCTATATTCTTCTCTGCATGATGCAAACAACAGACATTCATTTTAAGTCAAAAAGCCATCAGGTTCAGTTTTTATAAATGAGAAGTGAATTGGCTGACATTTTAAGAGAATGAACATTTCCCATAAAAACTGAAAATAACCCAGGGGGATAATCTGATCATTTTGCCAACAATTGGTGCTGTGGCCTTTGAATTTAAATAGTGTCTGGCAGGGAAAAATCTGGCACTGATTTATCACAGACAGGAGTTTTATAACTCACTTTTGTGTGAATTAACCAATACAGGCGGAAATAGGATCATAGCACGCACTGTACTGAGCTAGGATGTTTTACTTTTATCACAGCCTGATGCTCTTAATTCATCTGCTGACTTTTGCCTGCCTTGATAATCACCAATTTTAGAAGGGTTTATATGGTTGCATCCCAGCTATGTTCATAAGTGATACAATAAAAATTCTTAACTTTAATTATTAATGTTATTTTCTCAGTAACAGTAACAGGATCTCCTGAGATTAATTTGAGATGGTACAAATGCCAAGTAAAAAGACATTTAATTTTTTAAATGTTAATGATTTTTGTGTAACTTTCAGAGGGTGGCCCCACATCCTTTTGTTTTATGAGTGGAAATGTGGGTGAAGATTTGAGTAGAAGGCTCTGCTTGCACCAGGGCTGAGTGTGAATGAATCACAAGGTTTAGCAGAGGCAGGGGCTCATGGAATCACAGATTTGGGTTGGGAGGTGCCTTAAATCCCACCCAGTGCCACCCTTGCCATGGCAGGGACCCCTCCCACTGTCCCAGCTGCTCCAGCCCCAGTGTCCAGCCTGGCCTTGGGCACTGCCAGGGATCCCGGGGCAGCCCCAGCTGCTCTGGGCACCTGTGCCAGGGCCTGCCCACCCTCAGAGTGAAGAATTCCTTCCTAAAACCTTCCAGACCTTCTCTTTGCCACTTTAAACCTTAAGTTTAAACAGCGTTAAAAGTCGCATGTCCCCACAATAAAAATTCATCATGGATTCAGGGCCAGCGGAGTTTCACCAACCTGAATACCTCCCCATTGCTTCCCTGCAGGTATTCCAAGTGGAATTTCTGCTAAAAGCTCCCCCGTTGCTTCCCCACAGGTGTTCCAGGGGAATTTTGACAACGACACGCACCGCAAGAACGTCATCGAGCCGCCGATCTACGCCCGGCACGTGCGCATCCTGCCCTGGTCCTGGTACGGCCGCATCACCCTGCGGTCCGAGCTGCTGGGCTGCGCAGCTGAGGACTGAGCCCGCCCTGCTCCTGCTGTAGAAGAAGCTTGTAGGATGCTGAGTGGGGTTTTTCCATGAACCAGTGCTCGCTCATTTTTATGGTAGGCCGCTAGCTGTCTTTCGCCAGGAGGTCTAAGCCTGCCCTTTTAAAACGATCCAATCCAGTTTCTTTGCCCTTGAAATCAGTTGGTGTTGTCCCTTCTGCTGTGGAATTATCCTCCTAGTTCTCCTTTGGGTTGTTCACCACCAGTTGAAACACGTTGAGGGAAAAAGAGAAAGTTAAAAAACAAAAAACAGCAGCATCCTTTTTACAAGGGAAGAGAAATAGTGTGACGAAGCTCATTTGCAGCTTCAGGAACATTGGGCTGATGAGTTCTCCATAAATTATACCATCATCTTACTTGCAAAAAGTGATACTGCAGCTTTTAGCAATAAGTTTACTTGGGGATGATTGCATTATAGTAATTGTGCCTATCAAACACTGTCAGTTCTTACGACATATATTTTGGGAAATTCTCCATGGTACTGTTAAAACACAGTACCTGTGATGTTACGAGCTACCTTTCACCACTTTCATCCAGACAGCAGAGTCCGCGCACCTGGAGAGTTTTCCTAACTTCCCCATTTTCCCTCTCTATTTTCCATGCTGTATACTCAGCCTCCATCTTTTTTCTGTTTAGTATCACACTGTGCTGGTGTTGTTTTCCTTGGAAGATGTCACCTGTTTGCATATGTAACCAAATCAGTGTATTATGAAGCTAATGAATTTGCCAAAGTTTATGAATTCGCAAAGTTTCTGTGCTTTTTCACGGAGACCAAGGTGAGTCACCAGGGTGCTTGTGGTGTCTCATCTTGGGTGCCCACACATTCCATCAGAAATCCCATTCCAGGATGACTTCTCCAGGGGTGAGCACACAGACCTGCCCCCCCCCCCCCCCCCCCTGCTTTCACAAACTCTCCAAATTGCAGCGAGGAGGAAAATGTGGGGTGAAGGAACCAGGTGCCAAAAGACACAGTGGAGGAATGACTCCCTTACTGCCAGGAAACCCTCTCTCCTTAGGCTCTTCCTAAAGTCACAGCTTTCCTCCCCAGAAGGTAAGAGGTGACGTAGGAGCACACCAAAGCCTGGCACTTGTCACCCTCTGCTCCTAAAAATTCTTTTCAGACACACACCAGTGAGCCACGAGGAGGCTGTATTTCCTATCATACCCCATCTACAGGAATGCTTTCACACACAGCATGACAGCATCCCCAGTCTAAAAAGTAGATTTTAGGAGGAAAAGTGGAGAAGTAGGGGGGACATTCTCCCCCATGCCTCAGTTTCCCCTGCTGATTGAGATGACAGTACCAACCTTTGAAGAGCAATCCAAATTCCCTTGGAGTAAAGTGCTCTGTGAATACGTTAGAGCAGCACCTCAGACTAAAAAAGATCCCGGGACAGGGAGTGAGGGGACGTTTTATCTGTTACCTGAAACAACAGCACTTGGGATTACTGCCAACCTTTTAATTTCATAACATGCTGATGTGGAGAGAAAGAGAGAATGAGAGAGAGAGAGAGAGAGAGATGCAGCTGCATGTTTTAGCAAATGTCACTGAACTTATACTTTCTGTCACTGTTCCATTCTCACCAAAACTCTGAACTTGGGCACTGCTTCCCAGGCCAGCAGCTAGCTGGCCCACAATGTACAAAGGGCAAAGTTTACCTTGGAAACAAAATGGTTTGGATTTCAGAAAAAAAAAAAACTGCATTTAATCACACATTCTCCACCACAGACTAAATATATATTATCCATTGAACTGTGAAAGACTCTAGAATAGCAGCCAGGAATTTTACATACAAGAATTGGGGATATAATGGTGGCGGTTTTCTGATAGTGTCACTTAAACTGTCACATTTTAGCAAACAGAACACCCTGCCTCTACAAAATGACTTAATCCTTAAACTGTATTTATACAAGTATTTATTTTATAAGGCTTAGACATTTAAAGACTTCTAAAGAAGAGTCCTGTAAAGGTAAAAGTATGTGTAAGAAATGTTGAGGTCCTGTGCAACACTGCTAAGTTTGTTCTTTATTTTTTACTTTGTGCTGCATAACAAAAGCCACTAGACTGTTACTGTCTTGTCTGTAACTGTGTTAACAGCATTCCTTAATGATGTATATATGGAGTGGTCTTCAAGCAAAAGGAGCAATTTTAAAGAGAAAGTCAATCACTTTAATGGTATTTCTAACGAGAAAAAAAATCTGAATAATGGAGGACAAGTCTATCCCTACATTATCTACTGCCTATATTTTGAAATTTAGGCTTTAGATTAAAAAAGAAAGAGAAAAGAAAAATATAAAAACTAGTCTTTATGGTATCAACACACAATATTTTAAGATGTTTAAATACATTTTCCTACTATGGGAGAGCAGTTGACCCTGAATTTAATTACAGATATGAAGAATAGCATGTGGATATTTCACTAACTGACTGTATCCAAAAAACAGAAGGCCATAACAGAAAATTAGACTTCCTAGTTTAAAAACTTGTGTAAATGTTTCTTTTGAAATATTTGGTTTCTGTTCTTAATGTTGTTTTTTTTTTTTCATGTTATTCATCTTTTGCGACTTCAGTTTTGCTTTTGAATTAATATTCCTTTGTTTAGTAAATTAATTGTAACCCCTTCATCTGCACATAGAGCTTTCATGTAACACAGTAGTTTTAATTTGGTACTAATTTTGTGTTGCGTATTTCCACCCTCATGTCCTGGGTCAGCTATCAGCAGTCATTATGAGGATAGCTCCATACCTTGTGATAACACTCCATGACCATTCATTTTAAAATCATACGCCTGACGCCCTTACAGTTTCAATCTGCATGCTAGGAGCTTTTCCAATTACATG
Source organism: Chloebia gouldiae (assembly GCA_003676055.1). Classification (NCBI taxonomy): domain Eukaryota; kingdom Metazoa; phylum Chordata; class Aves; order Passeriformes; family Passeridae; genus Chloebia; species Chloebia gouldiae. The sequence continues at coordinate 813,043 of QUSF01000057.1, forward strand.
ATTCCTCATGTACCAAAAAGCCTTCTTGGAATGGCATCTCCAGCACCAAATTCTACTCCCAATGCCAGCAGTATCGGTCTGAAACAGCTCCTGGTTTAAGTGGAATCCTTCAGATTCAACAAAACAGGTGGGAATCGGATTAGGGCATAGAATTAAACTCTTTCCATTTGATTTTATTCTGTTGTCTAGGTGCATGCCATTGCCATAAGGGGCAAGTTCTAAATTAACACAACTGTTTTCTCCCAGTGAAAGCAACCAGCCCCAAAAAAACCAGAAGTGCAGGACAGGAGATGTCCTTTAAGAGAGGACATAGAAAAGCTCAGAAATGATCCTTCTGTATTAATTGTTAACAAAGACATTGAGCAAGGCCAAAAGTGTCCTCCTAATTAAATTTCACCCTGAACCAGTTAAGTATTTGTATGCAGGCTTCACCTTTATGTTGCTAGTTAATGTGCTACATTTATAGCCTAGGAAATAAAGCAGTGGCACGAGGCTCCTTTCTATCGGCGTTCGGGGCCCGTCGCTTCAACTGGCTCTGGATCCGAGGTTGACTTTCTCTTTTGGAATGGCTCCATACAAATTAAGTGTCAGTTTTGAAGACTAAGGATACTAAATGAGTGTATCTTTGCTATACAACCAATGTGAACTATAATATTCAGTGCTGGCTTCTGATGTGTCAGTAAGTACAGAAGTATCTCGGACACAAACAACCTTTGCAACCTTTCAAGCTGTGTGATATTCAAATGGTTTTGTATATACCTAAATCATGTAGAGCGATGTAAAACCAGTACGACCTTGTCTAGTCTTCAAACTTAACAATAAAACTTTTGAAAAATGAGGTGGTTTTCTTGAAGCTGTTGTGTTGCAACACCTTGGAGGGGACACAGCTTATCTCAGTGGTGGCAAGTGTGGAGCAGAGATATCACATGGCATTTTCCTGGATTCATCCATGGGGTCTTTGTGGTAGGTAAGCTTGTTTCTGGAAAAATCAGCAGTTGGTGCTGTGCTCCCCTCAATGTGTTCCCTTTGTTCTTCCAGATTAAAAAAAAAAAAAAAAAAAAACACCTGTGGGTTTGAACGAGTCTAAAAATACCATTTCTTTCCTATCCTGCTGCTCTCTGAATGAGCACCAGAAATGTAAAATGACAATTTCATTTCCTGTAAGTCAAATTTCCTGGTATATTTATCAATCCTTATCCTCTCTCCTCCACTCCTGCATAGGCAAATTAATTTCTGAGAAGATAAGGAGTGGCTGCAGCCCAGACCTGCTATGAGATGCCATAGCAGAGCTGGTATTTGCTCACACCCTTGCCCCTTTTCTCTTTTATTTGCAAAATAAATGCTTCCCAAAATAGTTAAGTCTATTTTCTGTTCCATTTTATGCTCCCCAAAATAGTTAACTCTATAATTTCAATTTGTGAAGAAGCTTAGGAATTAAAGTAGCACATCGAAAAGCCATTCGCTCCCAAACCATTTAAACAATAAAATTACATTAAAATATTATGTTTGCTGAAGAGAGATGAAGCTTCAGTGGTTTACACCTTGAATGAGCCCCTTTGTAAAAATACACATCCTTTTGTTTTATGAGTTTCAGCTTATGCCCTTTCACCAAAAATTGTATTTTAGAGACAAAAGCCATCCACAAACACTCACTCAACACTCACCACAGCAGGTTGTCTTTCAGAAGAAAAGTCAAAAAACTTCAATTTCCCCTTACTACATATCTCTACCAGTCACAAAAAATGAGAATACGGTGCTGCACATGAGGAGTATTTTTGGAGAATGATGGCTGAATATTAGCACTTCAGTCATACATTTCTGCATCTTGAAGCTTTCTGAGTTTTGGTTATAAATTTCAACTCTTTCTCAAAACATGGGAACTTTTCCCGAAGAACTGAAAAGTGTTTTTTTTTCTCACATACTTTATAACATATATAACATATATAACATATATAACCAGGAATTCTAGTGAAGACAAGAGAAAATAATGAGTAAATCTCTTCAGAATAGCAATTATTTATCAATGTCCATCCTCCCATATCTCTTGCTAATGAGCTCAAGAGATTAATGTGACTATCAACACTCAATATCACTATGAAACAAATAGTCTCTGATATTCTGTGGTAAACACAACACTTATTTTATACCTTAGATTTAATAGCAGGAAGTCAATCTGTTCACTTAGTGATTACTAAGTGACCTGTGATCACTTAGTCTTAGAAATCAAAGATAATTTTTAAATAGGACTAAGTAATTTTACTGATCCCAAAGTATTTTAATTTTTTAAATTTAATTTGCATCACTTTCTTAATAGAGAGATACACTTTAGAATGTAGAATGCTGCTTTAGATTAAGAATATAAAATATAAAAGGTAGATTTGCACAAAACTTTGCTGTGCAGATTTATGATTTCAATTACTGCAAATTAAATTTCAGTGATACGTATATCATTGTAAATATATATTTTTCAATTCCTGTGAATGGGACAACATAGAAACATGACTTGTTCCCACAGTTTAGCTTGTTAGGAGTACAGCAAAATCTATTTTACTAGTGTATGTGAGTAAGAATAATGGTGTTTTTATGCAGTTTGTATCAAACTGGAATTAGGCTCCACGTGTGTGGGAACGTTCAGGAAGCAGGAACCACCTGGAGGAACACAGGTGGGGAAGAGGAGGTGGGGAGGAATGCAGGAGCACAGCCTCTTTGTCATAATAATATTTATTTCTGCAGTTTGCCAGCTGATGGGCTGTGGTTTTCTGAGGTCACACATCACCTGAGGTCAGCAGGAACACTTCTCACTAGATGGAGGAAACCAGCACTCAAAATACACTAGGAAAGGTCACTAATCACTTGCATCAGGCTGGAAAATCAAAAGCAGACTAAGTGAACGTATTTTTTTCCTGGGATGCTGTGGGAGGTCAGTAGGAGCTGTGGCGGAGTGTATTGTGCTGCCTTGGCCACAATAAATGCAATCAAGTGCACAGACTGCATAAAATATACATGTGATGCATTGAGGCGAGATCAAAGGGCCCCTGAAAAGTGATACACGCTACTTTCTGATGAAAGTGTCAGAAAATGTGATGTAAGTGCTGTGGTCTGACACACAGTGAGCTTGCACAAGTTTGGCTGTGATGGATTTACCCTTCTAAAGTTTCTGGGGGAGGGGAGCCTCAGGCACAGGCTCTTTAGGAAGGACAGGCAAGGGGAAACGAGGGGATGTCACCTCCAGCTGGAGTCCAGGGAGCTCTGCTGGGATGGGTGAGGAGAGGACAAAGAGCTCACAGGGAGGGCAGGGACAGGTGACAGGGGGGCAGGGATGTGCCACAGAGTGCAGGAAGGGTCAGTGAGCCCCTATGGGGACAGAGAAGAGCAGCCCTGTGTTCACAAACCCTGGTCCTCAAGGAGGACTTCGAAGACCCCAAATGAGAACCATGGGTTGGGTTGGGTTGAGAGGAAATTTAAATATTATCTAATCCAACCCCTGCCATGGCAGGAACACCTCCCACTGTCCCAGGCTGCTCCAAGCCCCAATGTCCAACCTGGCCTTGGGCACTGCCAGGGATCCAGGGGCAGCCACAGCATTCCACCCTCACAGGGAGGAATTCCTCCCTAATTACTAATAACTAACCCACCTTTTCTTCCTGACTTCCCAAAAACTAAACCTTCCAAGAGGGGCTGTGAAATGGTGGAATCACAGATCTTTTGGGTGGTGAGGAAGGCACACAAGTTTAACGGCCTGGATTTCAGGAGAGGAGAATTTGGCCTCTTCAGGGATCTGATTGGTCAAGTATGACGGAATTAAGTCCAGGAGGGAATCAGGGCCCAGTAAAGCTGATTAATATTCAGTGATCACCTCCTCCAAACCCAGGAACAAAACATCCCAACAAAAAAGAAAATCAGACAAAGATGCTGTGTGGGTGAACAAGGAGCTCATGGACAAATAAAAACACAAAAAGGAAATCTCTACAGCATGGAAGCAATCACAGCTAGCCTGGCAGGCACACAGGGTTTTCCAGGATCAGGTTAGAAAAGGTAAAGCCCTGGCAGAGTTAAATCAAGGACAACAAGAAAAGTTTCTGAAGGTGGAAAAAAGAGAAGTAGGGAAAATGTGGAAGAAAATGGGAGACCCAGGACATGGAGAATGCTGAGGTACTCAACCACTTGCTTCAGTTTCACCAAGAAGTGATCTGATTACACTGCCCAAGGTGAAGGGCGAGGCTGAAGAACTGCCCAGAGTAGGAGATTGGCATGGAGACCATCGAAGGCACCTGAAGGTTCCCAAGGCCATGGCTCCTGGCAGGATGCACCCATAGGTCATGAGGCAGCTGTCAGGGGAAGGGGCTGAGCCACTCTTTGTCATATTTGGGAAGACATGGCACTCTGGTGGAGGTCTCACTGGCTGTAAAAGAGAAAATATAACCCCAATTTTTAACAGGGGGAATTAAGGGTGGGAGGTGCCAGTGGGAAGGTTGAGCAGATCCTTCTAAATTATGGAAAAATTTAGATCCTTCTAAGGAAAAAAAAAAATTAGAAGGATCTAAAAAATTTAGATCCATCTAAATTATGGAAATTATGCCAAGGCATATGGAAAATAAGGAGGTGATTTCTGACATCTTCACCTGGCTCCACTGAGGGCAAGCTGTGCCTGAGAAGTCTGGTGGGTTCTGTGATGCAGCTCCAGCACTGGGGGATGAGGGAAGAGCAATTGCTGGTTTTCCCTCATTTTTTCTCTTGAAGGATGTGCCTCTACTATTTTTTACATGGAGTAATTCCTTTGTAACAATAAAGGAATATATGCTATTATAACAAGTTCATAGCTTCTCTAAAGTGTGTGTTCACAGCTTCTTTCTAAGAGTGAAAAGGCACTAACAGGTAATTTTTGATTAAGCAATTAAAGCATGGGTATTTTGTGTAAATATGGAGTGTACATTTACATACATATTTATATATGTATATATATCTCCATTTTCTACATGTCATGTCATATATGTCACACTTCATCTGAGAATAGAGAGGGAAAAGTGGAAGTAGTATTACAGAGATTTTAATTAAATTCCTCCACCTAATCTAGCTGTTCTGATATGTGATAATTTTCTTCCATTTAAGAAAAAAAAATTGACGAGGATGGGGAAAACAGTGCATCTTTGTAGGTGTTTAATTTTTGCCCCTAGTTTGCTACCACAGAATGGTTTGGGTTTAAAGGCCAAACAGTCCAACCCCCTGAGCCAGACCATGTCACTCAGAGCCCCATCCAACCTGACCTTGGGTGTTTCCAGGGATGGAGTGGCCACCACCTCTCTGGGAAACCTCTTTCATTGTTTCACTGCCCTCACTGTAAAACAACTTATACCTAATCTAAATTGACCCTTTTTTAGTTTAAAATCCTTTCCCCATTGTCCAGCCTGCTAAAATGTTTGTCCCCAGTTACCTTTCCTTAGAAGCTCGCATGGAAATGGGCAGCATTACTTGAAAGTCAGAAGTGCTTCTTTATTTTAAAACCATTTTTCCCTTTACTGAGGGATTTGCAAGTATTTAATTTTCATATTTTTCAGGAGCTGTCGCTGGCCAGTGACCGGAATGAGAGAGGAGGTTTTCTGGTTCACAAGGATGGGAGTCAGGGTGGCTTCCAGAAGAATCTGACCCAATATTTATGTAATATACATATATAGCACATGCCACTCACCACCTGCATTGGCTGCTCCACCTCCCTGTTCCTTTCCAGCTTCTGAGCCGTGACAGAAAGTGTTGTTCAGCTGTGGCAGTGAGACCAGCTATTCACAAGTGGCTTTTTCACTCAGTAACGGTCACATTCCCCAGATATTTCTGGGAATCCAAAGCCAGGCTTCCAAACCAGAGCAGCCCAGGGGCTGGGTGTGATGTGGTGGAGGAAAATTCGCCCCTGGTCCCAGAGCAGCAGCTGAGCTGCCTGAATGGCACGCACAGTTTACATCTGCAAACACGCAGTGGGCAGCAGGAATGGCTCAGCAAACATGTCCCAGTTAATCCTTTCATGGCATAAAAGACTGCACTTCAACTGAAACATTTGGGTATTTTTAAAAACCTTTAGCAATCTATTTCCCTCGCCTCTGCCCGCAAGCATTCCTCTGGCCTGAAAAAAAAAACGGGGAAAAAAAAAAGCATTTGTGGTTAGTTTCTTCTCCAATGGGTTGCTTTCTATTCAGATTCATGTCTGTCATGCATTTTAGACTGCCTGAATGGATGAATGTTCTCCTGAGGTCAGACAATGGAGTGCCAAAACTTCACAATGAGATGTAGGGTACTGGCATCTCTGTCCTGCCATAGGGAAGGGCTGCCTGATACCCCCTAGGTGCTACCAGAAAACACTCAGATGAGCAAACACCTTGACACCAAACCACCACTTCACCGAGCTAAGGACCTTGTTTAGGATGAAGGAGAATGAGATGTGTCACAGAGATGCTCCAATGTGAGTGGTGGTGTGATTTCTGATGGGTGCCATGCCTCTCTCAGGCACCCACCCAACAGCTCTGTATCCCCGGGGCTCCAAGGAGCACCCCTGCTTCTCACCTGATGTCTTTCACAAGTGATGCTGAAATCGTCCTGCACACTCTTGTGAAAATCTCCATGGGTATAATTTGTCAGTAAATCACTGAGGGGCCTCTCAGAGCTGCCTTTCCCCCCTTATTGTGAGCCCTCTGTGCATGTGGATGATCCTTTTGGTTGTATTCCCATGCCACAGTGAATCAGCTGAATGTATTGACAGTTTTGCAGCTCAGACCATCTCCTGAACTGCAGCAAAGGAGTGTTTTGATTGAACAGGCAAAGCCTTATTAGCATTCCTTCACTGTCTCAAGACACTCTGGCCTGGTTCTCCCTGGCCAGACTTCAAACCAGGCAACGTGTTCATCAGGCTGTGCTGGGGAGAGGCACTTTGATAACCTCCCCTTTTCCTATTTATTACCTCCCCAGGGGCTTTTCCTCTAACTCTGCAGTAAAAATATTGATTGTACCAGCCCTGATCCCAGTGGATCTGACACAGATCCTGGTGCTTGCACCTGGGCAGCGGGGAAAGGTGGGATTTCAGCAGTCCTTCCCGGGCTGCCCAGCAGAAACTGAGCTCCCATCAGCACCACTCCTGGCAGAGATTTCAGCAGCAGATAAGAAATGCTGGCAGAGACACGCTGAAGGTGCCTCCAGCTCCCACTCTGCCTTGTCATTCTCCCCGTGGTTCAGAGCACACAGAAACTGAAGCAAGCGTGGAAGGAGGCAGGACTGGGCTGACCCCTCATGCAGCTATTCCAAACACGAGGCTCTGTGAGCACCACTGCCAAAAACAGCATGGGCAGAGCCAGCACCTCCCATTCTAAACCCTGTCCCAACCCTGTGCAGCACAGAACTTGGTTTGTTGCTTTTTATCCAATTTGTTTTGACTGAATAGTCATCATGGAGGGACAGGACTGGAAAAAGGGTAGATCATCTGAACATAATCCCCCAGCAGTCCTGTGAGTCTCCAGGTCTCCCAGTCCTTAAGAAGTGTGGCCTGCTCTGAGCACTTGAGTTTCCCCATACCTAAATTAGCTCAAATTAATTTTATAGCCAACCTGTTTGCAAGTCTCATTGATTTGACACAATTCTGGCTAAAGATATTTCAAATGTCAATGTTGCCTTAATGTACATCTCAACCATTTCACAGAGGCCTCTTCTTTATCTGTTTTCATATTGAAACAACCTGATTGCATGCAGGGGAATTAGTTACTTTGGGAACGGGAAAGATCATTCCCAAGAATACCAACCCACAGCCTTTATTAAAGTGGAGCTTAAGGGGTGGTGCTGGGGTAGATGAGGGAAGGAGGAAGGGAAAAGAGTGTCTGAGTGTGCAGACTGGGATTTGAGATGTATTTGCAGAAGCAGGAGCAGCAAAGCTGTAAGGGGCACCTTTTCCCTGCCCTCCTCAGGGCAGCACAGCCCCACAGAGATGTGTGCAGGTCTGATGGGTTTTGTCATGGGTGGGTGCTCAGATTTGCCTAGAATTGCTACACAGACTGCAAAATGCAGGAGCAGGCACAGCTGCATGACTGGCATTTCTGCTTACCTCCTCACCGTGACCTTTTTTTCTATTCCTATTACATTGAAGTCTCTCAACTAATTATGCAGAATCTCAGCCTGCTATGTGATCCTGTTAGCTCCAGGCATAATTGCAAATGAGACAAGAGATCTCAGCTGTGCTGCTCCTTACAGTGGTGCCCCGTTCTTTGTCCGATGTTAATTATTCCTTGCAGCTGACAGTGAAACAAAGACCAAAGAGTTAATTCTCAGTACAATGAAAAAAAAATCAGTGCTTGCTAATGCGTTCTGTGTTACTCTGCTTATTTACCTAGAAAACAGTGTTTGGTTTTGCAATGTGAATACTTGAAAAACAGGCACTAGATAAAAGGTGAGAAACGTGAAACATGAAGAAAAACGTCAGATTTATTTGCAAACCAGACAGGATGTGCCACAAGCTGTTCTCAGGGAAGGTAGCAACTGAGGCAATTTTGTGGAATGCTATGTAATATTTGAGGATAAACTTTTTAGGGGTTTTTCTCCCTTGTGCCTGCAGCTTTGATGGTGCCCTTTCCACTCTGGCACGTCCTTGGAGTATCCACCACAAGATGTGGCACAAGGTGCCTGAAGGACAGCAGGGAGGGTGGCAGCACCCTCACCACCCCCATCCCAACCCTCCTAGATAGCCGTGGCAGAGGGCAGAGGGAAATCTGCCCCTTCTCTCTGCAAGAGGAGCAGGAATCTGCCCCTTCTTTCCTGGGGAGGCCCAAAGGAGAACCACAGTGGCACTGCAGAACGGGTCTGTGGTTGTCACCGAGGCTGAGAGCAGCCCCCAGCCCACCAGGTGAGGATTATTCCTCCACTGCAATGTCCCAACTGCCTTGTTCTGACACAATTATGTGGGTGAAGAGTGGAATTCATCATCTGAAGCCCATCTGATTGTGAAAGATAGCCAAATTGTGTTTTGCACATCTGTAGGTGTCCCTTATGCTTCTACTTCACCACCAAACTCCAAGACAGCAATATTCAGCCTTTCTGTAATTATACATTATTCATGTCAGGACTTTTTGCCATATCTAGGCGTCCTCCAGAGACATACAGGCTTTTTCCTCTAGCCTCTCCAGTGCCATTAGCTCTGTGCTCACCTCTGGGCACAGTGGATTGTTTCAAACCCCTTTGTTTTCTGTTCTGATTCCATCAGCTTGCACCTCAAAGCCAGTATGTACTGCAGGATTTTAATATATTGTGGTCCCTGAAAGGTGTTTGTTGATCTTAATCCAAAATAAGTTGGAAGTAAGGGAGTGGAAATATAAGATAGCAGCTTAGAGTAGTTTTCCTGTACCTAAAGGTGTTCTGGAAAGATATTTTTTTACAAGGACATGCAGTGACTGTACAAGGGGGAATTTGCCTTAAGGTGAATGTGAGTAGACTTGGATTAAGAATTAGGAAGAAATTGTTCCCTGGCAGGGTGGTCAGGCCCTGGCACAGCTGGGGCTGCCCTGGGATCCCTGGCAGTGCCCAAGGCCAGGCTGGACACTGGGGCTGGAGCAGCTGGGACAGTGGGAGGGGTCCCTGCCATGGCAGGGAGTGAAATGAGATAATCCTGAAGGTCCCTTTCAACCCAAACCTTTCTGTGAGTCTATAACCATATTTTTTTTTTGAGAATATTGCCTGGAACAGACACATCATGCAAATGTACTAATAAAAAATTAAATGTGCATCTAATTCGGGTCTTCCTTTTACTTTCAGTGATGCAGTTTTAAATTCATAAAGTGTGGCGTTTTCTAGTCAAATATTATGCAGACAGCAAATGCTATTAATGCAGAGGATGAGTCTTAGTTTTGTGGAATGCTATGTAATATTTGAGGATAATGCTTGCTCAATCCCTCTTGCCAAAGCCATTCCTATTCTTCCATCCTTCTTCAGCCATACTTTGAGAGGGAGGGAAAATGAATGTGATAAATGCAGCAAACAATTACCATCAGGAGAGAGGTTATGCCTCATCCTCACAGCCTGAAGGAAGACAATGAATGCTGAACACTTAAGTCTTTTTGCAGCTCAAGTCTCTCTCTAATTGAGGCAGTATTTTGCTCTTAATAAGATATGTGAAATGCATGTCATAAAATTATGCTCATTATTTGAAAAAGAAAAGAAAGGAATAGCCTGTATGTGATGAAAAGCACTTAAAAGCTAGAGTCTCTTCAGGGTTTGTTTCTGTAGGTGAAGTTCTACATCATTAATAATAGAAACTGAGGGGGGAGTGGGGAGCAAATTCAGATTATTATTTTCTGCTTCTGATCATAATTCTTAATCACAGACATTTTCAGAAGTGCCTGATTATGGATATTCCATCTAAAAATATTGAAGAATATTTTGAAGAAAGTATATATTCAACATGAACATATTTCCCCCTGTTTCAGATATGTTTTTAATATAACTAAGTGCAACTCTATTTCAGTAAATTCAAACTCTACCTAAATAATAATGGAATGTGTATTTTATTTGTGACTACTTACCATCTTTACACAATTTATTGTTCTGAAGTCGCAAGGAACAAACCTACTCAGAGGAGAAGTTTTAACCCAGAAACTGTCAGCATGTGTAAATCTTCATTATTTCAAATGCTATACACTTTTTGTTTTTATTAAATATTGAAGAATTTCCACATGCCTGGATGGAAACATTTCCCTTCAAAGTGTAGAAAATGTCTAGCACCATTTGCTTAACATTTTCATGCACAGTTGCACTTTCACAAATACAGAAATGAATTCAAGGGGAGGCAGGGCCAGAAACTCAAATGTTATAAAATGGACAATTTGTGAAGGCCATGGGACACTCAGAAAAATAGAAAAGAAAGAAAACTAAGCTGTAGACTGATCATTACGAAAATGTCCTCAGCACCTGGACTGGTTGGACCACATGGGCATGAAAGGTTCCAGGCGCAGAGCTCAGTGCATGTACCCAAAATTGAAGAATTTATCAGCAGCTTGGTTGGGTTTGGGCAGAACACAGATGCCACTACGAGGGGAAGGCAGAAACTAGACCCACACAGGGCACAGAGCTCCTTTGCTCTGCCAAGGGCTCTTTTCCTCACTTTTCCTGCTTTTGGCAAGGAAAATGTCATAGACGTGCCATGCATGGTCAGGCCCGCTTGGTGATTGATCCATGTAGCCGGGGTAATTACTGACAAAAGGTAGTTAAGCTGCCTCACTTCAGAGGATTTCATTCAAAGGCAAATCCAGCTGCATCCCAGGTGACTGCCACTCCATCCCTGCGAGTGCATGACACAAAAGTGTGTTTCATTTCCCCCAGGGGCAGGGCACTGCCGGCTCTCTGAAGCACAAGGCAGGATGCTGCGATGCTCAGCCTGGACTGGCAGTAATTAGAGTGACCCAGGTTTTCCCTGAGCTGCTGCAGCTTGAGAAGCGCAGCTTTACCTCCCCTGACCTTCTCCACAGCTGCCAGACCGAGCAAGAACCATGGGATTAAAATCATAAATTAACTCAGTGACTCCTTCAGAGCAGCATCGATTCAGGAAACATAACAATGGACAACTGCTTCCTTGAAATCCCGAGTCATCAAATAAATGTCTAGGAGACCTTTAATTCAGTGGGTTTTATATTATATTTTAGCTAATAGAGACTCGACCCTGGCCATTTTGAACACGTGCCATTCAGTATGAAAGTGAGTGTTTAAAAAAAAAAAAAAGTTTAACACAAAAATCAAGTTTCATTAAGAAAAGGGAGTGAATAAATTGTGAAGTCAAAAGGCCAGTCAAAACAGATAGCAATTCACAGTTTGTGAAATCTGTGCATTCTAAATTTTGGAAACAGTTTGGACTGATAGATACACGTCACCTCTGATGCATATCCATAAAATCCTTTTATAAAAGAAGTATTAAGCAGGCAAAGGTTTAATTGATGGCTTTGACCAACTCACCTGCTTCATACAATGTAATCCCACTCTCAGACTTTTCCTAAACAATGGAAGTTTTTGAAATATATAGCTTAAATGCACTTTACACATGTAACATTGCTCAAATATAGCCACCTGTGAACAGCGAGCCCATAAATCTTGTTCAAAGAGGCTGTTCAAAAAAAAAAAAACAACAAAAAAAAACCAAAAAAACAAACTGAGTGTCTCAAGGTTAGCCCTGCAAAACAACAAACTGTGTCTGTTCTTCACAAGACCTTCCTTCAAAAATACCCATACCAATGTCTAAATTCTCCACCTCTGTCCTCCTGCACGCCTTGGGTTAGCAAGGATGAGTTTGGGAGAGAATTGCCAGGCTGCTGACAGCACTGTCACGCTGGAGCTGGGGGCAAAATTCCCCAAACCAAAGCAGAGTTGCTCCAGCACGGGTGAAAACCAGTGACCTTCATGCATAACGCAGCGTCCTGATGCATTTCTCCTGTCCACCAGGCTGGAGGTGTGCAGGTCTGGAAATATCAGCTGTGGGAAGCTCTGCAGGCTCAGGAGAAACGTGGTGCTGCAACTGAGCTGCTGTGGGGCTGTGGGAGGCTGGGGCTGGTGTGGACCTGTCACGAAGTGCCATCAGGGTAGGGGGGAACAGAGCTTCTTCCAGAGTTCTCCAGGTATTGATTTTGATGGTATAAATAGATTTTAAATCATTGATTTTGATGGTTTAACCAGTTTTACGCCAGGGTCAGCTGGGCTGGCTTCCATTGCGCTGCTTTGATGTTGTGCTGTTATGAGAAAGGTCCTGGTATTTCCCTTTTCTTGACAAGAACATCTAGATGGAAAATGGCTGTGTGGATGGTGTTGGGAAGAATAAAGGCAGGCTTCTGTTTGTTTGATTTTTTTTTTTTTTTTTTTTTTAGTGAGATGGAATCTCTGATTCGGAAAAATTGATTAGTTTTTCTTGATCTTTCCCACATAATGCTGAAGATAATTGCTAAATATGTTTATTTTGGAATCTTTGTGGTATCAGAGTTCACTCTGCTTTACACTCCCCAGTCCCTAAAGACAAGGAGCTCAGAGGGCACACAATGCATTTCTCACCCTTTGACAAAAAAATAGCGTAGCACAGTTTGAACAAGACTACTAAAAGAGATGCAATTCAAGAGATCCTTTCAATTGTCACCGTGATCTCTTTTTACATGAATATATTATGCTTTTAAAACCTTTTTGGGAGATAAGCATGCAATTTAGAACTATAGGCAAGTAATGGCAGAGAAAAATAAAAGGGATGAAGGGAATGCTGGAATTCTGATAAAAGGGGATTTTTAACAGTAGTAATTATATGGATATGACAGCAATTATATGGGTTCATTAGATATAGGGTTTTACCATTAAGTTGTTATAGAGATGATCAGGAAGTCTAAGAGAAGTGAAAAAAACAGCTCTCCAGTTCATTTATTTCCTTAGTTTACGTATCATTTACATCTTTTTATTCTCTTTCACATGATTTTTGTTTTCCAGTATCAAAGGGAGGATCTTTCAGCAATTTTTTTTTTCCTGCATTCTGGACAAGACACAAAAATTCCAGTGTGCATTTAACCAGAGCAATAAGAGAAAGGGTCCTGCATGCACAAAGCAATTGTAATGACAGTGAAAAATCCCTTTTGCACTTCACTCAGCTCCTTAAAATTAAAACTATATTCAACTGCAGACTTTTCTAGTAGTTTGTTTCAGTACCAGGCCAGCACAGAATCTGGTGTATAACTTCTCTGTTACCCTCTTGTAGCACAACAAATAAAATAAAAATAAAATTAATTTTCTTAAACTTGAATATCGGGGTGCAACAAATCCAAGGGAAGGAGCTGGCATCTTCTCAGAGGATGAGAAATATCCCTACTTCACTAAAATTGGTCTTGGGAGTGCAAATACCTAACTCCTGGCAATGAGGGCAGAATAAAAAAAAAGCTGAGATTAACAAAACTGGTTACAAAAGAAATCTGAGATGGAAAGAGAGGTAAATGTTGATGATAAGGTAATGACCTCACAAGTAGCAGAATGAGTACAGAGGGGAGAGAGTTTTCATTTCAGCCACACAGCATGAGAAATTATCCACTACTTTTATTTTTTGGAAAATTTTTCTTTGATTAGAAGGCCTGTACCTATATACCCCACACTCATGTAAATCACCTGCCTGTCCATCTGTCTGAATCCATCCAGCTCCAACATCTCCTCCCTTTGTTATTACTCACAGCTGTCCCTAAGGGTACCATTGGAGCAGATAATTTCTGAGTAAATCAATATATTTTAGGGGCGAGCTTTCATGCAAGTGACACTAATTATCACGAAATAACAAAACTGCATCATTAAACCACCTGACCATATATTCTGGGCTGTTTTATGTTCCATCATCCTCTGAGTGCTTCTGCTGGTTCCAGTAGGTGGGTTGTTTTTTCTTTCATCACTTTTCCCAACAGATAAAATTAAACTGTCTCAGCCTGAGAAAAATTATGACATCTGCAGCAGTGAATAATCAGCCCTTTCAGACAGAAGCAGCCATGGGGACATTTTAAAAATTTCAAAAAATTGTCACTTGCCAGCTGTGGTGACTTCTTGTTTCACTCACCAAGGAACCAGCAGAGTGTACCTGCTCTGTTTTCACATATAATCCCATGAGAGGGGTTTTGTTGGAAGCAGATGATTCTTTTTACCTTTATTGTCAGAGCCAAAGACAAGATTTCAATATTACAAAGGAGAGGGTACTCTTCAGTGATAGCACTGTGCTAATTGCTGTCAAAATCTGATTCTTGACAGGCAGAAGTGACTTGAGAAAGAAAATAAGCATGGAACCAGGTTTATTGATAAATTGCTGATAAGCCCAAAGGTCTACCTTGTTTGGACAGCACCCTCCAGGCACTGGGAGGGCTTTCAATGCTCTTTATCACAGAAATATTTGTTCTACAAAGACAGAAGGAAAAAAAGTTGCCTAGAAGCTTGTAAAGGAGCACAGCTCATGCTGTTGAGTGTTTGACAGTGGGTGTTAATTCTCTTGATTTTCCAACAGCAACCTTCCAACATCCTAGCACATTACTGTTTGTCATGGCACTTTTTAATGATCTTCTGGTAATTTTCTCTTCATGCATTTCCCAATTGACCTGAGTTATACATTCCAGGCCAAATTTTATGAGCCATTATACAAAATGCTTCACTAAAATTTTTACATACAATCATATTAAACAATTCTTTGTGTTATTGTATTCTGTACTTGCTAATGCACAATTTTTGTTTTTTTTTTCCATGCATATTGTTCATCTGTGACTAATCATCCACTCCCAGCTAGAGATTAGAAAAACCCACTGTCTCGATAAATTTCAAAAATAGCTAAAAAGAACAAAACAAGTCAAGTGAAAGTAGATAACTTCTTGTCCTTAAAGACTGAATACATGAAGTAATTCTCATTTAACATCACATAGCTGTCTTGCAGTACAGTCACTGAGCTGTACACTCAGCTGTACCCAAACTGCAGCTGCTTACATCATAAGCTGAAAGATCATAGATTTAGATGGGATATTGGGAATCAGGAATTGTTCCCTGTGAGGGTGGGGAGCCCTGGCACAGGGTGCCCAGAGCAGCTGGGGCTGCCCCGGGATCCCTGGCAGTGCCCAAGGCCAGGCTGGACACTGGGGCTGGAGCAGCTGGGACAGTGGGAGGGGTCCCTGCCATGGCTGGGGTGGGATGAGATGAGCTTTAAGGCCCCTTACAGCCCAAACCACTCTTTGGTATAAGCACCTCTGACAAAGCACTGCTTCTCTGCTTCAGGTTGGCACAAATGCATAAATGCATTTTTGCACTGCGTCTGGCATCAATAATGAGCATTAGATGTATCTTAGGTTGAAAATGCAATATGTGACTGGGGGCGTGTCTTCTATTTGCCAACTGCCAAAGCTGGGGCAGTTCTCTTCTGTTAATTGGGCAATTTTTAATTTATCACTCCCACAGCCATTTCTCCCTTAAAGAGATCTCTGCTGTTAATGGGCTATCAATTATTAATTATCTTCTGTTCATGGCCAGTGAGTGTTCCTGAGTGTCCCATCATCCCATGGGGAGATGCTGCCCGGGGAAGGAGCTGAGCATTCCTACCTGGAT
>QUSF01000057.1:837023-903407 GCA_003676055.1 Chloebia gouldiae
ATATAATATAATATAATATAATATAATATAATATAATATAATATAATATAATATAATAATATAATTAATATAATATAATATAATAATATAATATAATATAATTAATATAATATAATATAATATAATATAATATAATATAATATAATATAATATAATATAATTCAAGGCATTTTAAGCTATTTACGAACTTTAAATATCTGAAATACACCGAGTTTAGATGAGAAACAGACTAACATGCTAATGGTTGCAGCCCATACATTTTTAAAAATACAGCTGGTTCTGCTGTTTATTTGCAAAACTTTTCTTTATTTAGGAGACTTTTCTGTGCTTCCAGCAGAATTGTCTCAACCATTCTTCTGGCACAAGTAACTTCTTATGAGGGAAATATGCCCTTGCATCTTTGCCCTTCATAGTTAGGAAAATTTTATGCTTTAAGAGAAAAATATATCTTTGGTGGGCGTGGTGTAGTCCCTGGAGGCTGAAACACTCATGGAAATGATTTCAAGGTCCATGTACAGCATCACTCACCTGGAGGATTCCAGCAGACAGAAAACATTTTAAGAGGCAACATTATTGAGGTATTTCATAGCAGGAACACCTTCTCCAGCGTTCTCTTCCCTGCCAAAGTCCTCAGCTGTCTGAAAATCTCCGGCTTCTCATCAGAAACGTGCCACAGTTTTATTATTTATGTGTAATTTACGCATATTTCTGCACCACCTTGCTGTCACAGCTGGAAGCTCTATGTGAAGTGGTCTGAATGTAGTCTGAAAATAAACTTGTAAAATTAGTTAATAACAAAAATATCTATGAAACAACATCATGTCATAGGTGATATCGGCAGTAATCTTGGAGTGGAGAGAAAAAAATTGATCCATTTCACAACTGATTTTATATCCAAATACTTTTCATCTAAGTCTCAGTGCATTCCCTGTGATCCAAATCATGAGCTCTGGAAGATTTTTAAGGTTCAGGCTACCACAATTCCACCTCAGACTCAAATCATGTAATAGTGCCATGTAGTGGCATCTATTGCACACCCACACCAATTTCAGGTGGTTAACGCACATTGTCTCCTATTGTTCCCTCTATTCCTCGTCTCTCTTTGTCCTCTTTTTTTCCCCTCCCACTGCTTGTAGTTATTTCTTTGCCCAAAAATAGAAAGCATGCAGGGCAGAGGGGGTAAAAGGTGGAACTGTGTCTTTTAATCACCGGTAAGTCAGGGGAAAAGAAGCAATGTCTTTTTTCTCCATCAAAAAAAAAATAAAATACAGTTATTTGATTATACAGACTGAAAATCTCATAACTTTTGTGCTGTGAGGCATCAAATTCATGCTGTCAGAAGAACAGCACCTTTAGAGCAGAGTTACTAAATATTTATTTCAGTGGCAATGTTCTGTAAAGCTTCGACAGCTTAGATTGAGTCCTGCTCCCAGGCCCTTTCCCTTTTTTATTGATCACATTAACACTTTTAACACTCTGCCTTCATAAATGGTCACCAGAGAGCATTCACTCACCACTTTTGCATGGAGCAGCATTATGTTTGCAGGTGTATAAATCAGACGAAATGCCTTTATCCACTTGGGGTCACACGCTTGGTACCGGCCAGGCCCTGGGATGAACTCTCAGGGTTTTTTCTGCCTTTTCTAGAGCTGTTTTAGAAGTCTCCCAAAACCTGCTGGTCCATCAAAAAATTAAAAGCCAGGATGTAGATTCCACCTCCGGGGGAGAAAAACGGTTGCACCTCCTTGCCAGGATATAAGTCCTTTCTGAAAAACAAAATAATTTTGTCAGAGGCAGACGAAATTTTTTTCAACACGAGTTTTCAACTCAGCAAAGTTATTTCACAAGCACATGAGTAAGGAAGAAAAAGTTTCAGGGAGATGGGAAACCTCCTGAATCAGCCTTAGGATGTGGCTTTGTTGATTTAGCATGAATTGTGAGGAAAAACTCCTCATGAATCACAGCCAAGCCTTGAGCTTTGGCCCTCCCACTTGTGTGACCTCTGTCCTGACCACGGGCATGTAACCACTCACAGCTCAATTTCGAACAAATACCACCAAAAGTGTAGTTGTCAGTCAAAAAGGGGCTTTTGAGACAAGTCAGTCCTGACTTCATGATTTTGTTTTTTTTTTTTAAACAAAAGCTGTGGCACTGTTACATCCCTCTGGCTGCCCTGGATCACCTGGGGGCCCACAGGATGGCACTGTGCCACAGGGGATGCACGCACCCTGAAGATGCTAAAATGAATATTGGATGGCACAATACAGACTCACCACAGCATTACAGCTTCTTTTCATAACGGGGAAAAATTCCCAGAGAAAATAAATTGTTTTGAGTGATAATGCTTTGTTACAGTTTGATAAGGAAGTTAATTTATAACATAAAAAAAAGTGTCACAATAACAAATTTTCTCCAAGCATTTACTATATATATAACATAAAGACACAAAAAACTACAATTATATTTCCTAAAAGTCTATATTACAAAAAACCCTCATCTCTCCCTTAATAAACTAAAAATTAATTATCTAAAAAGTAGTAACTTGATAAAAAATCCAAAATTATATCTCACTGTATTTTAATAATAACATTAAGTAAAAAAAAATTAAGAATTTTTCATTCTACATTTTATATATGTCTTTTATTATAGTAATAAGTTAATAAATTTTTTTCTCCTTTATTTCTAAATTTAAACTTACTCTTCTCTATTCCTGATTACATCTCACCCCACTCATTTAAAAAAAAAATCATATAAACACTAACATTACACCAAAATCAAACCATAACATGTTTTTCTCTTACTTTTGGTGTGAATACAAATTGAATGCAATAACTTTTTGATGCCTTATGTGGTAAAAAAATGTCGTTGAATGTGATAGTCCACTTTATATCCATTTTTCTTGGCAAGCAATATTTACACCAATACAACAAGAACTTAAGGTGATGAGAGAAAGATACATACAACATTTTTTTTAAAGTCACAAAACCAAAACTCTCTGGAACCCACTCAGGTGGTTCAGGCCTAATGATAGGAGTGAGCTTTGAAATCTCCTTGAGAAAGACCTCATGGATCAAAATTCTCCATCCAATAATCTCTCACAAAGGTCCCACAGCTTCCATGAAGACAAAACACTCCAGAAAATGCTGGGGATGCTGCTGCTCAGTGTGCATTTTGATGCCTGGCCCACATTGAGGTTGTTCTCTTTGAAAATTATGGAGCAGGTTCTTCTTTGTTTTACAGACCATTCACATGATCTGTATATTAATTTTTAAATAAAATGCAAGTCACTTTTAATCAAAAATAAGGTCAATTTAGCCGGGCCTGTAGAGAGGATTACCAAGAGGATACAGCAGTCCCTGTGGGGATAACTAAAGTGCATTATAAACCTAGAAAATAAGAGTTAAAGAGAATATGATTAATCACTGAATACTTGCAGAAAGTAGATATAAATGGAAAACAAATGTCCTCACCAAAACCTGGATGATTTGGGCTTTCTCTATTGACTGTCTTTATCTCAACTCTAAACTTTTCTCACTTTTGCCTTTCCAGGTCTCTCCCCAGCAAGTGGCTTTGTGGAGCTCAGTTGCCTTCCAGGCTTAAGCCACAACAAACAGAAAAAAAGTGCAAAAGTTTGGATACAGATCTTAAAATAAAAGGGATTTGAAATCAGGAAACCTATACTCTAGCAAAATGGAATAATGTATTCATTTGCTGAAGTGACAGCAGCAAAGACATCCTGAACATTTAAACACACTCATAATGTTACTCATAAGGTGTTCATCATGAAATATTCAGCTTTTCAAGCTTCTGACAACTGACTTTAGGATAACAGAACAATTTTCCCTTTCCTCTCAAAAATTCTAGGTATTTTTCACTGCCAAGACCTTACCTAGGCTTTTGCCAGCTTGTAAAACTTTTCTTGCACCTCACAGCTGTGAACTCAGCATTATCTGCTCAGCAACATGGGATCAGGAAGAATTTCCTGATATTAGAATAAACCATTTTGATATTTTCTTTTTTTTTCTTTTTTTTCCCTTGTCTTATTCTGCACTTTGTTTCCTCTGTGTTTCCCTCCTTGTGTTGCCTTGAAATTCTTGAGCCCATCAGACTTCATAAATTGCTAAGTTTATACAGCAGGGTGGTTTGAGGATGTTTGTGGCAGAAAGAATGTTCTTTAGAAACACTGAAATTTTATTTTTTACTTTATTACCAATGAGTTATATCCTGAGGTAATGGAGGGCAGTGACTTGGTGCCTTTATATTAAATTCCTTTTGGGAAAAGGCCATAACTGGATATAACTTTTCCATGGCACCAACATCCTGTCCTAGCTGCCACCCTCACTACTTAGATACAATCCATCTGGTGCTAACTAATCCCTAAATTAAAAAAAAAAAAAAAAAAGATGCAGCCTGTAAAATGTTTTATCATTAAATTCTGTTCATCTGTGAATATCAGCAAAAATTTGAAGAAGACAATTACAGTTCATTTGATACCATTCTGCCATAAATCTCCACCATGTGTAAGAGAACATTCCCCTTCCACTCCATAAATCCACAAATTCACCTTCAATCACCTTCAAAACACAACTGCATTCTTCTTTGGCAGGCAGAGCTTTCAAAAACAAACAAACAAACAAACAAAACCAAAAGCAAAACCAAAATTTTTCACAGATAGAAATGCAAAAGTCCAGATCACATCCTTGTGGAGAGTTGTCAGGTCATTTTCAGACACCTCATATCTTTGATAAAGAGAATTCTTTATGCAGAACAAAGAATAATCTCTCTCCCAGTAATCTGAATCCAAAGTTGATGCTGCTTACAGAGACTCTAATTAATTAATTTAGTGAATATTTATGGACAAAGAGGTTAAATAAATTACAAGTGAAAAGTAAACTATTGAAAAGAAAAACCAACCAAAAAAAAAAACCCCAAACAGCTGAATTATATATTTTAACTTCTGGGGAGCTTTTCAACTTCTTCCACCTCTCTTGTGTTTTCCTTTCTTCACCACCTCCAAGAGATTGCCTCTTTTTTCCCCCCTTTCTTTTATTCTATTAAGCAAAAATTGTGAGTCCTTATAGTTGATAAGAACCCATGCCACAGAATTCAGCCTTATTTCCTTTTTGGTTGGTTGGTTGGTTGGTTGGGTTTTTTTCTGATGTGCTTTCAGGGTGGTTTCCTCAAAGTTTTCCATGTTTTTCCAGTCTTCAGTCCTTACCTTGTTTGTTCTCAGCTTTCCTTTCCGTTGACCTTGCTATACAAATTTTAAAGCTATGAACATCAGGTCATATTTTAATATCTTTATCAGGGGGGAACTCAAGAAAAATGGGTATCTGTTGACTCTGACTTTTTTGAACCACACCCCTGGTTTACACCATCCCAGGACTCTTCGCTCCCTATCTCCCATCCACCAGGCTTGAAGTGAAATGATCCCTCTTTATGCTGCTGATTAAATGGGAGGGGTAGGAAAACAAAGAATGCAGTAGATTACCTCTTTATTTGAATAAAATGGTGGTGATAAACGCAGAAGGGTAACATTTAGGTTATTCCCGGAATTCCTGATATTTTCTCCTCCTCCTTCCCTCTGCTCCTCTCAAGGATAATAGCCTGGAGTGTTACAGCTCTGTAAAACAAGAAAAAGGTGACCCAGGAGAAATAGAACCTCCATGAAACATCAATTGACTATTTTCATCCTACTTCCATTCATCTTTCAATTATTATAAAATAAGTGGTAACTATAAATGCATAGAAATCTCAATTCCATCACATGGGAAAGGATTTACTTACTGTGAAAACAGCCAATTGTTATGTGAGAATCTAATCGAGATCATATCCCTGACTAGAGGTCTAGCTGAGTCACACTCAAAATTTGTTGTGGCCAAGAACAAGATTATGCAGAATCAATAATACAGTATCCAGATAAGTCAAATCATAATAGCTTAAACAGAGAGATGTTATTTAAAGGAAAACAATAAAAAGTGTTACCAAAAAAACCACAAAAAACCAAAGAAAACCAAAATCAAAACATAAAACCCCAAACCAAAACCAAAACAATAACAAAAAAAAACCTCCCCACAAACACCCAAAAATCCAAACCCGAATCCCTCAATAATCACAATATAGTTAATACTGTAAACACATTTCTAGATTGTAACAATTTTCCCAGGTGTTTACTCATGTTTTCACCACAGCAGGCTGTCAGCACCCTGAGTTCTTCACTTGGAGCAGCTTGAGGATGGTGGGAGTTTCTCCTCCTTTACTCCAGGACCTTCTTGTGGGTTATTTTGTGTTTACAATGTGCTTTACACTTTGGTCTTTCTTCATCACTCTGTAAGTCACATTCTGTCCAAATTCACAATTTACACAGGGACTTTCTTACATTATATCCTTGGTTTTTATTCTCATTTTTACCTCAAAAAGATGACTTGGCCCAGTTTTCTCTTATTTAACTGACTAATGATGATTTGTCTATAGACAAATTTGTCTATTTGTCTTCACATCCCACACCTCCATTTCTCAAAAGCCCTGCTACCACTCCAGGATTCCATTCCTCTACACCACATCTCACTCAAAAATATTTCATTTTACAGAAGAATAATGGCTTGTTACACTCATCTGCATAAAAACCCTGATTGTATCACACAAAGACAAGCAAAAACAAAATAAATTAGGCATAGCCATGTGGTCTTTAGAAAAATTACTGATGTGGCTACACCATGAAAAAACAGAGCTCCAGGCACTCCAGGGGAGGTGCAGGCAAAATTAGGCTGAGAAGCCTCAGTCTGGAGGCCTTGCAGTGGTTGAAACACTTCATTTTTCAGGCCTGCCAGCCTTGCACTGCCTCGAGCTCTGCATCAATCCCTGTGCAAAATGAGCACACCACTGCAAGTTTTGTGAGTGTGTAAATAATGACAGCTTATCTTGTGAAATTTTGCTATTTGTAGGGAAAACATATACTGAAGAAGCAACATTTACTAGGGAGAAATAGTTTATTGCACTGCAAAGAAACACCTCTACATTTTGACTGGGGGTGTGGAACAAGGCATGAGACACTGTCACAATCAGGAATTTTTGAATTATCCTTGCCAAAAAAAAGCATTTGGACAACACACTCAGGCACATGGTGGGATTCTGGGGATTCTCCTGTGCAGGGCCAGGAGTTGAACTCAATGATCTTTTTAGGTCCCTTCCAGCTCAGGATATTCTCTTTTTCCATGAGACCTAAATGTGCTGCAAGCAGGAGTCCTGGTGAATTTGGGGTTCCTCATAAAAAAAAGAATCTTTCAGTAAACATGGTCCTAGCTCTTTGTTGTACCAAAAACTTCACATATCACCAGGTATTGCTACAAAAGTAAAGGCAAAAGAAAACTCCCACTTATTCCAAGTCTGAAAGATTAACACAGTAATGAGAGATTCCCTGTTGCCCTGGGCAAGATGGACACAAATTACATCAAAAGAAAATTTATTCAGAATTTGAGCTCTAAAGCCCAAACCCTGAAAACACAGCTTGTCTGTAACCTGAAGAAACTTAATGTTGGTCACACTGGACATCATTAAGATGCAACAGACAATTAGCCTTAATTAGGTTGCAGATGCTGAGCACTTTTTTCAGTCTCACTTATCACTCAGAGCATTGTGTCCCCCCCAGGTCCGATGCAGGATAAAACTCTCCCAATAAATAGGACTTTCCCAACACAAGATTAATTTTAATATCAAAGTTACCTGGAACACATCAGCAGAACAATGAAATAGAAAAAAAATTATTTTGAACTCCCCAAAATTTTGCAGTCAACATTTTAATAAATTTCACCATTCATGGCTTGCATTTTGAAACCACTATTTTCCCTGAAAATTAACAAAAATTTGGAGTGAATTAAAAGGTTTTGCAACTCAAAAAGAAAACTACACACATTTTTCTGTTCAATAAAGTGTTTCAGCTCACTTTTTTTGCTTGTCTTTGTTTCTACTTATTTCACAAGAAGTTGAAAAATACCTACTTTACTTTTCCAATATTTAAGTTGTATAAAGCTTTTAATGCATTCACAAAATCTGAACAACTCATCATTGGCTTTTTGAGATTTTCCCAAGTAAAAAAACACATGTTCCACTTGCTGTTTCCTTTTGTTCACCAATGTTTTGCCTATAATTTCAGTTATACGTGAATTGATATGGCCATAAATAAATCTGATGTGCTAGAGGAATTAATTACTTAAACACTTACAAGCTCAGTTGATTCCATGTACATTCACCAACCATGCATTGAGAGCAGCATTTATATGACATTTAGATGGTGTTAAGGCATCATCTACTGCTGAAGAGAGTGACAACATTACCTGAGTGTCTAAGGTTGGAAATAGGGAAATATTGCCATCTCTTAGAGGTGGGGCAGTTCTCTTCTGTTCATTGGGCAGTTTTTTCTTTATCTCTTCCACAACCAATCCTCTCTCCAGGAGATATCTGCTGTTAATGGGCCATTAATTATTAATTATCTTCTGTTCATGGCCACTGAGTGTCCCTGCGTGGCTGAGAAAATTCCATCATCCATGGGGAGATGCTCTGCCCAGGGGAGGAGCCCAGCATTCCTACCTGGATACAATCTGAGATTTTGGGACACCAGAACAGCCTTTGCCCCCTGCATTCCCAGGGGAGCAGCTTTCTTCCCACTGCATTCCCAGGGGAGCAGCTTTCTGCCCCCTGCATTCCCAGAGGAGCAGCTTTCTTCCCCCTGCATTCCCAGAGGAGCAGCTTTCTTCCCCCTGCATTCCCAGAGGAGCAGCTTTCTTCCCCCTGCATTCCCAGAGGAGCCCAGGCCCATCTCCCCCAGCCCTGGAGCTCCAGAGGAAAACTCCCCCCTTGTGCAGGATCCCTGCTCCAGCAGAAGCACAGCTGGCACTGCAGGAGGGCTGAGCCACCCTGGCATGGGGCTGAGCCACCTCCCTGACCCACAGCCTGACAGGGCCTGTCTGACTCTGGCTGAGGTTTGTTTTGTACTATTTGTGCATTTGTATTTTTAATTTTCCTAGTAAAGAACTGTTATTCCTACTCCCACACCTTTGCCTGAGAGCCTATTAATTTCAAAATTATAATAATTTGGAGGGAGGGGTTTACATTTTTCATTTCAGGGAGGCTCCTGCCTTCCTTAGCAGCCACCTGGCTTTTGAAACCAAGACACTGGGCAATCCAGTATGGAGTTTTATTTTGGAAACATGTCTGTGTATCAGCAGCTGATACTGCAACAGACAGATTTACTTTAGCAGACAGATCATAAATTCAAGTAGTAACCAAATTAACCATCAAGATCAGAGGTTATTGACAATTCCCTTGTGGTGTGTTTACACTTAGCAGAAACCTTGGTGAGCAAAGTAGTTCATTAAAAACAGACTCTGTCCTAAGTAGGAGGCTCCAGTGAGGGACAGATGAAGCCAGATGGATGTGGCTCATTACAGGAGCTTGGTCCTAGCCCTAACAAGCTCAAATCCATCCCGCCAGCCCTCAGACAAACAAGCAGAGCGCAGGCAGGAACCTCAGCCAAGTGCAGCTGGCTAATAAGGTGCTGTAATTGCCTTGTTTCTTTGCCTTCTCTATCCAAATCTACCAACCACGTTGTTAGCTTTGCCCTTTAGTTGCTTAAAAATCATTTTGCTTCACATCAAAAATCTCGTTGAGGTTGAGGGTGACAGAGCTGAAGGCCAAACACAGCCCCAGGGCTTTCAGCAGACTCTGGTACCCGGGCTCAGGGCATCTCTACCAGCTCCAAGGGCCTGACACAAGGTGCTGCCCACGACTCTCCCACAGCACAGAGTAAAAACCCTCTGTGTGAAATGTGTTCTCTGTGTGAAATGTGTTCTCTGTGTGAAATGTGTTCTCTGCAGCTCAGCAGCAGCAATGGAGGATGAGTTTTCATGCCCAAAATCAGACTACAGCACTCACCTTGTGTGAGTTTGTGGGCGCCAAGTTGGGCAACTCCCTGAGGGCTTCTCTGGCAGAGGAGACCCACCTGGAGCAGTTCTGTGTCAAGAACCAGAGATGCATTGAACTTTTTCAGTCTTCAGCTTCTGATTATTGTTATCATATCAAAACTTCGGCACACTGTCTGCGCCCGGAAAACACATGCATGTTTTCACACGTGCATGTGTAAAAACAGCAAAAAAATGGCCAACTACCTCATGCTGCAAGGTCTTTTTAAGTCTAATCAAAAGCTAAACTACCCAATTAAGAAGTGACATCTAAATTATTTCCCTTTCTAACCCAATAACTGACCCTAAAGAAGTGCAATGCAGATTTTTCTACCCAATTGAAAGATACCATCCAAACCCAAGAACAAAGAGGAAGAAGAAGAAAGAAGAAGGGAACTCAAGACAACACCCAGTACCCTCCATCTTGAACCCAAATATAACATATTAAAAATCCTAAAACCTAAATTTCTCACCCATGTGACATACTAAACTACTCTCTACAATCTCTATAATCCATTTCACACTTTTGTGGTTTCTAGTTTACCTTGAGGCTTTGGAAGTTTTCTCCATGAATGAGGGTCAAAGTCAGTGTTTTCCAGGGGGTCAGAGCCCCCCAGGGCAGGCAGGGGGATATTCCCCCTGCCCTAGGTTCCCACAGCCCTGTCTCCTCTGTTCTGAGAGTCACCTGTTCCACAGACTCACAGAATGGTTTGTGTTGGAAGAAACCTTCAAGGTCATCTAGGTAGTGTAGGGTTTGGGCTGGGATAGAGTTAATTTTTGTCAAGAAAGATGGTTTGTGGCTGTTTTGGATTTGTGGTGGAAGTGATGTTGATGGCACGGGGATGGTTTTGGTTCTCTGTGCCCGCACAGAGGCAGGGGCTGCTCTGCTGCTCACCCAGCCAGCCCCAGGAGGGGACACAGCCAGGACAGCTGACCCCAGCTGACCACAGGCATGTTCCATGTAGTGCCCTGCTCGGCCTGCAGAGCTGGGAAAGTTGTAGGAATGGGAGTGGGATGTTTGGAGCGATGGTGTTTGTCTTCCCAAGTCACTGCTACATGTGACAGATTTCCTGGGGGGGTGGGTCGGAACACCTGCCTGCCCATGGGAAGTGGAGAAGGCATTCCTTCAATTTTGCTTGCTTGTTAACACAGCTCTTGATTTACCTGTTAAACTCAATTAACATCTATCTCAACCCGCCAGTTTTATCAGTTTTACCCTTCCAAACCTCTCCACCACGCCACTGAGTGAGCAAGCAGCTGTGAGGTGCTTGGTTGCCTTCTGGGTTAAACCATGACATAGTCCCAGCATGGTTTCTTGTCAAGCACATCTGGTTAAGGAGAGGATGTGGTGGTACATTTACCTCCTCCCCACCACCCCAGGCTCTTGAGCAGCACCAGATTTCAGAACTGGTCATTAGACCTTGGCTTTGATGAGCAGCACCTGGGCTGAGCCCCTCTGCAGCTCATTAGAAACACCTTCTGCTCCCAGGAATTTTGTCTAACAAGCTCCTGCTTTTTAACCAACAGCCTTGGAAACTTTTCTTGCCTGAATCCAAGTGAAATAATGTTTTTGTTATTGAACTTACAAGGAAAGTTACTGACGTGAATTTTGGCCAGGGTGAAAAATTATTATTAAACCACCTTCTTGCAAGCCTATACACAGCAGCCACGAGACTTTTGAGCTCTCTTGGACAGCAGCAGGCTGGCTATGAGCAGCATTTTCCTGGGAGTGGGGCACCTCTGAGCCAGTGAGCTCTCCAGTTTGATGTACTTAGAGCACTGGCAAAGAGTGACAGTGGATCCTGAGCTGATTCCCCCACTCCCCAACCTTCATCCCCTGAGAAGGAGCAAAGTGCATCCTGCAGGAGTCAGCCACTGAATTCAAGGGCACTTTTCACATATATAAACCTTGTATGGATTCCTTAGGTCTGTCTGTGTGTGGGTATGATTATGCCACAGCAAATGTACCAGGAATGCCCCTCTCCTAGATCTTTAAGTAATGTGGATTTCTAAGTGAGTTAGGCCTGAAAATAAGTCAGTGTTGTGCTGTAACATATAAATCTTTTCACTTAATCTTAACATAGTTTAACTTATCAATTAAATACTGTTAAGTTTAAATTATGTAAAACCATTAGGCTTGATGTGTTGTTCAAGTCCTGAGCTCAATTAAGCTGGGATCCACTGTGAACTTTGTGACTCAAAAAGGGGAATTTCTTTATTTCTTGTCATCCTTGCCCTTTCTTACCCTTACCCTTTTCTTCCACCTTGCCTACTACCCAGCCTCCACAGAGATATTGTTTAGATTGATTTTGGGCTCAGATAGATTGATTTTTAGGGTTTTGTTTGCTTTTTCTCTGTGTGCTTTCCCCATCCTGTCAGTAGCAGAGTGAATCTTGCCAGCAAATTTTGTTGCATTTTCATTTTTGTACTAAACCTGCTTTTGCCAACACTTTTGATTCTTCTCAGCCACATTAAAACCCTCATTGGCAGTATCCTTTCTGCTCAGCACTGCAGGATAGCACCATTCTCCCAGCCCTGATGAAGACAGGCTGTGCTGAGCACCACCTGATGGTCCCACTCTGAATAGTGCCAAAATCTGAGGAAGGACAAGGTTTCAGGTCTCACCTGGCCCCATGCTCCCTTGGTTATCTCCACCCAAATTCCCTGCTCAGCAGCCTGACTAATTTGAATTCTCTCCTGGCAGGTCCCCATGTGTTGGAATCGTGGTTGTTGAGAATTCCAGACTTTCTGTGCTGACAGGCACTGACCCCCAGGAGAACTCTGCATTGACCTGAGGCCATGGAGAAGCTTCCAAAAGGGAATGACAGAGCTGGGATTGTGGGTGTGGAGTTTGAATGGAAGTGTGTGATATCACATGGTGGAAAAATCAGAGTTTAAGGGTTTAGAATATAGTAATATATATAAAGCAAGATGGAGGTGTTGGGGTGGAGGCTGCTCCTTCTTCTTCACCTTCTTCTCCATGGGTTTGGGTGGTTTTGTGTAATTGGAAGAAAAAAGTTCCCACTGTGGGCATGGGTGGTTGGTTATTGGGTTAAAACTGAAAATAATTTAGGTGTCATTTCTTAATTGGATAGTTTATCCTCGCAAGGCCTTGTAGAGAGAGAGATGGGTCTCCATTTTTTAGCTTGTTGAAGTGCTGTAGAACTCACGGCTTGTGAGATTGTAAGAGAGATAAGAACTAATAAATATCTAAGTCCCAACAAGAAATATTGTCTCACACATTTAACCCTAACCCTGAAAAGAGAAGCAAAGGCTCCACACCCATGAAGTGCCTCAATCACTGGGATTTCCCTCTGGGCAGAATCACAGAACCCTAGAATAGTTTGTGTTTGGAAGGGGCCCCAAAGGTCACCTAATTCCAGCCCCTCTTCTGTGGGAAGAAGCCACCTAAAAATTACACGTGGCAACACCCAACAACTGAATAGCTGTTTTGGAAATATTTTTATAAAATTTAATGTGTGATATCCACCCTTCTCAGAAACAGAGAGGTGAAGGGTAGGCACTGCTAGGAATTAAATTTTCATTGTGTTTTGGAAGCAAAGGGACACCAAACATTATTGTCATGGCAGAACTGGAAGGATAGCAGAACACATATGCACATCCAACCTGGCTTGATCTTTTCCTCAAAGAATAATTATTTTTTATAGTACCAGTTGCAGATCAGAATAAATAGTAAAATCGAAGAGAAATCCTTCTTCTCTCAAGCTTTACTCTCAACCTACAGCAACTGTTCCTCTTTGCACTTCTCACACTCTCGCCTAGAATTTGCTAAACACGCAGAAGAAAAAGCTTTCCTTCACTCTTCATCCAGTCACTCCACCAAAATTAAGCCTTCTTAACTGAAGATAACATATTCTAGCTGGTGTTGAAATGGTTAATGTAATCAGAAAAATGCATACTTTACACAGGAAAAAATAATCTGGTTTGGCTGGCAAACTGTGGAGCAAAACAAGTAGAATTATTGCCATTTAAATTTCATATCCCACTGAAAAACCATTTAGTGCAGAAACTGTTTCAGACACAGAATAGTCTAGTTAAAAATAATTATGGGAAGAGCTGAGAGCAAAACTAATTCCTAGAGACAGAGTATATATTATTGTAGCCACTGCACTGATAAACATGAGTCTGATAATCTTATGATTAAAATGTGCTGAAGCAAACCCTGGTAAAATAGGCTGCAATAGATTTAAAGAAAATGTAGATGTAGAAAAATGTAAAAGAGGCTTTTCTCAAATAAGTGCCCCATTAGAACACAAAATGAATTCACTGGCACCAGGAGCTTGCAGGAAATCACTTTGGCCGCTGTGTCCTGATTTATACAACTGCTGTGATTCTCTATTTTTTCTTCTACTTTCTTTACATCCTTTTTTTTTTTTTATTCCTCTGAAAGGAGAAAGAGAAACTCTCACACAACTTCAACTAAGCTATTTCAGAGTAACATTAAAGCTCTGACTTAGGCTGACAAATGACCTCCCTGTAGGGATCTCTCTCTCTGCACAAAACTGGCCATTGAAAAATATTGTAATCAGACATGGTGGTGATTTTATTGGAATAAGCTTATTCATTCCTGTTGGCTGTCAAGCAAGTTTCTGCATGAACCATTTATCAAAAAATCAATGGGAGGCTTTTGAACATCATTTTTCTTGAAAATGCATAGAAATACCTAAGCTTCATAAATGTATTGATGTGTGTCCCTATGTGTGTGGGTGAGTGAAATGAAACTGTGTCTGGACAATGAAAAACGATAAGGAGCTCTAAAGTTCTCTTAGATGAGGTCCCAGTGCAGCAAGGAAATCCCAGAAAAACTTTCCATCAAGGTGGGTCACTGTGTAGATTTCCCAGAGCCAATGAAACAAATAAATGAGCAAAACCACTTCCTGAAATGTGAAATGTAAGATAACTGCAGTGATAAAAATGAATAAAAAATGGACCAGGAGAGTTTCAAAAACTCAGATTACATCCAGCACAAAAGGGGAATATTCATAATCTCCTACTCCTTCTGCTATTGGAGTCTCTGACTTGAAAATCTGCTATAGACCAGTGTAAAGAAATGGGATATGTGATAGACAAACCATTGTTTCAATGTTTATTAATATGTTTTATACATCAGAGTAAAGGAGAATTTTGACAATTTAAATATATGTCAATAAAATCTAATTGCAGACAGAAATAAGCCCCCAAAAGATGTAATTCCTAGTCTGTCCATGTAGGTAAATTCTGAAACACTTATTTTAAATCATGGTCCAGGCTTACCAAAACATTGATTTGGTAAAAATATCTGGAAGTACACCAAAGAAATACACTTAGATGGGAAGTGGTGTCACTTCCAAAGCACAAAAAAAAAAAAAAGGTGATTTTAATGAAACATGCCAAGGGGAAGGAGAAGAAAGAAGGAAAAGGAAGGAGAAGGAGAAGGAGAAGGAGAAGGAGAAGGAGAAGGAGAAGGAGAAGAGAAGGAGAAGGAGAAGGAGAAGGAGAAGGAGAAGGAAGGAAGGAAGGAATTAAGGAAGGAAGGAAGGAAGGAAGGAAGGAAGGAAGGAGGGAAGGAAGGAAGGAAGGAAGGGCTCATCACATTCCCTTCTAATAATTCACGGGGATAAGGAAATTCTGCCCATTTCCATGCATTCGGAAGTGTGTGGCCCACCAAAGCTTCACAGGAGAAACCACCTTAGGAATGTCATTTTGCCTCACTCTGAAGCTCTGTCAGCCCCACCAAATGTGCAGAGGAGAGGGATGAATCCCAGTGTTTTCACCTTGCACGGTGACTTCTTTCTCATCTGCGGATGATAAATGATCACTAACATTTCCTTTGGTTTTCTGGTCGAGGACCATGAAATAACAGAGAATATTTCTAAAATGAAACCAATTTACATCTGCTTAAATCATTGGAGAACTTAATAAAGTACTGTGACATCAGTAACTTTTTTATTTTTCAGGTTCTGACTACAATATATGAATGTGGATGAGATGGACACATGCAGAAAAGTACTAATGTGATCCCTAAATAAAATTATCAGAGATTTGGACATTTGGAAGGAAAAGGGGTGAAACCAAAAAGGATTACTATGATGTAACTGTGGTAGAAAATGTCAGAATAAAGGCATTTATTTCAGTGTGACTGATAAAATGACAAGGAAACACACATGAAAATTAAAGTAAATGGAAGCTTAAGGAAATACTTTTCATGAAAACAATCCTAATGGTGCAAGTCTGCATGCAGGAGCCAATTTTAAGACAAAAGCTGCGTGATATTTCAAGAAGGAGATATGTAAAATCTCATGCTGTTACTCTGATTACTGGTTAGATTTACAATATAAACTTCACAAATTACAGTATACAGAGTGCAGAGGCAGAATAAATATTCTTTCTAAATCTTAATCACTTTCTACATGGGAAATCTACATGGTGATTATTCAGAGACCATAAGAGTAACCTGCAAAAGCATTCATCTTTTTTTTTTTAATCTTTTTGAGGGGGGGCTGAAGTGGGGAGCATAAGCTTAATAAGAGGAAATTGCAGTATTTAAATACACCCGAGACCACAAAGCATAGTATTAGCAGAGTAAATTACTCTCATGCTCAAGGTGCCAAAAGTAATTTGGGCTGTACACAGAAACAAAATCACAAGATTAACTCAATGTGTTTTCCCCATGTTTGTGGGGAAGGGATAATTGATTGGAATAGCAGGTCACACCTATACTAATGCACCATTCAGTAGCTGACATCATCTCTGCATCTTTGAAATTAACACCAGCTCATAACATTCACTTAGATACCTTTTAATTACTTTGCTCTGCAGCCAGAAAATGGAAGGCTAACTCATTAACCTTCTTTGCCTTTCTGGAAGGTGTTTTTTCCTCTTCATGTTTATGCTTGTTTGGACCTGAAGTTATTCCCACAGGCTGCAGAAGTATCCATTAGCAAACCTGGTCCAGCTGCAAGTTCTCTTTCACTGCTTAATATATTCAGCAATCTGTTCTTCATGATTCAAACCCGAATTCCAGCCTTATCAGTAAATAGAAACTCCATATATTATTTTTCCTATTTCTGGGCATGAAGTGGTTTTTGCAAATGCTAAAGCTGTTCCTTAAGGTTGCTTTGTTGATGTCAGGGGATTAAGAAGGGAGCTTACAAACAATAATACAAAACACTGATTTAAAACTGAGACAATCCAATTGTAACAACCATTTCCCTTACTCATGAGTAATGACTCCTTTTTCATGCATTGTTAATGCCTTCCTAAAGCACAAGGATCAACGTGTCAAGAAGAAAAGAGAAATAGATTTCCTGGATCACAGTACAATTTTTCAAAGTCTGGACTACGGAACTAGATAAAGACAAAGAAACCCAAATTACAGAGGAATCAACAGAAAGCAATAATTCTGTTATGCTCAGTATGCTTAGTTTACTTTCCTATAGAAAGACATAGAAAAAGAATAGAACCTTATAAATTTCTCCTGAAAATTAAGATAACTTTGCAGTTATTCACAAAATGAAGATGTAGTAAGGTTAGTTGCACCACGGGTGTGAAAAAAAAATAGAGATAATCATAATTTGTGTCATAATGTCCCAGTCACAAATAGAAAAGTGCATTTAAAGGCAGCCACAGAGGAATGTGACTGGCAAGAAGCTGGGATAAGCACAAGGGAGCAATTCTGCACTTCAAAGAAAGCTTTAAGTGATAATAGGTTATACACTTCTTTGTCTAATCAGTTATTTAAATACTACTAATTACCTGGGCTATTGCCTAGCTCAACACCTATAATTTGCGGGTCTTAAATCTTATAAAGTACAAAGAGTCATTTTGTAGTCAGATCAGCAATTTTTTGTGCCTGCAAGTTACAGAAATGGACTCCGAGGAAAGCCCACAAGTTTACAACTTCTACACCTTAAGAAGGGGCTGCACACTGAATATCTAAACGGCACATTTATGAAATTACGATTTCATGCTTTAAGGAAGCTGCAAGATGGGGAAAGCAGCCTGAAGCAATTAAAGGAATTCAGCAATTAAGGTGTGTAGTAGTAATGTTAATTGAAAGCTCTTATGCAGGAGGGCAGAAGGAAATGACCTATTTGAGTGGCCATAGAGCCAGGGCAGTAATTCTGCATTAGTCTTTTTGTCTGCCCCTTTGTCTCCCATCTGCACCTTTTGAGTCCCCTCTGCTGTACCTGTACATCTGCTCTTGCACCTGAGCAAATCTGGCATATGGAATTTTCCTGATCTAAAAAACAGCCCTTCTTCCTATGCATCCCACTGTAAAGTTTGCTGACTGATAATTCTATGTTCTAGCTCACCACAGGAGGGTACAAGAAGCTGGAGAAGTGCAGAAACTAGAAACCTGAAAAAACAGAAACAGAAATAGTTAAGGTCTCTTCACATATTACTGATGCAAATCAGAGCCTAAGGAATGGGGAGGCAAAACTCTCATTAAGAAAGAATAAATACTTTTGTCATTTCATTTCAGTGTGGAGGAAATGGCTGGAGACTGAATGCACCAGCACCAGTAACCACCTTTAATAAAAGCAGCAGGAAGATTTGGGTTGGCAACTGAGATTATTCGAGAGCCCTGGGGCTTTTTGCAGGAGCAACTACTCTCACAAGACAGGTGAGGCTGTGGAGCCAGTGAGACAGAAAGGTAAGACTAATAATTTTCTCTGTTGTTTTAGAATCAGCAACACACTTCTGTTGCTGTCAGAGCCTCTTCACACAAAATTCAGAAAGGCAAAGACTGTCATTTCCTCCAACTGAGCCTTCCATAGAAGCCACAGAATTTTAAAGCATAATCCACCTGTGATGAGAAAGGCCTGAGACTAAAGAGGCAACAAAAACTGCCAGAATAAGATTCAAAGACAAATTCCCAAACATCTGGAGATCTTACTGCTCCCACATGATTCTGTTATCATCACCAAGGCTTTGGGGTGATGCAACTCCAAAAGCCTTTGCAAGGATGCAGGAGTGGGTCAGTTTTATATCCTGAGCTCCTAAAAATGGGTGTGCCCAGTTCCGTACAGTTTAGAGTTGGTATTCTATTCTTGCTATGAGGAAGTTTCCCATTCTCACTTATTCTGGCACTGATGCAACCAAATATTCATGACTAAAATAATCTGCTGTTTGCAGCAGGTGGCAATACCTGTCACAATGCCAGTGGCAGTAAAAATGGACCATGATGCAAGGAAAACTAAATAACTTGTAATATTTTCAGGGCAAAAATACAATTCATATCATAAGAAATAGCAGAAAGCCCAGGGAAATACACTGCAGCTGTATCCATACAGTATGTGAAGATCAGAGAGCTTTATGATGTGACCTTTGGCTGATGAACTTTGATTTAATTTGTTGTCTGTGACTTGTACTAAAGGACCTTGCTGCAGCAGCCTGTAATGAATTTCCACTCACTGCAATCACTGCCATGACCTTACCCTACTCACAAAAGAAATTCATGTCCTGTAATGACCCTTTGAACCAAAGAGTTAGTATTTTAAAGTTTTGTCTCCTACAGGGAGGGTTAAAAATGTAGCAGTGAGTAGTGAATCCCACTAGCGCTTATTTAAAAAGGATGTACTGTGTGTCATCCCCTTGATTATTTCTAGATTTAAATGTGCTCAAAACCTTTGACAAGAGTTTTTTCATGGGGGTATTACACTGGCTTCTCTGCTTGTGTTCTAAAACTTCTTTTCCTTCTATATCCGTGTGGGAGTCTCATCTCTCCTCTCACAGGTGCATGTGCCTCCACCTGTGCTCTGGCTCTGCTTCCTACTTTGTCAATCAGCAAAGAATAATAAAATCAATCACCCAGCAAACCTGCTCAAAACTTTCCTCTTGGGTGTGAACGTGAGCCTGATTGTCATGGGGAATTTTCCCCTCTCCCCTGCAATTTACTTATTTATTGACTTATTTATTTTTAAGATATGCCCAAAGCTAGACAATATTACAGGTAATAGGTGAAAGTGCTTTGAAGGACCAAGTCAGAATTCAAAATCATCTCAAATAACAAGATTTTTTAAAAATCCAAAAAGGAATTCAGCTTGATAGAAGACCCCAAATTTGCAAATACCAAATGAGGGCAAAGCAACTTCCAAGAGACAAGTGACAGAAAAGGTCCCCGGGGTTATAGGCAGACCACAAATTTAAAACTGTGCTTTAGAATTGTTTTATACTTACACTGTATATATATGTTTATATATATAATTATATATATTTATTAACTATATATATTTATTCTTACACTGTATATATATACTTACACTGTATATATATTTATGTTTTATACTAACACTGAATTCTTTTGCAGAGGATGTAAAACCCAATTACTCTGCTCTAGAGTGATTAGTAAACTCTCAGATGGGATGCTGGCTGTTGTATCCTGCATTAAAGAAGAGTTCGACACTCCTCAGAGAGGGAACCACTCCACTCTGGCAGGGAAATACCTGTCTTGGGAGGTTTAAATAACTTCAGCTAATCTCAGTGCATGGAAACAGACTGTATCTCTCCTTGAGCTCCTTTTTCAGCCCTTTATAGACTTAAAATTACACATTCTAAATCTAGAAGGAGTAAAAGTAGAGCAAAATTTCCAGTACTTTAGCCATGGCTCCACTCTTTCAGGATGAGTCCTGGCAGATGCATCCTGTGGTGTTGAATTTTACCCTCTAAAACACGGTTTCAGATGTGGCAAGCTAAGGGACTGCCTCTTGTCTCACACTCCACAGCTGTAATTCATAGCAGTGGAGATGGTTCAAAGTAAATTTAAAATACCTACAGGCTGCCTCCTGTCAGAGAGCTCTGATGCCTTAATGCTTTAGGTGAGAAGCCAGCTGCCTCTATTTTGCCTCTCAGTGGGGTGGGGTAGGTGCAAGCCTGGAGTGAATTGACTTTTCTTGCCTTCAGTGGGGACTGTGTGAGTTTTCTGACTGCTATGAAGAGGCCTTTTATAACTACGATGACTGAAGCATGCATTTATTTGGTGTTGGGGGAATTTTGTTCACTAGGAATGTATAGCCGAGTTCCTGAGGAGCAGAGTTTATTATATAAAATCTGAATAAACACACATTAAAAGCAGGGTGGTGTCCTGCATTAGTTTAATTTTGCTGCATATTCTTAGACCCCTGAACTTGAAGGACATTTGGTCAGCCTTGGAGTTCAGTGTGAGAATTAATTCCTCATTCTTTAAGAGCTTTAATAATGAAAGTCATATTTTTCAGAAAAAAAAAGAAGAGAGAGCTCAAGCCACGGAGGGAAAAGTGACCTCACCTTTAAAAAAACTCAGACTCAAAAAGTTAATGCAGAAATGTCATTGTTACCAGTTAATTTCCTTATGATGTTAACTGAAATAAGAGACTGGCTATTCAAGTATCAACAAGAATGAGTGTTATTCTAGGCCATTATTCTCATCTTCTTGCAGAAGACTCAATCACAATGACAAATGTCCATTAACTGCTGCAAAAATCACATCACACTCTATCTGGAAAAGTGGATGACCTCTATATGCAGTTTAAACGAATTTATTCTCATCAGCTTTAATCAAATATCAAATTAGTTCGTAATGTTTGGGATAGTATTACTGAACTCAGGGAAGCCAAGTTCGCTGAACAGTGTCACATAATCATTACCTTCTGAAGCATAATGAAACCTGAGGTGCTGGGAAACAACTCACAAAGGTGATAGGAGTCGATACTATCTGCACTAAAGAAACTACCACAAACACACAAATCTCTCCTTTTTCATCTGGAGCAAGATTTTGACTTGAAAAGGAATGCCAGAGGCTGGCTGTTTTCTGCCTTAGGTTCCTTCCAGCCTGCAGGGTGGACCAGGGGAGAAACTTTGCGTTTACCTTCCCAGAACAGGCAACACACCTGAGCTGTCAAGAGCGAACACTCAGATTTGACAGCTGAATTTACTGAAGGAGGATGTGTTTTCCTCACACAATTCAGCACAAGCGGGGTGCAACCCAGGCCAGCAAAGGCACAAAGAGTCCCCTTACACAAGAGGTGAGATGAAACTTTTTGTTTTATGTAATTTGGTCTGAAATATAAGGTTTAAATTCAGATTCAAATCTGAATTGTTCCGTGTAAGAGGAGGAACAAGTGCTGACACACTAGGGAACCTTCCAGAAATAATGTGTCAAAACATGTCCCTGGGGTTGTGCTACTTTCTTATGTTTTCTAAATTTTATTATTCAGAAAAACTTATTTAAAAGCTTGCTGATTTGTTCCAGCAAGCTAAAAATTGTTAGTATTTCATTGGGTCTGAGAGGCCGGTGTCAGAATAATTTTCAGGGTATAACCAGAAATAATAATGATGATAATAGTAAGAATACTAATGCTAATACTACTAATATTTTACACTGAGTGCAGCACAATATTTTAGCCCTAGCCAAGCCCATTGGAGCTGATTTTCCTGGGGCTGCCGTTCAGGGTACTCAGCGGCTCCTTAAAGCAGGCAGGGCTGAATCACAGGGTTATTTTATTCAACAGCACACCATGGCCCTTTCCCCATGGACTGGAAACTCAGGAACATTGTCAAGGCATGATAATTTTTGCCACATTTCCTCTTAAAACGCCAGCTCGTGCTCAGATTTGAACTGAGGCGAAAGGCCGTGAGTTTGACGAGCTTTTCCCTCATTCTTCCTCTCCTTGACGCATTCACGCACCCAGCCACACGGCATTTGGGGGAGAAATATTTTTTCATGGACACAGGAAAGCAGGAAATGTCAGAGGAGTTTTCCCAAGCTGTCAATGGAGCGCACAGTACACCTGACACAAGCCCTGGCCTTGTGCATCCGTCGCGACACAAACGGCACCGCGTACCTCAGGGGACCTGCTTGGAATGTTCTAGTCCCCTTTGCCCAGAGATGAATTAGGGCATTTAAGGGAGAGCACAGAGGCTGCTTTCTGAGGCTCGGGCCTTAACTTTGTTCTTGGTCGCAGCTCAGCTCACAGAAAGCATCATTCACACGCACAGACACTCGCAGGCCCAGGTTTATGATTAATCCCACCACAGTGTGCTCATGCCCCTGTAACAAAAATGGTCCCTTTGTGGAACCTGATGGATGGAACAAGGCGACAGTATATTCAGGCAGTTTTTTTGACTACTAGGTAAAAAGTTCAAATTCAGCCCAAAACTGAAGGATGACTCAAGTTTCGTGTTTGGACTTTCTGAAAATTTTCTCTGAAAACAGCGTGTGTGTGAGAGTACACATGTACAGGAAAAAGTGATTACTGGAGGTAAAGAAGGAGCACATCCAGGAATTCCTAATGCACTTGCACTTCTGTTCATAACAGCACCGAAATGTCACTTGAATTCAGCGTGTGATTTTTCTTTAGCTCCCTGATATCTCACGGCAACATTCCCTTCAGCACCTCGATTTTGTTATCCCTAATCTTGAAGGTATATTGCCTAATTTGGTGCAGATAGGATACGGTACAGGGCAGATTTACTATGCTGCAACAACAAATGAGGATTAAAAGCTGCAGGGCAGCTCTGAATCAAGGCTCCAGTATTTCTCCTCCAAGTGCCAGGGAGAGAGTCTGGCGCAGCAACCAAAGCGTGGCTGCTGGGCTACAGGAGGCTGCTCTTCCCACCCCTGTCCTGGGGTTTGGCACAGTGAATTTAAGCTGCTGGTAAATTTCTGTGCCCCACCCCACTCCTCTCTCCTCTCCCTGCCTGTGGGTGGGAGTTGTCCTGGCCTGGATGGCGCAGGGTTTGTGCCACAGGTCCCTTCTCACCTGGAAATTCAGCTGCTCAAAGGTGTCGGAGCTTCAGAGGCAGCACAGTGGAACTCCTGTTACTGATGGAGGGATCAAGAGCGTGACAACTGTGGTGGTTTAACTCTGTGAATCTCATTCTGGATCGGTCCAGCATTCAAACCCTGTGGAGTTTGGAAATTCAAGTGTTTGTTCTTGACAGCTGAAAATAATTACTGCAGTGTGAGTGCCATTTCATACACTACTCCTACCAAAAAAAAAGAACAAAAAAACATGGGTTTTTATGCCATTATAAGCCTTTAGGAAATGGATTATACAGGTGTTTCAGTGGACATACACATCTTTACCAATCATTCCTCATATTGTGAACACTGCTAAGATAATTATTGTTGTGATTAGCTGCTAAACTAAGATCACAAGCATCAGTTCTTGAAAGAGAGAGCAACAAAAGAATGACAGTGACAATTCACACTTTTCGTACTTTTATGAATATATTAAGTGTCACTGAGAAAGAGTAGGTCAGAGAAGAAGGGGGAAGCAGAAAGAAGGCAAAACAACTGCGTTGAAAGGTGCATGGAAAGCACTCATTATTCTTCAGCAAAGGAACAATTAAATACACAAATAGTTTTTTAATGTCAGTAGAAAGTCTGTTACTTCAGCAAAGCTGCAACAGACACTGAAAACATATTTAACTAGTAAATAAGGTGCTTCATTCAGAGAAAAGGTGATTGCTAAACAGGAACAATATAGACTTGTCCCAAGACTCAATTTGTATGTTCTCAAAAAAATAACTGGTTGAATTTTGTTAAGTTGCCCACAGAGCTCCTATAAATCCAGAGAAATGTCACGGAATGACACCAGTTTTATTATCTGAGCAGAAAGCAATTCTGTCAGTTGAGCTTGTGCTTTCTGAAACAATCAGAGACTGACTTGTAATGGGCTGGCAGCAGGCTCAGGTTCACCTCTCAGTGATCCTATTTAGTACCTGATTATGACAGCTTCAGTTTAGGCAGAAGACTGTGAGGATCACAGCCACATCTTGCTGTTCTTATGCACAGACAAGTCCTACTGAATTCAGAGGAAGGCTTGTACCTGGAAAGACTGTAGAGCTCAATTCTCTTTGATTAGTTTCTCATAAACACACAGAGCCAAAATAATCTCTCTTATAACAAGTGTATATCCTTGCTCCTGTGTGGATATCCCACTGATTTTTTTTTTCCAAGATGCCTGTGTGTGAAAAGCTGGTATGATTTACCCTAGAATAATCATAGCCGCGTTTATTTATTACAGGTTTTGTTCTGGGGCTGTCTGAAAGGAGAGCCACGTGTGGTTGTCTTGTGTGGTATTTCTGCAGTGCTGGTGGTGCATTAGATCCCATGGGCTTCAGTGTCACTTCCTTCCAGGCCAAGCTGAGCTGAAATGACAACAAAAATCTGGGATCCTGCTGTGTCTGGGGGACCCTACAGTGCTGAACTGATGCTATCCACAGCTGGCAGGACAAATCAGTGGCCTTGTGGCCATCAAGGACCTTGTGTCACCTGCAATCAGAGCTGACACTTGGCTGTTCAAGAATTAGACAAAAGGAGGAAAGGGTGAAAAAAAGCACCACATAAGGATATTTTTCACAATAATAGTTAAATACAAATTAACTTTCTGTCTGTCATAAAATCTGTAGAGTTCTATCAATGCAATAAAGCTTTGATTAAAAGCCTTCAGGATCTTCCTCTGACTTTGGCAATTTCTGGAGGACCATTATCCGTGATTATTGGGATCCCTAAAAACATCAGTAAGACATAAGAACACCTACAAGAGCTGCATGCTGTTCAGCTGCCTTTAAAGGCCTTCCAGTGGGCACTGAGATAAAACTTCAGAAGCCTGGAGACCTTTTACAGGAGAGGTCACAGCCTTAAAGCAATGCTGAGGCTGCATCTCCCCAGGAGAAGAAGGTGAAGATCACAGGAGATCAAAGGTTGTAACTTAGTGCCCAACCAACTTATCTACATGGATTGTTTGTGGTTACTCCTTGACTCTTTAACTCTGCTAAGAGACTTCCATTTTTCATCTATCAAAGTCCTGGGTACTTAGTCTTTGTCTCAATTAAATACCTGTTCTTGTAAGTTTTACTCATTTATGATTTTCAGGGATTTTTTTTTCCTTTCAACTATCAGAGGTTGAAAATATAATTTTACTATTATATACACTGATGCGGATGACAATTTTTTACTCCCTACCCATCAAAATGCATTAAGGGAACATAAAAGAAAAATTCACCATCTCTTTATCTCTGTGCATCTGCAGGAAGTTGAAAGAAAGTGACGAATGGTAAAACATAAGAACAAGGGTTCCCAAAATGAAGAAAGTGGTATGATTAGGTTCTGTATTTTGAATTAGAAATAACTGCTCTGAATACATAAGTAATCAGACATCCATTTATATCCTGGTTAGAATCTGAAGTTTTATTAATTGCGGTGGAATCATATACAAAATGAAGACTTCCTCCAAGAAAACCAGGCTCATTAAAAGAAAAACTTAATGTTTTATGATAGTATTTTCCACATTAGAGTTCTGGCCATGGCTAAATCATCGTGGATAAACATACATATATTTAAACAGAGAAAGGATACACTCTTTTAGTCTGAAAACTGAGCCACAGAAAAACCACTAGACTGAATACTGATTATTCATATGAATCATTAGTCAAACAGAGGTGAGAACCCAAAATATATGAGTTACTATTTCTATTTATAATGTTCAAGTTTACGTGGCATTTCTAAAGGCCTTTTTTGTCACACCCTGTTGCTCCGTGTTGTTAGAAATAGAGATGAAAATTAGATCAAAGGACGGTCTGTGCTGCTGGTACTCACCTAGTAAACATCCAGTCCCCTTTTCCTTTCAGTCATATCCTTTTTTGCACTAAATAAATCTGGGGTGACTTCTGTGTTTTTACCATTTTGTTCATCACATGAATTCCACTGGAGGACGTGGCAAAATGAAGACAAATTCAAGATAAATATTCAGAAAATCTGGATGAAGTACTGAGTATCTAATATTTCACCAAAAAAAAAAAAGGGTCTACATTCTATCACATTGTGAGAATACCCATAATTTATCTGTTCTGTCATCTAAATTTTATGACACTATTCTGTATTCAGGAGTAACATGTACTTCTTATGAGAAGTTATACAGTGTGATCATTGCAGTACTTAATCTGTAGAAAAAATGAGCTAAAAATAACAGGCATGCTTGCTGAGCCATGTTAGCAGTGAATGTGGGTTTTAACTTGAATCTTAAGGAAGTACAATATTTCTTCCTCATTATCCTGCCTGAAGTTTTGCAGAGTGTGATTTTGCTATAGTCAGGATTTTTTCCCATTACAAGTCCCTTACAGTTTATCCAGGAACTTGAGAGAACATTGACAACAAACCTGCACCATGAGGAAAGGCAGAAATAATAGAAAAGTTGAGCTCACAATAACAGCAAATCACTCATTAAGTCACAAACCACATCTCCACTTCATTCACCCCTCTGCTGGTGTGGGTGTCTTTCTAAATAAAAAATGTGCATGACTGATGTTCTCAGCAGCAGCAAACATGTTCCTACCTAACAAAATTCCTTTCAGTTCATGCTCAGGATATGCCTCTAACAGAAGCTCTCTTAAAATGAACCTTCTGTGGCTGATAATTTTATTGTCTGCTACCCTCTGCTGGCTTTTTCCTTTGCCACATTGAAATGAAGCTGCTGATTTTCACTGTGGGAGCCTTCCATAAGGGTGGCTTACAAGGCTCACTGAATTCTTCCATCTCCACTGGCATGGACAAGGACTTTCATGCAGATCACCAGTTTGGGGTGAAAATTCTAAAATCCAAAAACCTCCAGGAATGCAGCAATTGCACCTCCTCAGCTCTCTTATATGCAGTGGAAATTCATTGAGTCTGATGCTTAGATTTAGTAACTATGCCCATTTTTCTGACTTCTCAAGTAAAAATACAAAAAAACTCCATTTATTTCCACACCATTTGGCTGAGAGCTCCATGTGCCCTTGATCTCCACATTCCCTTGAAACATTTTTCTCATTCGTGATGTGTATGGATCTGAAGGAGAAGAAAAAAAAGTGGACATCTTATAGAAAATTAGGTAATCTTGACAGCAAACAGACCTTTCAATGCAAAACTGCAGGGGGAAAATATAGTTTGCAGCTGAAAATACATCACACTTGAAATCACAGGTAAAATCATTTCCCTGCAGTGTATGGCTGTTCTCAGAAAATTGTGTTTAGCCCTGAGACTCTCATTATTGAGAAGAGTTGTAAATTTGAGAGAGGTCAGTGCAAAGCCACTGATATGATTAAAGTGGGCTGGAGGCACTGACTTATGAAGGAAGATGAAAAGATCTAAATAAACATGGTCTGGCTGTGGAATGCTTTAAAGGCATCAAGATAACCATTAACAAATAGCTGAAGGATATGAAAACCAAGCAGAGAAAAGATATATCTCAGGTACCACAAAGGAGAATAACCAAAACTAATGAGATGAGAATTAAGCAAGGAATAATCTAAGCCAAGTGTCTGGATAAGCTCCTCGAAGTGGAATGCATCATGCCATGGAGCACTCCCTCGGGTATGATGAAAAACCTATGGGCTGAGACAAATAGAGCTGGAGAGACAAAACTGGAGTGGCTGAACAAAGGGTTTAACCCGGCCTTTATAGAGAAGGAGGACAAAAATGTACAAATTGGTCTTTTTCAATTCTAATGTCTCTGAATTGCTGTGGAGGAACCCCAGCCATTAATGCAATTCCGTTGTGAATTAATTTGCTCATGCCTGGCAGAGGAAGCATCATGGAGTCTGTGATTCAGGTTCACAGAAGTTCTGTGCCCATTGCAGCTGGGCAGGATGAGTCATGCCAATTTTTTCATTCACCAGTGTCCACAGTGGTTCTTTCTGCAGGACTGTTCTCAATTAGTTCTCTCCCCTGTCTGAACCAGTACTGGGGATTGCCCTGACCCGGGTGCAGCATCTTCCACTCGGG
The DNA here is from genome assembly GCA_003676055.1 of Chloebia gouldiae. NCBI lineage: Eukaryota > Metazoa > Chordata > Aves > Passeriformes > Passeridae > Chloebia > Chloebia gouldiae. Next base: position 865,728 of record QUSF01000057.1, read on the forward strand.
GGTTAGGAGTGGAGGAAGATGAAGATCTGTGTTTTAATTAAGGGTTTGAGAGCCAACACTTCTCCCACATCTTTCCTGGAGTTACAGCTGCCTGTGTTCAAACAGCTCTGATATGGCACATCTGCATAACCTGGGACCAGCCTGCTGTGAAAAAAACAGCTGTGCTGCCAGAAATCCCTCTGGGCACCCCACCTGGGGCTGCCACCCTCTGCGGGAGCTGCCTTTCAGCTCAGACCTCTGCACCTGGTCCTTGCTGGAGCTGGGGTGCTGGCAGCCGGTGCCCAGCCTTCCTGCCTCCCACCCTGGGGACCTTCCCAGGTGGTCACAGGCCGCTGGTGACAGTGTGGCTGTGGGCCAGGTGTGTCCTTGGCAGGTGGCACAAGGCCTGGCCTCGCTGTCCCCTGCCTTGCTGACCACGCTTAAGCTCTTAGGGAAGGATGGAGACGTTTCTCAAGCAGAGAATTCCTCAAGAAATAATTAAACCCTAATTCAACCCCCGTTCTACTGGTCACTTCAATGAGAACAATGGGCAGAGGACTTGAGATTTTGGGGCTTTTGCACCTAAATCCTCAGAGTTACACTAAAGCTCAGCTCCCAGTGTTTTCAGTTGTGTTGTGCCCTCAGAAAATCCTGCCCTAAGTGAACTGCCTAAGCTCAGGTGTGCAGCCTGTTTTAGAGAGAGGACTTGAAGTTAACCTCCCAGATGGCAATCCCCCAGTGGAGCCAGTGGACATCCCTGCCTTTAAAATGAAAGATTGTCTTGATGTGAGCCTCAAAATCCTCCTCTCAGTTTCCTCATTATATGCTGCAACTGTCAAACTAAATGTTTGCAAAAAATGACGTGAGATGAATCCCAGTCTCCTCGTTGCAGTGACCCTTTGTGCTGTGATCAGCGAGATGCCCACTCACTTTTTTACAGGGTATCTGTTCTGAAAGCAGCACGCTTCCCATGCAGAATCACAGAGCCAAAGGGGAAAGGGAAAGATGGCAATCTGCCATAAAAAAAAACAAACCAACAACAACAACAAAAAAAAAACCCAAAGCCAACCCTTATCTGTTATATACTGAAGTCATTATCTGTTTTACAGCTATAAAAAAGTACATTAAAGTGTCCCAGCCTGCTCGTAGCCAGGTCATGATTTGTTGGAGCCTGAGAGGCCAGCTCAGTGCAGCCTGACAGGTGTTTAGGGCAGGGTGAAATACGACATCCGTGCTCCCACTCAGGAGCTGGTACCAGCTCTGGATGGTTTGCCAAATGAGGATCTATTTACAAGGTTTTGGTTTTGACAGATGGATAGCCCATCCAAGATTTCTCCGTGCTAGGGCATCCAAGAGATTGCCCCATTTATGGTGCTTTCTGCAAACTACAGGCATTTAAATCAGCTTTTACTGGCATTTTAACAGACTGGGTTTGCCTTCGGTATCTCAGACACTGAGATCTGCACACATCTTCAAAGCAGAAATGAGAGGAAAGAAAAGACAAAATGCAGAGCCCCACAAATTTCCCAGAGATGAAGTTATGCACAATGAAACTATTTCAGAGTAAAAGGCAGAATAAAAATGTAATGAGATCCTGCAAACACCACTAATTTACTGAAATTTTACATCTTCACCATAGATTAAGTATTAAACTTTTGGTCCTTGTGCACCCAAGTCCACAAAGTCTATTCCTCTCAGGATGGTCAGACTCCAGATTATGCCTCTATCACCTATCTCTTAATAGTGATACCCTGAATGCAAAGTAGAAATCTTTGGAAAACACAAAGCACCATTTGAATCAGAAAATACAATTCAACACTCTGTGGAAGCCCACAACAAAGTACTTGAAGGTGCGTATGGATAGTGCAACATATGCACAAAATTAAGATTTCCCTCTATTCTTATAAGAATAATAAGGAAACTATTATATTTGTAGTGACACAGGGTCATTTGCCATGACATTGCAGCATTGAGGTCCTGCTGAAACAACAAATTATCAAATACAAAAGACAACTTTGCTTTGATTTTTTTTTTTTATTGTGAATTTAAAAGTACAAATAAGGATTAAGCTTCCTCCTACACTTTTTTCTGGAGAACAACCCAAAGAGGGTTTTTTTTTTTTTTAATTTCTGTTTTAATTTGGAATTATTGGTAGATAACCGGTAAATAAACTGAGGTACCTTCTCCCAGGAAAAATCACATCAAGTCCAGTGTATTAAATATCTCAGTTATACCAGCACAGTTAGAAAAAAGGGGAGAAAAGACTTCTCAGATGCAAACTGGGTTTTTATTTTAGAGAATCTATGTCACTTCATCACACATGGTCTGTTTTAGCACTTTAACTCTTCTGACTCTCTTGGCCATGCCACTGTGGGGAGTGACTGAGCAGGTGGGCTGGGCTGAGCTCCTGGCCAGGGTTAAACCAGGGCAGGTGCTCAGCCAGAGAGGTCTCAGACACAGCCCAGCGATGCCCCTCTTGCTACCAGGCCAATATGAATGCCCCAAGCCCTCTGAGCCCCATCAGGAAAACCAGGATCTGTGTGTGTCCCGCTGTCCATCCCCTGGGACAGCTCTGTCCCCGTGGAGGTGGGCAGTGCCCCTGCCCCAGCCAGGCTCAGGACACCTCTGCTCTGCCCAGAGCCCCGCAGCCACCTCTCCCCTCAGCCCGTGTGGCTCAGGTGGGATTGGAGCCCCACTGGAGCCCCTGGCACCTTCTCCATCCCCAGCCAGGAGCTGCTCCCTGGGGCTCCCAGCGCGGCTGGCCAGCCTGGAGCTGCCCCTTCAGCTGGCCTCGGGGGCCTTTGGGGATATGGGAGCAACATTCGCCTTGGTTTGGCCACGAGGCCGTCCCTGCCTGTCCCAGAGGTGGCAGAGGCCTCGCCCTGCACAGGAGCTGTCCAGGTCCCTGCAGCCTTGGATGAAACCCATGCTGTCCCTCCTGCCCCACTGACCTGGGGGAGGTTGTCTCCAGCCACCCCAGCCCGATGCTCACCCAAACCCTGACCAGCTTGCTCTAGTGGGAAGCATCCCTCACAATGACAGGGGGAATTGAGGCTGGATGTCCCTTAAGGTCCCTTCCAACCCCTTAATGTTCCATGGCTCTGTGACTCTGTGATTGAGTACCTCTGCTTTCTGTGCCTGCTGTCACACCGAATCAATTAACATCTTAATCACAGCATCAATAACTCAGCTACAGAACAAATGAGACTGCAGCATGTTTATTTCTCCCCCAGAAACAGAGATTAATAATAATTAAAATATTTCTTAATTAAAGAAACAGTGATTTCGGGATGGAAGGGTGTTAGTCTTCTTATAGGTGTACAGGAACTGTACAGACATACTCACTAAAACCATTAAATGGAGAAGACAGATCTGAATAAATACTGAAAATAAATTATCTTTAATTTACTGTACTTTGACTTATTTTGGGGGTTATTCCTCAACTTTTGCTAAGCAAACCTGCCTGAGTACTGCTCCCAATACCCCTGGAATAATTGTGTTGATGTCTGCCTTCAGAACAGCTGGACCAGGGCTACTGCCAACAGCATTCATCAGTTGTTGCTTAGGTTTCATCAACATTTTTTTTTCCTGTAGAAGTCCACTCCTGACAATTTTTCACCTTTTTTTTTTGTAATTCATGGATCAAGACCAACCCTTAACTTCCACCCCAAGTGAGGAGATATTAATGTCATATAGTCTCTAGTGCATGGTAGTTTGGCACTGCTCAGCTCCATATGTGGCTTTTCTCTTTCTTTCCTTTTTTTGTCTCTAATCTCAATAGGTTTCCTCCACTCTGACACTTAAACTCTACTAATTTGCAATGTCCCTGTTATAAACTGGAAAAAAACCCACACTTTTTCACTTGTTACTCTTTTGTTTTTTTGGGGTTAGTTTTGTTTGTTTGTTTATTTGTCTGTTTTTAAATCACAGAAAATCAGCCTTCCTATGTATTTGAAGTACATTTACTTCATTTTAGGTCACTTGACTGACTTTTTTTGAACATGAATTTTTTAGTGCTGCAAATCTACTCAGACTTGGGGTCTGGCAGTACTTTTAACGTCATCCTGACATGACAAATTCAAGATAATTTAATTTGTGGCGACAAATAGCAACAGTTGGCATGATACCACACGTGTCAGCGCTTCCTTATCTGCCCAAGAGAGCTTCTGATCTTCAGATTACAGCAGTCTTTTCTCACTATCGACACAATTGCTTACTATGTACAATCATTTCTAAATACTAACTCCACCCTTCCTTTGTTGAGTGTGCAAAACCGCTTGCTTAAAACACAAAAAAAAGGCAGTAACAAACTTGTCTCGGGGTTGATGGCTGATTTCTTTGGTCGTTTTGAAACATCAAAGGGACGTTTTTGCCTCCAGCCTTTGCCATTTGTTTCTGTAAAAGTGGAGTGTTCTTGTCCCTTGCTGACCTCCTCTCTGCCCCCAGGGTCTTTTTTATCTGTTATCTTGGTTGGGATGTCTTTGTTTTGTGACAGCAGAGGCAGCAGAAACTGCACGGCCACAGCATCAAGTACACTGCCATGGCACAAAGCAAAAACTGGGCAGCCTCCAGTCAGATTCTCCTTGATTTTCACTGGCGAAATGACACCGTGGAGGAATTCCAGCTGAGCATTAGGCAGAATTCTTCCAAGAAGAAGGTGCACTAACATCTCAATAAGTCACCAAAACCACCAGGGCAGGGCAGACAGAAACCTGCTCTGCCCCTGCAGCCCACCAAAATGGGTGTAAATAAATAGAGGAATTGTGCGAGATGAGGTGTCCCAGGAATGTGAGCAGCATTGGATGTCTGACCTTTTGATTTCACTGGTGCCTTGTTGGGACTGTCTAAAATCTCAGGCCAGACCAAGTTAAGAGAATAAAAAGTTTTCATATTTATTGAAAGACCTTCAGGTACATTTAGGGCAGCCCCAGGGGCTGCACCCAAAATGAACCCCGGGTTTTCACACTTTTATAAGTTTGGTCCATTTGCACACTGGGGGTTGATTTAACAATTCCAGCTTCAGCTAATGAAGGCATTTACCCCAAGTTTCTCCCCCAGGTCACTTTGGTTTGCATTTCTGGGCCCTGAGGCAGTGAGGTGTCCTTGATTGCCAGGCCAGGAGAGGAATTGCTGTGTCTGCCCAAAATGGGACAGCAGCAGCTGACACTGAATGTGGAGTTTAGAGTTACACACTAAAGAACTGCAGGATCACAAATACATGAAAAATATAAAAACTAAAATCCTAAAGCATCACCTCTTGCAATGAAGCAACTCCAAAGCCACAGCCAGCTGAGGGGGAGGACTCAGTTCCCATGGGGTGTGCTGCTTCCATCTCTCATCCTTGCCAGTTTCTCCTGGGAAAGCAAAGATGCACAGATTCCAGGGGAAGAACAAAGTTCTCCCGTGCCAGGTGAAAAATTCATGTGGTTTTAGGCAGCATCCCCACCATAATGGGATGCTCCTGAATTATACAGTAGGGAACAGTTCAAACTCTGTCTCTCTGTACAGAATAGCAATGATTTACAAATTTATCTTTTACCCTCAATATATAAGGAATATATATATATTCCACACCTGTTCTGTGCAAAATTATTCTTCTCACCTTGCTGACACAGGCCCCAGAGTGAAATATTTACTGCCTTTCAGTGACTAATTCTTAATAACATGGACAGGACTGAATGAGCTTAAAGGTCTTTTCCAGCCTAAAAGATTGTATGATTTTATCCTATGAATTTTCCAAAGAATTAGCTGCATGTAGAAATACATCTTGAAAAGGGATGTGGAAGGTTTGTGCAGCAGAAGGTTCTTTGCTCAAATCAGTCCTCCAGTATCTTGCCAAAATTCCAGGTAACATGTTAAAAATAAAACATTATTAAGTTATAAACTTAAGAATATACTAAGGCATAGCCCCAGAACAAGGGTTTATTAATGGAAAACATTATGCACCACACACAAAAATACTGCAAGGCTCAGCTTTGTGATGGCTGGGGATGGACAACCCTCACAAATATTCTGAAAAGCAGAATAAATGTTCCTCATCATCTCTAAATATGACATCACTTTTTAATAGTGGCAAAAGCCTTGTTAAGCTGAATGCCCCCTGTTTTTTATGGGACATCACTGTAAAAAAAAAACCAGCAGGAAGGGAGCTGCATTTCATGAGAATCTAAACAGGGTATGGGGAGTTGACAGGAAGTGGGAGACAGGAGAGAGCTTTACCCCCAGAGTCATCAGTCAAACTTCACATCATTCTGATTTCCCTACTCCAGAGGAAAATAAAGCATTTACCAAGACATTTACCATTTAGCAAAACCTCTGCTTTGATTTTAAGCAAATACCAGCTGTTTTGGTTTGTGTTAATTTATTTTTCTTTGTGTCTATATATTTTTTTTCTTTTATAAATTAAAAAAAAATTAATAAAAGTAGAGTGACTCATGAGCAGATGACAGTTTGGACATTGAGATCTCCTGAGAACACCAGAAACTGCAGGGAGAAATTGCAGAGTCCTGACCAGGGAAGTGGCATTAACACCTTCAGTCTCCAGAAAGCTCTTTGCCATCTTTTAATTTCACTGAGCATCCCTCAGTTCTCCTGTGAGGGAAGGAAAAGGTCTCAGCTCCCTCTGTTGCTCCATCTTCTGGGTTTTTTTTCCTACTACGGCCACAATTCCTCTCACACTCAATAATTCAAACTTTTCCCATTGTTTCAAGCTCTCTTCATGTGAAAAATCCTCTGACATCTCAAATGATGTGCTTTGTACTTGAATCTTTATTTAAGACAGGATGACCTTAATATAAAGATTTTCTCTCAGTTTTATTTATGATAGGGCTACAAGAGTTAATACTTGTTCAAGCTTTAAGCACTATTTTTATGTAATGAAAACAAGGCTATAAATAAAAATAAAACGAGCTGTCATTTCTCACCTTAAAACCAAAGGAAAGGGTACTCAGGCACCAAGCTTGCACACTTGTAGCATTTTCCCTGACATTCTGGAATTCCTGAAGCATTAAGCACAGAAATAAAGGTAATGCATAGCAGCAATACTGGAATTTCAGTTTTGTTCTACGCATATTCCCTGACATAACCCACTGAGTTCTCTGCTTCTTTGACCACCACGGCAGAGCTGAGCAGATGTTCTCATTGAGTTTTTCTCTTGCGAGGCACGGGTCTTTCTCCAGAGTGATCACAGCTAATTTATAACCCATCAAGGTGTATGAAAAATTCAGATGGTTCTTGCCAGTGTTAAGTGAGCTTCCAAGAATTCATCTGAGAACAGAGCTGGCATTTTCTGATATTTCAGTGCCACGTTGCCAGCAGCTGTTTAATATTTTCGTATATGCCATTTGCCCTCACCAGAGCATTAGGCTTCCACTTTTCTGGTCTAATTACGCAGGCTTTGTATTTTGATTTTTTAATATTTCAAGGTCAATCATTCTCCCATAGGATCTGTAACTAAACTGATGTCACTTCAGTGCCTACGTACATAGGAAAACTAAAATTGAGCCATTTCTAGTGCTGCAGCTGGTTTTCAAGCTGTTTCAAACAACAACAAAAAAATTCAAAGCATTTAATTTCTGTTAAATCACAGCTGTATTGAAGTCCAGCTACTGAGAATATTGGAAGTTGTAGGATTCTTCCAACTCACCTTCCTCCTGTGTCTGTGGGGACAAACCACTGTGCCCAAACTGGATCTCTGCCCTTCCTCTAATAACCATCCCATGCTGCACAAATAACCAAACACACACCAGGACAAACCCCAGCACCCAGAGGTTTCACCCAGGCACCTAAAAGTCAGGAAAATGTTGTTCTTTTCCCATAAATCTGGAAAATGGAGGCAGATCCACAACTGTGCATGCAGTGTGCATGGGTACAACTGTTTATCAGTGTTCTGACACTGTAATGCTTCTCTTTCCCAAAGAAATACTGAAACAGTTGGTGAGAGCAGGCATGGGATTGTGTTAGCTGTGGTGAGAGCACTCGCCTGAGAGGTGTGAAAGCTTAATTATTTATTCAAAGCAGTAGGACTTCAATGGGAGATCTGAGCAGGCTCTTCTCCCTCCTCTTCCCTTGCTCTCTGGGGCGAGTTACAGACATTGGTCAGGGAAATGCAGGTTTGCATCCTCTAGGAAATAAGAGAACTCCACCTGAGCAATTTCTCTACCCCAGCAGCATTTGACATCTCCACCTGTTGACTTAAACCCACATTTCTTTCTTATTTTTGTAAGCAATGCTTGCACTGGTGTCAAGCATTACATACAAATCTAGGCATTACTTACATTTTAGGTGTTACTGCCTAAAAATTTTAGGTTTTGTTTCTTCACATTGTCAGTAGGAAAGAAAAAGTAGCGGGGGAAGAAATGTTCTGAAGAGTTTGTTTTGAGTCTTACTTCTTTTTTTCCTTTAGTTACTGTTAATAAAATTTTCTTTATACCCTTTTAAAGTTTTAAACCTACTTTACCTTTCTCCTAATCCTATCTTCCTATCTCACAACAAAAAGCACATAAATAATTGACCAACACTAAAACCCACCACACTCATCAACACATTAGTTGAGACACCTCAAAATTACAGAAATCTTAAATTAACAAACCAAAACCACTACACAAAATTAGTATTTCTACACTGTTTTCAAACTAAAACCACCACATCTTCATGAAGTCATTTTGGGAGAGTGGAGCCTTTTCCTCCAGGGAAAATGTAACAAATTATGGCCTCATTCACAGTGACTTATTTTTTGCTCAAATACCCACCTCAGAAATCAAATTTAAACCTGCCACTGCTCATTCTATTCCCAGCCTCTCCCGTCAAACTAAAAAATGTGGCTGCAGATTTTTTAATCAAAATTAAGATCTGCATAGCAGACATGTCTGCTATGGAATTTACAATAAAAAATAATTTTTAGTTGATACAGCATAGCCAAAAAGGACCCTTTGTAAACTCCATGTTTTCTCCATGAAGCAGGTGAACAGCACAGGGCAATCAGTGGATGCTGTAAGTCCTGCTGTAACAGTATGGGGGGAAAAATGGACCTGGTGTGAAAAATATCCTGAATAATTACACAGAACAATCCCAGGGACTGCAGAAAAGGTTGTGAATTATGCCTGTGAAAAGCCTCGATGCATGCAAACATTAAACACCATTTTTTAACTGCAATATGCAATAAGTGCTCCTTCTGTTCAATTGGGACACAAAACATTGGTGAAGTGCCTGAGGGAAGAGAAAGGTAGGGAGGAAAAGGGGTAACCAGCCCTGTAACAGAGCAGGACTTGATATTTTCAAGGGAAATCAGCACAGAAGAGAAATGAGCCAGGAAAATGACTGGGAAAGATTAAGATTGGTGATCCAGAAAAGCCCACATATATTTGAAGTGAACATCTGCCCTGAGAGGGAGTAACTGCTCAGAGGAACAAAGCAGAGGGAAGGAAGGGGTGGGAAAATCCCTCTGACTGATGCTGAGATGCATCACAGTGCTCATTATTAATTTCCAGCACTCCCTCCTGAGTAAAACTAAGTCAGCACCCAAGTTTGGCAAAGCTTCAAACGCCACTGCCTGAAGTTTGCTGTTTGACATGAAGCAGGATCTTTAAGTGCATCTTGGAATTTTCAGGCACTTGTTGAAGGTCAAGGGTGTCCACCCAGCTAGGCACAGACATGAGATGCTCCAGGTGCTGGGAGAAGTTTAATTACACAGTTCTCTCCAGACTAGAATTACTAGAATTTTCTCCATAATGGCAAACACAGTTAGCTTTTTTTTTTTTCTTTTTGCTGGTTAACATGCCCATCTTAACAAAAGATTTCTCTGAGAAACAGTAAAGGTAAGAAGATTTTTAGAAAGCTGGGGAAGAAGGTTTTAGAAAACAGAAAGAACAGAGAACGTAGAACTAGCTACAGCTGCAAAGTCTGAAGGGAGAAAAAGCTGCAACAGTATAGTAAGCAAGGACATGAAACAATAGCTGGAGTTTTATGACTGTAGAAAAATATGTTTAGTAAGATAGTAGAAGGTTTTAAGCTTAATAATGAAGAATTGTGTATTGCTAATAGAAAGAAGACAAGTAAGCATTGTGTGAATTAAGTATACCTTTAGTATAGTAGTGTATTTTTAGTAAGTGTATTTTTAGTGATTGGTTAGAACAGTTGTCTGTAAGCTTTAGCATTATTCTATTGGCTAGAAAGTTTTTAAAATGTACTGCAACAAAGCAATCTTTGCCTGTTGCTGCCAGTATGTGAGGTTTTGTCATCTTTTTACTGTCTCAAACATGTAATAAAGCTGGTGCTGCAATAAAAGCCCAAGGAACATGCCCAAGCAGCCCATTCATGAGAAAAAGAAAATTCCCCAACGCATCCTTGGAGGGTCGTGTCTCAGTGGCTTCCCCACCACACTGCACCTCCAAACCCTTCCACGCTCACAAATTCTGGCTCACTGCAAACCCAGACCTCCAGCTCCCAGCCAGAGATGCACATTTCCTTCCTGCCTCCCCTGGAATTTTGTTCCATGGGAGGTCACTCTGCTGGCGTCCCTCGGAGGAGAGCCACGGAGCTGAAATGGAACGGGCAATTCTGCTCAGCAGCAATTCTAATTCTGTCACCACTCTAGGAAAAATCACCTTCCGGCTGTTTATCCATTGCTGGTTCTTGGCTTCTTCTTTCTGCCTCTGTCAGGGTTTGGAGTGAAGTGCTCAAGATGGTATTTCACATTCAGACTCAAATGTTTATTATTTCTTATCTATATTACAGTCCTACAAGTCATGAGTTCTACAGAATTTCACTAACAAGCTACAAAATGGCTAACTATCTTTCTCTACATGGTGTTTTAAGGGAAAACTATCCAATTAAGAAATGACACCTACTTTATTTTCACTTTTAAGCCAATACCTAACCACCCGTGCTCGCAATGGGGACTTTTTTATCCAATTACACAAAACCACCCAAACCCATGGAGAAAAAGGTGAAGAAGAAGGAGCAGTCTCTGCCCCAAATCCTTCATCTTGCTTTATATATATTACTATATTCCAAACCCTAAAAAACTCTGAGATTCCCACCGTGTGATATCACACACTTCTATCCCAACTCCACCCCCACAATCCCAGCTCTGTCATTCCCTTTTGGAAGCTTCTCCACGGCCTCAGGTCAATGCAGAGTTCTCCTGGGGGTCAGTGCCTGGCAGCACAGAAAGCCTGGAATTCTCAGCAGCCCAGGTTTCCAACAAGAAAATAACGCTCCTGTGTTGGTTTTCAGGTGCAGCATCCAGACCACTTTCATCTTTCCTTTTTCAAACCAAGTTGCTCTTAGTTTCTCACCTGCAGACCACAAATTTTTCACCTATAGACCATAAATTTCTCTCAGCACATACTCAAGGCCAGCTGATTCTGGAAGGACGAATATTTTTGCATACACAAAGATTTTAGATAATTTGTTTAACTAAGTTATTTTTTAATTGAGGTGTGAATTTGTTAGATATTTTTTAAAAGTGCATTTAAGGCCATACTTTGGAAATTTTATTTAGACTGAATTTGTCTTGTTCTGTGAAAGCTACTGCATTCATTTTCTTGTGAAACGAGTTGAGTTGGCATCAATATCCTTTACAGGAAGTAAATCTATGCAGGTCTCACAAAAAACATGAGAAAACCAATCTAAGCTTAGCCAGCCCATACCAATTGCTCTTTTTGCCTTGAAACTGTGGCACCAAAATTACAGCATTTTAATTTATTGGATGCTTAAAGGTGACATCAGCAATTTTTTCATCACCTTGAAAAAAACTACTGTATGAGCTGGGGATATTTGATATAAGATAATGTGATGAAGCGAGTCCCAAATCAATGCTTGGGTCCAAAAGTAAAATACAGGTTAAATGCAGGTAGCTAAATTCAAAATCAGATGCCTATTAAATGGCAAATTCTACCTTCTCTACTTGCCCAAACCCTCATTTTGACTTTCTGTTGCCTAATTCAAGCATTTGAAATACCCTTCTCTGGATCACATCACAAAACCTACCATTAAATCTAATCAGGGTGCATTTTACTGGTTGTGCACTCTCACTTTACCATGAATCAGCATCAAATTGCGCACAGATATGTGCACCTTCTTCTATATTTGATGTTGTAACTCCTTCAGGGCATTGCACATGGAGTTAAGTAAAAATCTGGTTTTTAACGAGGAAATAATTAGGCAAATGTACAGAAAACATGGAAATTTTAGATTGTGTGTGCAAAAAACAATGAATTCTTTCACCACTCTGACTCGGATCTACCTATAAAATTTAATAATCCTGCTGTGCCCAATGCCTCATAAACACTTCTTTTTTGAACAACATAATGTTCTGGTTCCTTAAAGTGGAAATTAATAGAGAACTTCCTTAGTAACCTAAGATTTTTATTTTTCTTTTTAATTAAGGTTCTTCCTTTCTTGTCCCTAACACTGGAAAGCTGCAACCAAGATCAGCAAGTATTCTGACTAAAAGAGGCAGAAGAATTTTGGTTTATTGTTATAGTAAAGGAATGTGGAGAATATAAAATTCAGTATTCAGACTGGGTTTATGTCCAGTATATTGCACAGCTGCCTTAATCTGAAGGGCTCAAAAATCTCCTGGCATGAAGAAACTAATGTAATAATTAAATTATTCACTGAATACTTAAAAGTACAACAATGTTACCCTCATTTGTCATCCTTATTTTAAGAGTTTGCTGTGACCATGAAATTGTTTCAGTGCTGGAAAGAAGGATAATTCTTATCACCCACTGCTTAACTGGTGCTCTCTTGTCACAAAGGCCCCCTCAGAAAATGAAGGCTCTAAAACAAATTGAAGACTCTAAAAAAACAAACTCTCTTGGTATTACCCAATTATGCACAAAGAATTGGACAAAAAGGTAATATTAGATTCACCTGAAAATTACCATATGATGCAAGAAAAAAACTAAAGAAAGGGTTCCTTATTGATTGTGGCATTTTTCCACAGAATACTTCATTGGTGGGGACAGAAATGTGTCAGGTTCCAAGAAAGACATTCACACATATACATAGTAACTATTTTTAAAAGCACAAATGAAACAAAAATTTCAAAGTTGGCTTTTTAGGTATTTTAGGAAGGCATTTAGGTAATTATTTGTGATGCTATGAAAACATCACTGTGATTATTCCCTGACACAAAATAGCATAGGAGAAACTTTTTTTGTTTATTTGTTTGGTTTGGGTGGGTTTTGTTTTTTTTTTTTAATCCAGGCAGGTTTTTTTTACAGTTCATCCCCAGCTCAGCCAGTTATTTGCCTGCTGCTTGTGGTGAATGGTTCATGGTGCAACTCGAAAGGAGCAGAGACTCTCAAGATAGGAAACCCTTTGTTAAATACTCCAATACTCCTTTATGGACCAGGGTGAGGGTCCCTGTGGCTGGAGCTCCACAGGGTTATATCCAGAACTGCTATTTCAGTTTGTATCCTCTACAAATGACAGAAACCCTCTATTCATTCTGTGTTTTGGCCAGCAAGGCTTCATTGCCATTTGTTTTTAAATTTTATTTTACTATTTTTGATGTGTTTAACTCCGCCTTCTTTCTTCTAGATTCTCTTCAGAGCAGTAATGTGCATTTTAAAACAGATAAATCCTCATGTTTCTAAGGATATACCTTTTGCATTTATTGGAAAAGTGTGAGGAAAGCTGGGCTAAGCTGAAAGGCTTTTACTATGTAGGACTTGACTTTTAGTAATGTGGCAGAGCTCACAACTGTAAAACTTCAGCATTCCAACAGCATTTGGTTCTCCTCATATGAATGGTTTCATAGATTATAACTCAGAATTTATGCAGGTGAAGTTAATTTCAGCACTGGTGAATAAGGTTTTTTCTCCCATTTAAATTGTTTTTCTTAAATAACCGTCCTCATTTAAAAAGGAAAAATTCTCTGAATCTGGTCTCTTTAAAATTCTTTTTCTAGCTGTGCTCAGAAGACATATTTCCATATGAAAAGGTAAATCATCATTTTCTTATTATATTGATTTTCCACTTACTGTGACGGCAAAGATTTTCAGTCTTCCTAAAAAGAAAATAAAGAAGGATCAAAGTCAACACATTTTTATAACCTGATGAATATTTTCCACGCTGAATCATTCAAGAAATTAAAACCCAATAGATATTTAAAATCATGATGCCAACACAGGCCAGTGTACAACTGCTGCACTCCTAAACATTTAAATTCATTAAGTTCTTGGCAGCCCTATCTTATGTGTGCATATGTTTAATATATTCGTACTGACAGAGGCTCCACTTCAAAATACTCTACCAGATAGGGATCACGAGATGGTATCAAAAGTGATTCACTGGATCCTGTCACAAGTTAGACAAGGTTTTCATCCCTTTTGACATTTTTTCCATGAACAAGTAAACAGGAAATAAGAATAACTACATCCAGCTTTCCCTCCACTACACTGATGTAAACCCTGCCCAGTGGACAAGCAAAGTTATTTGTGTTGACCTATATATATATCTATATATATATATATATCTACTCAAAGAGCATTATTTCTAGCAAATCCCAAAAAAACACCATGAAAGCCCCACCTGCAGCTAGAAATAGTGCCGTCAAAAAAAAGGAGCATTCTATTACCACAGAAACCTCCCCACAGAAAATGTGTTAATGGGCTCAAAAGACAAAGTGACTGCTTCCCTTGCAGGGAACCATGTTATCCATCACTTCCAAGCTGCAGCACAATAAATTCCAGCAGTAGTTATGGAATTGCCAGGACAGCTCATGACAACCCATCAAACTCCCTGGAGAAAATATTCCTGGATATCCAGGACACAAAAACCTTAGTAGAATTCAAGAGAAAAATCAGAAATGCCTTTTAAGCTCAGCAAATGGCAAAACCTCTAAGATACTTTTCACAAGGTCCCTCTCATAAAATATTTTTCGAGTTTTAACACCTCTTATTTGAGGCACATCACATAAGAAACCACGAAGCAATACTCAAATAAGGAACTGATACCAGAGCTTCTAATAGTTATTGAAAGATATCCCAGCTATAATTGAAGCCAGGGAGCTACAATCAAGATGATCCTTACTAAAATAAACTAATGAGATTTGACAGAATATGAGTTTCAGCCTAAATACCAACAATGTCACGCTGTCAGCAAATGAAATATGTTAACTGAAAACTGTTGCATTTGATTTAAGGCCCCATCATGCAAACCAAGAAAACAGGTCACCCCAGACCTTCAGGGAATCTGTTCTTACAGAAATTTTAATTTTGCTCACAACCCCTGGGAAGCAGAAATAATGAAGTGCCTTGCTCAGAGATGTAAGAGGCGTACTGACGGTGTTACAGGTCACGTTACCTCATCTACCTACACGGAATATCCAGCTGAAAGAGCAGATAATCGGGACTAGACGGTGTGCTCCTTCACTCACGCTGGAAATCCTGCTGCTGTGGGCCTGAGGAAGTGTTAGTAATTTCCCCAGAATCAGAGGGACACCAAGCCTGTCTCTTGTTTCAGTCAGAGCAGAAGGAATGGGGTTTTTACCTCGCTAAGTGTAATACAAGAGCTCCTTACAGAGCATGGAAGCTGTAAAATAAAGTAGGGTGAGCCAATAACTCTTGAAAGAAGTCTCTGGATCAGCTCCTGACAGCAGCTTGTAGATGCAGACGTCTGAGCCTTTTTGGATGCAGTGGGAATGCCAAAAATATTCACCCATCCAAACCTCGGGCTGCAAACCCAGGCGACCCCACTCACTGAAAAAAAGTGACCCTAAAACGTGTGATCGTGTCAGTCCCACACATTCCTGGGCCAGCTGGCCTCAGAGTGTGAGCCTTGAGGGCTCTGCCTCTGGGTAGCTGCTGGTTTTGTGCCCTGGTGTCCTCTGCCTTCCTGGTAGCCAAGTGGCTTCTGGCTCCTGCATGGGCTCCGTGATCCAAACTCCTCCGAAGCTGAAATCCTTGGAGGCACTACAATTTGAGTATCACCACGACTCCCCACATTTCCACACGCCTCGGAAAACACCACCCAGCCCAGGAGAAGAGCGCTGCAGTGTTGCAAGCCCTGCAGCAGGCTCAGAGCAGGTCCCAGCAGGAGCCAGGAGCAGACACCAGTTATCCAAGGCCACTGGCACGGTCTCTGCCTGCAGAGCAAGCACTTGGGAATGTGCCACTGGAAAGCTGAGCTGCCTCCTTTTATACTGGGACAAGCAGATGGTTAGAAGCTGCACTCAGATGGCCCAGTGGATGTTATGAAGACTGGCCAAAATTTTCAGAGTTTTGGTGCAGCAGCAAGCAAAGAAACTTATTTCTAGTGGCTTGGGCTGCCTGGTAGCTCTGTCATAAAAAGCGTCTTTTTCTGTCTGAATGGCTTGAAAGATGGTAGCACAGTCAGTTTAGCAGCATTTTGTTGATGGTGGTCCAACACTGAGTAAAAACTTTTCCGTGTGAAAATGTCACTCCTTGGACTCACTTCTAGTTTTGAGAGTGCCACAATTTCCTGAAATCACATGCTTTGTGGTGTTAAACACCAAAAATCAGTCATGTCCATACAGATTGAAAAGTGCCACCTAATCTGTGTGGGAGGGTACCTGTGATCTTTGTGGGTTGACGCATGTGGAGAATTCACTGATTTTCCAGCAGTCACAGCAGATATTCACTGACTATTTCTGAGACTCAGCTGGCACTGCAGTCATAAGTGTGACTTTAAAAAATGAGACTGATAAAAGCAAATCAAGCCATTTACAGGAACTGATTATTTTCTTTAAATTTACCTGAAAAATCAGTGCTTTAGACAACAGAAGTTTGTAGTTTGCCCTTAAAAGTATCTTATCCACAACTGAACCTGTTCAGTTCAAAAATTGCATTCGGTATTTTCCTTTTGTCACTTCCTAGACCAGATTCCTGCTGTCTAGTGGAATAAAACTCACTTATTCATGGGGTGTGCAGGGCAGAAACACTCATGACACCTGTAAGAGCTGCAGAAAGTACGGTGAAAATGCCAAGTATTTTGCTAACCTGAGTGCTGGTGGCAGAAACTTTCCTGTTCCTGCTTATACACGATTCATTACAAAGTCTTGTTGCTCATCTTTTCTTCCTACTTGGCTTCTTGATCACTCTCCATTTCTGCCCCATCAATTCACTCCCAGGGTCCACCAAGGAAATAGAAACCTAATTAAGGGCAAAACATTTTGAGCTTACAAAAGCTGAGAAAACAGCCTGGCACATGGAAGAGGCCCAGCTACTTGTGAGATGCAGAGTTACCAGCAAAAAAAAGTCCTCAGAAAAGCCTGGACACAGTCCAACAGTGCTAATAAGTCAAATCAGATTCCGAGACAAGGCAGAGATAACACAGATCAGAAGACCAAAATCAATGAATATTCTGGAGAGGGCTGTGTAAAGATTGTGTGATGAAGTGCTAAGTCAAAAGTGTGTTTATATGAAAATCATTCTCCTGACACAATCAGGCAGGATGGAGACCATGCAAATTCCTTTTACAGAGCCCATCAATCTGTCTCCAGAGAAAATGATGTTAGGAGAGAGATAATCTGAATTTTTTTTTCATGAATTTTTTTGTTGGCGTTTCATTTCTTAAGCAGTAGAAATGAGAATACTGTGAAAAAGGAAAAGATTAGGTAGAAAGGAGTATTAAAGAGCTACAAATATCTCACTGAAACTTGACAATCGGTCTGAAGAAAACAACCTCATAGTATAAAAAGCCCAACTTGTAAAAAAGAAAAACTCTGTAGACTGAGAATCTATAAATAATCTCAAATGGAAAGCTGACTATTCAGCTGGCATAAAATAATTTCCTTTATTTTCAGTCAGTTTGGAAAACCAGACTTTTAATATATTTTCTTTTGATTAAATAGCTTTAAGTGGGTCATACTTTATTTGTCACCATATTTGTATTTCTCTTCTGCGTTTTTAATTATTTTTCAGTAAAAAAAAAATTTCATGAATGTGTAGGGTTTCCAGAAAAAAAAAATCATAAAAGAGTGTGTTCTGCTGCTTTTTTTTTTCTCCTGCAGATTTCAGTAGCTTTATACCAGTGACTCATAGCGTCCACCCTGCTGAATTTTCCAAGCAGAGGAAGTGCGTAACTCACATTTTTCATCATATTATTAGCTTTTACCTTACATCTTCCACAGTGGGATCAAGTGTGCTTCGTTTCTGCTGCCTGAATCCTTCCCTTTTCCTGGATTCAGAGTGAGCACCTCCCTGGAAATGAAATTCAGGGTGAGTGGCCACAGGAAGAGTGAAGGAGGAGATGTCTGGGGGTGCCTTGGGGACCAGCAGCAGATCCACCACTGATCTGCCAGATGTGTGCAGGAAGAATCATGGTGAAATTTGAAGAAAACTGGCAATAGAAAAGGTTCTAATGACTTAAAAACAATTGCATAGAGGAAATGGACTATGCATTTCATGTAGGACAACAATTTTCCTGCAGGAAGATGTGCCCGCTAACACCTGATTTTTTTTGACAAATCCTAAATGCACCTCACTGTGGCACTAAAGAACCCTAATTTTTATATCAGTTGTGTATATTTATGGTTTTATCTCCTTTTTGTCTCCTCCCCCCACATAAAACCGTGATGGGCACCAGCTACTGTGATTGGAAAATTTCTAAGAATTTCAGGGTGGCAGGACTTTTACATGCTTTAAAAGCAAGTCCCTTGAGAAGTGAGTAACACAAAATCAAAGTAATAAAGCTGTTAAAAACAAACCCCTGAAACTCTTCCTCCCCTGATTTTTTAGGTTAATTTGGAAGATTATGCTTTAGGTGCTGTATTCCCAGTGTCCTTTCCTCAAAGGCTGAAAAATAGCCAATTTTAAGTGGAAACAGTGGGCGTTTCCAAAAGGTTTTTCCATTGTAGTCCAATGCAACATGAATGACAATACTTGCTTTTGCAGAGAATGCCATCTTTGCATCCATATTGAAAAGGAAAATTCAAGAATCTTTCACAAAATGCTGCTGAATGTTCATTTATTTTTTTCTTTTTCTTGAGTTGCTGCTGTGGTCTGAGGTGCCAGGAATAATAATCAGCAGGCCTGTGAAGTTGCCCATCGTGACAGTGCTCCTAGGTAAAAGCAAACCTAATATCTATTCATCTTATCTGAGCTGGGTTTAAGCAAACAGCTTTCACTCTGCACCCTTTCATGGTCACATGATGGGAAGGGGGAAGAAAAGAACCTAAATTGTGCTTGGAAGAAAGGCAATAAGCATCCCTGATCACTATTATAGATATAGTTACTTAATGTTTTCTGGATGGTGATGGATGCGCACGCAGCAGTGCTTTGCTCTTCGGCTGGAGTTAACTCCACATCTCTCAAAAAACCCTCCACAGGGCTGATACAGAAACATAACTATCAAGATATGCAGATTAGGCCTCCAGAAGTGTCAGAACTATGTGAAATCAGGGGGGTTTTTTTAACCTCTGTTGAGAGCTAATCAGGCAAGTTTCCTTTGAGACAGTGCACCAGCTCCTGTCATGCTGAGCAGAGCTTTTGGGTTTAACCCAAAACTCGTGCACAGTTGCATTTCTCTCATCAAGCGAAGCTTATAATCAACATTCTGCTTGTTTCAAACCTATGCCTTTGGTCAACAAAATGATAACATCTCTCAGGTGCTTAATAGATAGAAACACACATATTGCCCCAAAACAACATTCCTGTGCCCAGCATCTGGCTCAGCAATGTTCAGCTGTGGGGGCCTGAAGGATGACTATGGAAAAGCCAGGAAAAAATGAAATTTCTACAGATATATCCTCTTGGTATCCAGCAGCTCCATTAGCTGGTCTTTAAACCACCATAAGGTGCTAGAATCGATTTTAAGATTTACAAGAAGGCTTTATTTTAAGATGCTGTGATGTTTCATCCTCTTAGTTACCTGAACCTGACTTATAACTTGGGAAAAAAAATACAATGGAAAACCACACAGGTTCACTTTGCAGCTCCTTTTGTTTTACTCTGTCTAATAAACCGAAAAGAGAGTCCCTAAACCAAAAATAGGGTTCCTAAAAGCCTTGCTGACCCAAACCCCAGAGCACAGGGTGTGGATGAACTGGACTCTCTCAGCCCAAACCCACTGCAAATAAAACAAGTAAACAACCCAAAGAAGGGTGCTGAGGAAATAAACATCATGAAACATGAGGGCAGTGAAAAAACTTGGTGAAATGCCCATTTCTGGTCACTTTCATAGTGCTCCTGGAGGCTCCAGCTCTCCCTGCGGCATCTCGCCACGGTGGGGAGGGACAGGGTGGGCCCAGCAGGGAGAGAAGGGCCCCGAAAATGGGAATGGGAGGGGGACTCTGTCCCAGCCCAGCTCTCCCGGCTGTCCCTGGTGTCCCTGGATCTCTGTGCTGAGGCACCGCTGCCCACATCCCACCTACATCCCATCCCTCATCCCACACCCCAGCCTGCACCTGCATCCCACTCCCCATTCCACATCCCGCTCCCCATCCCTCATCCTGCATCCCACTCCCCATTCCACATCCCGCTCCCCATCCCTCATCCTGCATCCCACTCCCCATCCCTCATCCCGCATCTCACTCCCCATCCCGCATCCTGTTCCCCATCTCTTATCCTGCTCCACATCCCTCATCCTGTTCCCCATCTCTTATCCTGCTCCACATCCTGTTCCCCATCCCACATCCCTCATTCCGCATCCCGCTCTCCATCGCGTACCCCGCATCGCGTTCCCCGTCCCGCATCCCGCGTGCCGCATCCCTTTCCCATCCCGCCGTCCCCCCGCCGGCCCGCGGGGCCCCGCGGCTCCTCCCGCCGCCGGAGGTGTGTTTTCTCGCCGTGCCCCATCAAAGCCCCCTCTGTTATTGAAATCCGAGGCCGCTTCCTGCGCGGCGGTGGACGGGCGGGCCGCGCTCCGGCCGCCCCGAAGAAACGTCCCTTTGTTGGGCCGGGAGGAGCCGGTGCCGCCCCGCCCGGGGCTCTCCGCACCCCCTCTGCCCCCGAGAGGGGTGGGCAACCCCCGCCCGACCCCCGGGCCGCCCCAGCACGGAGCAGGCTCGGTGCCCCGGGGATGGGGACCCTGCCCCGGCCGCGTCCGAGCATCCTCGGTCGCTAAATTCGTCCCCTGAGCCCACCTGCGCCTCGTGGCTTTACAGCGCCTGAAATAACGCGCGCTGCACGCCTCTCACCCCCGCCCCCTCGCCTCCCAGATTTTATTAATAACCTCAAACTGATCCCCTGGTAACTCTCTGTGGGATTGTCGGGGTGTCCTGTGAAGTCGGGCTGCCATGACCCGTGTGGGTCCCTTCCATCTCAGGATATTCCGTGATTCCAGAGAGAGGCGTGTTTATTTGCCTGGTGTTTGTTTTGTTTTCGTTTTCTTTCTCCTTCCAGCGGGCTGTGCTGTGAAGTCGCCGCTGAGGCGCAGCAGTGGTGACCCCGGCTGGGTGAAACCCGCGTCCCCTCGGATGTGCCTCGGCCTGACCGGGATGTGTCAGGCTCCGGCATTTCCTGATCGGGCAGGATTGATGGGCTTGCAGCCTCTTTTGATGGCGCGGGCTGAGAGTTTGACACCCACAATGATAAAAGCTTAGCGGGGTCCGGGCTGGAGAGTGAAGTCGGGGATTTGCAGTGGGTATGACACAAACACATTCTCCTGTCCAGCGTCGGAGAAGGAGCGGGTGGGAGGGCGGGGGAAGGGAAAAGGATAAAATTAATCCACAGGACCAAATTGGCTGGACCACCTGAGCTTTTTAATCTAGCAGATTTTAGGGGTTACAACTCCACATCTATTTCCTGCTGCTGTTGGGAGATTCAGACATCAAGAACCTCATTTTTCTCAAGCGGAGCAAAGTAACACCTGCTTTACATAAGTAACATTTTATTACTTTTTTGAGCCCAAATTTGCCAACACGTAGTACATCTACAAGGCTTGACCTTTCCCCCCCGTTGCTTTCATCTCTTGTTGTTTGATTGGGGGTTTTGGTTTTGGTTGGTTGCTTTTTTAGACTGGACACATTCAGAGATGCAACAACGCCCACACCTTTTGCCTCCACTTGTCAGGTGTGAGATTTGACGTGTGTGCTTTCCCTGCCGCGGCATTTAAGGGGTTAAAGCCACACGCTGCGTGGATTTTGGCAGAATCCTCTGGGGCTGTGTGTCTCATGATGTGAAGGGGACAGCAATACAGAAAATTTTGATGCTGGAGGAACACTTTGGCCTGGGGTGGCGTTTAGGAATTGCATAAAGTCTTGGGATCAACAGCTGCTGGGATTTAGGGATGCCAGAGTGTCCCAGAACACAGCAAGGCGTGCTCTGGCTTTGGGGTGTGATAAGAGAAGGTGGGTTTGTTTCCTGGATTATAATTCTACTGGAAGTTGGGGGTAAAGGGAAAAGAGAAGGGGATCCTGTTAGATCCAGCTGTTTCCACCCCGCCTCCACAGCTTTTCTGCCTCACTTTCCCGGTGTCTGAAACCCTCAGAGTTAATGGGAGTGCGGGGGGTAAAGAAGGAGCGGGGGCTGGGAGGCAAGTGGTCAGGAGTGTCATGTTTCTCAGGGTGTCACACACCCTAAATCCCTAAATTCAATGGTCTCTTCATGAGGAACACTACCAACTTCTTTCTTTTCTCTCCCCCCACTTTTTTTTTTTTTTTTTCCTCTTCTCTTTAAGTCCCATGTAGTTTTTAGCCCAGGACTTGCGTGGAGCCGAGAGAGGGGTTTTTTTTAGGTGCGGATCTGGGCGGGCTGGACCCGAGGGGCGAGGACAGGGACCTGGAGGGAGAGGGCAGCCTCGCTGGTCCGGGGCTGGGTGTGTGAGCCGCAGGGAAAACCGCGCTCGTGTGGGTTTATTTCCCCCTCTCATTCCCGGGGTCTGAATGGGAGCACGTTGGGCTGTAATTAAGACATCTTGGAGGCGTACTTAACTCATGACGTGTTGCTTTTCTTTTCCTCTCGGTGAGAAAGTGGCTCTCTCTTCCCTGGATCAGGTCCTCTGCCACCCAGAGCCACAAAGAGACACTCGGGACATAGACACACACACACACACCCGCTCTGACTTAAGGTGAGCACCAAAAACTTCTTCCTGCGCTTCGCTGCCCTCCGTTCCCAGCTGCTGGAGAGTCCTGAGAGCATCTCAACTCGCAGGGAGCTCTGCGCAAGGTAAAGAAAAAAAAAAAGAAAGAAAAGAAAAACAAAAATCAAACTTTTAGGAAAGTTTGGTTTGGTTGTTTTTTTTGTTTTTTTTTTACTGTTTTGCCGCTCCGAGTGGGATGGGGACCCCGCGAGCAGCGCCTGTGGCATCAGCTGCAGGGCTGCCTGCTCTGGAGGGATTTTTGGGAGTTCTGATTTGGCAGCTGAGGAGGGGGGCGAGGAGGGTGAAAGACGGATTGAAACTGGCTAACTTCAGCGTCTTTGACTTCTAAGCGCTCTGCGTTACCAAAGGAGGGATCATGTTGCAACTGCAGAAAGACAAAAAAGTCGTATACTTCTGCTCTGTGGCTTCCTCCTACGGGATTGTTCTTCTCGCAGAGATTTGTCCCTTTTTTTGTTGTTTTGATTGTTTGTTTGTTGCTTGTTTCATTCTTTAAGTATTCCTCCATCCATTCAGATGCTTTTAGAAGTTTTCAGGACGTAGGGAAAAAGAGCAGGGTAGACTGAGAAAAAAGATTCCAAGGACTGGAAGCAGAATCTGCACAAAGTACTGCCCATCCAGTTAGAAGCAAGAAGATTTTGATAAGATGTGATATGTTACATACTGATGTCATATTTGGCTATTTATTGTCAAGGGAAGCCTGAATAACGTTTGGCACAGGCTCCTGCACCCTCTGCACTCACTGATAAAGTTGGGATGCCTCAGCATTTTACAGATGTTGCTGCACATGAGTTGGTCCAGGGGTCTGATAACGGCATCACTTCACTGTTTGTTTGGGGTTTGGGGTCAAACCCACAGAAGGGTGCCATTCAAAACGCTTTTCATGGCAAAACTCCTTGTGTGGTGAGTTTAGATAGCAATGGCTGGAAAGCTTTTTTGTGTGTTTGAATTAAGGAGGTTTATTGCTGTTTGTGTATAATTAGTGGGGGCTTAATTGCTGCTGGGGTCTTTCAGGACAGAAAGTGCCGCCATATAGTTGGTGCGTGGTGTCATGCAAGTGGTACAACACCTTCAGGAGGCTCTGGGAGCCCGGCAATGTGCTCAAGAGAATCATCTAGGTGATGAACAGCAATGAATTTGCATTTATGTCTGCTTCAATGCCTAAAATGAGGGAAGAAGGAGCTGTGGAGAGAGCCCTGTTCTGTCAGAAGTGTGTGTGGTGTGGTGGTTGACAGCACAGAGGAGTTGGGGTTCAGACCCCCTCAATTAGCACAGCTTCCAGAGAGAGGTGGGGAAATAGGGGTCACAACCAGCAAAACCATCACTGGACCAGGAGGGATCTGCAGTGCCAAGGTGTGGCACGCAGGAGGCAAAGCCCTCGTGCCACACACGGGCACGAGTTTTCTTGGTTTTCTTGGGGTTTTGGGTCTGGTGAGGACACCCAAGAACAGCCCTGTAAAGCACAGCTCAGCAAAGCTGTTCTGAGTGCATCACCCGAGACCCCAACCCTTACACACCTGCCAGGGGGGAAAGGGAAGGTGGAAAAGTGCAGGAGGGAATAAAAAAAAATTAAAAAACAATAAAAAAGAAAGAAAAGACCAGTTTGTGACAATTTTCAATGCTATAAAGGGAAGTAGCATGGGAAAGATGTGGAGAGCAGCTTTTACAAGTTAAATCCCCCCAAAAACTAAATTTAACAATGAAGGCATTTCCAGTCCTCACTGAAATTTTTGCCAAAAAGCCAGTCTTCCTAGTAAGATTCCCGGATGTGTAAGCAAACTCCAATAAGAAAGAGGAAAAAAGCCCATCAGGAAGAAAAGTTTATGTCCCTGCCAGAGGCTCACAGCACAGCCCACAGCAGAGCATCCTCTCATCCCAAACTCAGGAGGTTCATTTTCTCCCCAGTGCCACTGAACCTGGTTAAAACAACCCAAGATACTAAAAGGGAAAAAACAAAACAAAACAAAACAAAACAAAAAAAAAACCCAATCAAACAAAACCATGGAGAAGAACAAAGGCTTGGGGCAGAGGGAGAAAAGGTTTCAGGAAAGGATGGAGGGTTTCTGTTGCATTACAGTTTGTAATAATTTGTAAGAAGCGTCTTTTCTACTGTAGGTCCCCAACTTTTATGATTTTTATGCTGATTTGTTACTAAAAGGAATATTTTTGTCACAGCCTGGAGCCAAAAGGACTGTTATCAATACTTAATGAAGTTGCTTAACCTCCTTGCCCCTCAGTAAAAAATCTGGAAGCAATATGTACCACCCCTTAAAAGGTGTCCTGAGATCCCCAAGTGCAAGAGAGACTTTGCAATTGCTTACATTTAAATATATTAAAAGTTTTCCAATTCGCTGCAAGGATTAAGAGGTGAAAACTGGAATTAATATTTTCTGCTTTTCATTTGCTTTTTCACTGAAGCACTGCTTAAACTGTTCCTGGGAGTTTAAATATTTAGCATTTCTGTTTCATTGTAAAACTGACAGTGTATTTCATTGCTCGAACTCTATGGAAATGAAAAGTTTTTTGGGGGGGAAAAAAGTTATTTTCATATGACAAGCTGCTTCTGTTGCTGGTGAGGAAGTATTAGACATTCTGTCTCCGCTGGTAGGAACTGTAGCACACAGTGCTGCGCCTGAAAAGGCATCTTGTAACTTGTAGGTAACAAAATGTTCTTTGGGGTAGGGAAAAAAAAAAAAAAAGGCAAAAAAAAAATTTAAAAAGCTCTGAATATACTTAGGATTTCAATCAATGGTGTTTAAGGAGGATTAGAGGAAGCAGCTGGCTAAACAAATATTAGGTGTAGAGTGGATGCAGTGGTATAAATTAATAATGCAGTTCTTTATCTGCCGTATGAATGAGAGGTTTTGTGGAGATAAGGCGGCCCAAACGCGGTCACTGGATGCCACCTAGTGGATATTACCGAGTCTTTTGGCAGAATTTTCTTAAATTCACATCTGTAACTAATTCAGGTGCAACTTATCTGTAAGAGCTTAGTTTTATTCACGTTTATCACTAAAAATCAAAATAAGATTTTTTTTTTCTGGGATAATTTTAAATTATATTTTTAGGGGAGGTTTTCTCTGTGTTTTCCATGCCCATTGGGTATGACAAAAATCAGCTTGGCTTCTATTTGTAATTTGCCACTAACATCTGTTTACAGAGACTTTTTAAACTACTCAGTCTAAAAAAAAGCTACAGCTTCACAATCAGTTTGATGGGCTGGGCTGTTAGTGTACAAATGAGGAAATTTCTGTACAAATATTGTGTCAGGAGAAGCTGTAGCCAGCAGCAAGGATTTTAAAGCTCCTTCCAAAAGTCCTTTATCACATAGGATGTGCTTTTCTTAACCCCATTTGTGGTTTTTCCTTGAATATTGTGTCAATGATAAGCATAGACTAAGAAAATGTATTATTTCTCATATCTGATAAAAGGTCATAAACCTTTTTTTTTTTTCTTTATTTCACTTGCTGTTTATCTCCACCTTCCTCAGATGTCAGACACACTCATAGCTTAAATTGTCTTTTTTTACTGGGGAAAAGAAAATTATTTATTTAACAATTATAAAGACTGTTTATTCAGTGGTAGGTATTCAGGTGCTGTCAGCTCTCATAGCTCTAAAAATCATCCCATCCATCATAAAGTTTTAAGCAAACATGCACCTGGACATACTTTGTGATGGGATTTATGGAATCTGGCCAGCTCACAGGCTTCTACTTCCTCAGATTTTTTTTTTTTTTTTTTAAGCCACCATCAACACAGCTTCCACTGCAGCCACCCCTTAGACACCCAAATGAGGTGATGAATGCCTGGTTCTGGTCCTATATTTTTAAAATAAGTGTCACAGTGGCTATTGGACCAAAGAGCTATTAAAATACATGGCAAAGCCAAGCTCCCAGTGCTTAACTTTCTCCTGGTTTTCATCACTGAGCAGGAAATGAAATGGCAATGTCACACACAGCAGAACAGACAATTCCTATTTCCTTCTCCTTCTGTCAGCTTTGAAAACACTTTTTTTATTGTTTGTGTGTTCGCTTCAGATTAGGACAACAGGTTGCGTGTCTCAAACATGATCAATAGCTCAAAAAAAACCCCAAAAAAACCATCTAAAGCATGCATGAAGAAGGCACACAGCAGTAGCCTGCACTGGTTACCCTGGAACCTTTTCCCAAGACTCACGTGAAATATTGCCACAGGAGGTTGTTAACAAAATCGTGAGTTAATGGCTAAAGCCTGCTTTGCCATTAATCAGGAAAAGTTTATGAATTACAGACTAGGAAGGCCAAATATCACAGCAGCAAATGAGCTAATTGACTCAGTCCTGTGCTTCACAGGTGGCTTTAGCTTTCCCTTCAGCTCTGCCCAGCCTGGTGCTGTGAATCACAGAGGAAAGAAACACAAACCTGATTAATGAGAGTCCTTGCAAGGCTCCTAGGACCGAGTTTTCCACTGGCACACAGCGACTCTGCCACTTCAGGGCACACCAGGGCAAAATCTGCATCATTCACGGCTTGGCATAGCAGGAAAAAATAATAAGGCATGAGACAGAGGAATGTCCCTGGATATATGTGTCTTGCTCTAAAAAATGTCATCTTGGCATTTGCCTTACTGCAGCAGACCCTTATCTTGAGACATCTTTCCATTAATAATGTCTTCTAATCACCTTAAGAACATGCAGCCTACAAGGAAAATGTGGGCCATGGAGACAGGTTAGAACAGAAAAGGGCTTGACAGGAATCTCAGGTGGTTAGAAACAAAAAGTTTCAAGCCACTCCAACGTAAAAAGAAGGAAAAGTTGGAAACATGGAATGATTTGGGTTGGAAAGGGAACTTGAAGGTGATCTAGGATCTTCCAGCTCCTGTGCTGTGGGGTTACTTAGAGATAGATCAGATTTGGGTTTGATCAGTTTTGCTCTGGGTATATTAAGTGTTTTTTGCATGCCATATGTTAATTTGCACTACCTGTGCCATGGTACCTGATAATTCAGCTGGTACCTAAATTGTGTCAGCAAGTGAACTCTGCCATGAGGAATACCTAAATCTGCTGTGATTAACCCTTTTTTTATGCTCAGAATTCCTTTCCAGAGGTGCTGCCTGCACACAGAGGGAAGTGGCAGCCTGAGAGATTCTGGTCCAGAAAAAAAGCGCAGATAATCAACATTACTCACGTCCGTAACTCGGTGAAATCAATAGAAACTCAAATAGGCTTCAGTGAATAAAACTTTAAATCTATTTGCATACAAAGCATCATGCATGGCTGATCAGAAAGCAGCTCATAAAGATCCAAACTGCAAATCTGCTCAGTTTTATTGGTATGAGCACCTATAAGGTGATGTCAATAAAGCATTAAGCAAAACTCTGCACATTTGCAAAGAGTAGAGGAATCAAGGCCTGCACCTATGGAAGAAGTACCTGATTAATGTAGGAAAAAGAACTTTAATTGACAAAATATCTTCCCAAACTCTCCAGTTGAAATTAACTACCCATCTATTCATTAACATGCTGCACTCCAGTATATTTATGTGATTGCTGATTGGGTTTTGGGGTTTTTTTCCCCATAAACATATTTTCAGGCAAAAAAAGGAAACCACCCCTGAGCCACATAAAAATAATACTGCCTAGAAATAGGAAAAGCACACTGAAAAATGTGAAAACACTGGAGTGCTGGGCCCAGTCAAAAGATTTATAAGATCCATACCAGAGAAAAATAATGTTACAGGATGTGTGGTGGTTTTCCTACTGAAATTTGAGTGATGCACACGTGATGAAACACCATGATCACTTTCTGATCATGCTGCCTGTGGCCTTGTGAGGTGATTTGCTCAGCTTTTTTAACACCCAAGGTGCTTGACACGCAGCAGAGAAGGTCTGGGATTTTAATTTCATGCTTAACCTGAAGGATTTATGCACACACTGTTATTTTCAGAAAAGCTGTATTTCTGGATTTTCAGATATTTGAAGCAAAATGCCAGGTTTTGCTGAGCCTTTGGGCTTGTTTTTCTAATAGCTTTGATTATATAGATATAAAATATCTACACAAAACATGATTCAGCTTTTATCAGCAAGTCAAGCTGGTAGGCAGATCTTTTGGGTTGGGTTGGGTTTTTTTTTTTCAGTGGTTGCTGTATTTATTCTTTGGTTTCACTGGAACCCATTTACACTGGTGCACTGTAAATAAACTTGATGATCCTAAAGTTCTTCAGCAAGCTAAATAATCCTGAGAGCTGTGTCAATGCAGTGGCTGTGTTTGGTGGAGCCTGTGCTGGCGTGCCTGGACACATTTATCATTCCACATCACTTTGTTGTGCTGTGGGGAGAGGGAAAAACAGCAAAGATGTTGACATCCCAAGCTTCTTCTATGTTTTTAACAGTTGAAAAAGCAGATAGACAGAACAGCAATTCAGCTATTGTTGTTGATGCAAAAAATATAGCCAATTCTTGGGTTGTTGCTCCCAGTTTCCAGGCATTTCATCTGTTTTCACCCCCCCATGAGCAGGCTAAGAGAAACATGCAGATATTATATTTTTTTTATTTCTCCAAAGCAACCTCTATAGCTGGTTCCATCTGCATTTTAATGTAAGTTCTGCTCTGATCAAACCAAACAGAAAAGAAAAACTTTCAAGCCCAGCAGGGCATTTCCCCAGCAGGATGGAAGAACAGCAGTGGCAAGTTTAACATCTTCATAAATGAGCTGGAAGATGTTTCCTTGGCAAAACTAGTGTGGCATGTTTTCAAAACTGGCGAGGGAATAAATGTCTCACTGTGACTATAGAAGCACGTTTCAAATGGGGTTTTGCCAGGGCTGGTCAGCATTGGTACCCTTCAAGGTTTTCATCAGTGACTTGGATAAGGGAATGCAAAATATGCAAAGGTTTTTAGAAATTGCAAAGTACGGAAGAGACTGAATTATTTTCCCTTTGAAGTTTAAATGGCTTTGCCTGACTGGAGAAATAAAAAAAAATAATTAAAGAAAAAAGGAAAACAATGTTTTCACAAAACAGAATGGGGTAAACTGAGTCACCAGTACAACAACCTACAAAGACACTTTGGCAACTAAAAAAACCAGAAAAAATATGTAACAAAATCTAAAGGGGCAAATGGCAGTTCACACTTTGCAGCCCAAATCATAACTCTGTTATATAAAAAAGTAATTCAAGTACAAGATCTTTGCAGGACCAGTTCACCCTAATCTGACTTCAAAACTCATTTGGGCACTCAAAACTTAAAAAATTATTTATTTTCAATCACATTCTGCAAATCTGAGACAGAAGAGGCATTCTCACTGGTGAATGCTACTGTGCTGAGTGATCCATTTTGCATACCAAGTTGATAGAAACTTCAGATTTACTGTTTTTCAAGACCTATCAGGCAGCAAATTATGCAGAGAATTATGAGATAATGTCCCATAAATAGGACTTTTCCAAGGAATAATGGCTGCCTATAAAAAGTAAAACCGCCACGCTTAGGGAAAACTTTGAAAGTGTCAAGAGAAAGCACAGATATTTATTTCCAGACCAGAAGACACAGATTCTGTCAAGCCATATTTAAAGAGTGACTTATTTTTTGCTGCATCTGGTGATTGATAGAGATTCCTTTATTTTATCTGAGGAACTTTGGTTGACATCTGCATCATTACTGAATTATTGCAATTTGTTTGTTTGGACTTCAGCCTTTTCCTGACATTCTAGTGGGGAAAAGTGGCTTTACTTCCAGCTGATTACAGCTTTCAGCAGATCTGTATTCATTCCTGTGGCTTGCAGTGTGCAAAATAATCATGTCAGACGACGACCCTCCTTCCACACACAATGATATTCATCAACTCTTCATTATTATAACTTCAGAGACTGCCATGAAGTGATGACAAGTTTTATGCTTATATATATCAGTATATTAGTAGCAACTTTTCAGTTTATATCGAGTTTATCATATAAAATAAAGCAAAGTCTTATGGTTGTAAGTGTAAAACTGGTGACCACATGGTGGAAGGCAAGAGCTCACCCTGAAAAATATCTAAGGAGAGGGAGGTAGAGAGGAATGTGGAACCACACTGTCTGTCAGTTCCTTTGATACCAAACAGCCAATTTGACTTTTCTTTATTTTTTCCTCTTTTTTTTTTCTTCTATCAGGCTTGAATATTCCTTAAAGTTCTATCTATTTTGGCTTTCTGTTTGTGCCACCTATGAGGAATGGCTCTTTTGCCCATGGAGTCACAATCCCGTTATCAGGGAAATTTATAGATGGAAATTTGTTATCTGGAGGAGTACCAGAAGAAAAATACTCCTCTTCTTTTGCAACTAAATATTTGCAGTTTCAGTTAATATGTGCAAATAAAAATGAGCAAAAGGAAAAATCATCTAGTCAACAGCCATTACTTTTTTATTCTCTTTTTATTCTCATAAGTATTGTCATGAAAAGGAAACTCTGATTCTCTGCAGGTACATAAGCTCTTCCCAGACTTTAGGAGGGACAAGAGAACACACAGGGAATACAAGTGGGTTTACCTCAAGTAAAATTTGATTCATGTTCCTCTGTCATGGAAGCTTAAATATGGCAGGTGGCCTAGAAAGCATTAAAACAAAACAAAACAAAAAAATTCTCATAACGTTTTGTGGGTTTGTTTTATTAAGTCATCAGTTTTGAAGCCATAATATCAGATAAGAGCCTTGACTCCCAGTAGTAAAAGTCTTTTGGCCTTTGTGCTTGCAATGGAAAGCTGAAATATATGAATGCAGGAGTAAACTAGGGAGAATGAAGAATAAAAAAAAAGAAGATATTATAAAATGAAGCCAAAGCTCCAGCTGAGCAGCATTTTCCAGAGCCTTTCAAGGAAAAAGGAAGATAAAAATAGTGGGGGAAAAGCGAAATGTATCAAAACTGTGATATTGCTTTTTCCTCAAACACAAACAGAGGGGCATGAGGGGGAAGCTCAGCTCTTCTGTGCATGGTAGGCACGGCTGTAAAATGTTTAAAAGTCTCCTTAGAACTGTGTTTAACTGAATGTAGACAAGGAAGAAAGGCAGGACATAGTGCAGAAAACACGTGGCTCATTTACAGCTTCCCCATCGAGTCTTCCATTTCCTGTCACCCAGCCCTTAATTGCTCCTGGCTTTGACCTTTAATGCAATTCTCCATCCCGAAGCTGATCAGCTTCTCCAGATTGACTCAGGGAGCTGTGGGTGCTTGATTCAGTGCTGGGAGAGCTTCTTGCAGTGCTGTATTTCATCCCAAAATTACCTCGGATAAATCCCAGGGAGCGCTCTGCTCGGACAGTGAGGGATGAGCCAACAGACCCGCCTGTGATGCTGACCTTTGCTTCCCTTTTTCTGAAATAAAAATCACAGCAGAGGACAGCCAGAGGCCCACAGAGCAGGCCATTATGGATAAATGCCTGCTGCATCCCGCTAATACAGTTTATCATTCCTGCAGGAATCCTGGGGTGATTGCAAGTCAGGCAGCTTTATTGAAAAGCTGAATCCCAGCACTTTGCCGCTTATACTCTGTGGGAAATGGAAAGACAGAAGCTTCCACAGGCACAGGAGAGTTTGATTTGCAGCCTTGGAAGGAGCTTGGATTGATGTAAAAGTACAAGTGCACAGACATTTAGCAGAAAAACCATAAACTTGTGTTTCTGTAATGACTTAACTAAGAAACTGTATTAGGTAATATTAGGGTCTGTAGTGTAGTAATGTAATTATATAGAGTGAGCTAAGAGTTTAGAGGTTATAATAGAAGCATATATATATATATATATATATGTGTATATGTGATATACATATGTGATAGTAGCCCATTAGATAAAAGCATACACATTGCAGTAGAATTAAGTAAAATAGGTTAGAAATGCAAAATAAATTTAGTAGCATCTGTCCATTAGATTAAAAAGTTATATATTGTCTTGTAACAAAGAACTTATGACCACTTAAAACTCTAGCCAACTACTCGCCTTCTTAAATCTCACAGCCTGTAAAACTGAGATTTTTCTGAGCAATAAATAATTTTTAACCCAACTGTAGCCCCACCCCTTCATTAAAACCAGACCTAATAATAATAATAATATCTCACTGCCACTCAGGACAGCAACATCTCAATGCATAATGGAGAGCCCACAGAGGATTTCCAGGGATCATTATTGCCATCCTAACTCCTCTCTGCTCCGAGGAGAGAACTTGCTGTGCCAGCAGAGAACGTTGCACAGCATCATTTTGAGACCCAGGCACCTGAAAATTAATATTAACTGTTACCTTTTAATTATGTATAGCTTTTAATAGGAGAGAGAGAATTGCTGAGTGGTTAGGACACTTTCCTGTAAGGATATTTTACTGTTGCTGGTGGAGCATTGCTTCAGTCCCCTGCCCAGCATTCATATTGATTTGGGCTACCACCTTCAACTACTCATTATTCCAAATTCAGGAGAGATGTCTGAGAGATACAGACTGCAGTGAAAGTGAATGGGAGTGAAATAAAAGGATCTAGACTGCCTGAGAGTACTGGGAATCATCTAAGGGGGAAAAAAAAATTATTTGCCCCAGAAATGTTCCAACTTGCTTCTAGGGAAAATACAACAAATTATACAAGGAAGATGTGGGAACAGTCAGAAAGCCTACATAACATTAAAGCAGGTTGTCACTTATAAATGGCACATTTTAGTGATCAAAATTAACACTAAAAAATTACATGTAATAATGGAAATTATATATGGCAATTAGTGCATCTTTTTGAATGCAAGAAAACCCCCCTTACTCCCTTTGCTGAAGATATATTCTATGTGAATTCACTTACTTTACCAAGAAATATATGGCTACATGAGTAAAAGGAAAATAAAAATCTGGTCAAAACGCCTCGAGCAATGACGTTATTGTTCTTTCTGAAGAAGACAAAAAAGGCAGTTCTGGCTCAAGCTTTGCTGAAGACTGTCATGCAGCTTTCCACTATTTACTTTTCTAAAGGTTAACACAGCAGCCTGAAAAATCTTGAGTAATTACAGTGAGGGCTGTGTATGCTAATGTCTTCTGACTCATTGACTCAGAGGCCAATAATATTTTATTTGATTTTCTGACTTCATTTTCCTGTTAAAACACAGATAGCCTCTGAGATTACTGATTTATAGATTCATAGGCATCATCTGAAGGATTTTGTGTACTTTTATTCAAAGCAGGTAAAATTGTTTCTCGTTCTGGCCCCTTGCTCTGCTGATTTTTTTTTGTTGGTATGTGCTTGAAAAGAGATGTCACAAAGTACAGTTCACTTTTAGTTATTGCATGAGGAGATGCCATAGGTCTTAGATAATTTGGGGTTTTCCAGATTTCAGCACATGGGAGACGACATTTCTGATCTGGGGGTTTCAGGAAAGCCAATGTGAACTTAAGACATACAGCTTGTAAAAGATATTCCCCATTAAGGCATTAACTATGCTGCATTTAAACACCAATTCCTACACTTCTGCCATTATATTTTCAGGTTTTAAAACAAATAGGAGCTGTGGGACTCTCTGGGAGGTGGCAGAGTCCTGCAATGTCCTCCAACAACCTTGCCATAGCTCACCTTCAGAAGGATTTCTTCAGAGCCATGAACATAATAAAGTTATTCTTGCAAATTGCTTTTAATCCCTACATTGTAAATGCCAAAAGAGAGATGGCAGACAGCATCAAGTAATTTAAATGAATGCAAAGTTAAAATGATATATATTTTTTTTTTTAATAAAACTGGTTCTGGAACACCTTTAGCAGTCTCAAATCAAATCGAAATCTTGTTAGTTTTTCCTGTACATATCCACAATACAGAGAACCCTAAATATACATTTCTAGACTCAAGGAACTCTTGGCCAGAAAACATTTCCAGGTCAGGATATTCCCCCAGCTACCTTGCAACTGCTGAAAATGTTCCTTGAATTTGCAGCTGTGGGTGTCTCTTGTGAAATTAATATCTTTGCTCCAGTGACCAAGAACCATAGACAGTGTTGCTTAGCCTCTCATTTTTGCCTGCTGAAAATCAAACAATATTTATCTTTGGCAGCACCCACTGGACTGTTTTGCCAGTGTTACAAAATTAAGTCACTTTTCCTTTTCTTTCTGATGTCCAGCAAAAGGAAAACTGGGCCTTCACAGCTTTATCCTAGTAATATATTAAAACCCAGAAGTCTCTTCAGAAATATTTTCATTGGTTTGGGTCTTTGTGGTTGAGTTGTTTAGGAGTTTTTGGTTTTTTTTTAATTTTGGTTTGGTTTTTGGGGCTTTTTTGGTGGGGTTTTTTAGCAGATTTTTTTTTTTATTTTTCAGGTTTTCATAGGTTTTTTTTCAGATTTCAGCATTATCCCAGGTGTTTTAGGACATCTAGAGGAACCATTTCTAGATGTCCTAGTAGATGCTAGGTTGTTAGGTTTTATTCTATTGTATCCTTAACATACAAGCACAAGAAAGGAGAATTTTGAGAATCTTTTCCAGCCAAATGTCCATTTGAAAGGATGGGAACACACAGGTGGGAGGACAGTGCAAAATATTTACAACTTCTCATGAAGGGAAGCAAACCTGGGCAGAGGTAAAAAAAAAATTCATTTTGGCTAAAATTAAAATTAACTGAGAAAGTATAAGTGGTTAACAGCTGCAGAAGTTTGAAGTGAGCACAGAGAGGTTGGATCCTGGGCCACAGTCCTGGATGTTCTTTTTTTTTCCTGGGATTTGCTGCTTGCTCTGCCATGGGACTGCAGGGAGCTGCTCTGTGTCCCTCCCTGAGCTGCAAACACATCTCTTATCCCCAGAAGAACAAGACAGAAAATAGTTTCTTACAAAATTTTATTTAAAAAATATTGAATAAATAATAAATAAGTGCTATAATTTATTTATAAGGCATTGTAAAGAGAGAAATCAGCTGAAGTCCAAATATTGTTTCTGAATTCAGAGCGCGTAAGGAAAATCTGAGTTGTAGTGGAGGTGCTATTTATAGCTTTTATGTACTGAGTTTATAGTAGAAATGAGTTTATAATGGAAAGTATGTCAGGTTATGAGTGTGCCAGTACCTTTTTTCCAACAAAATCTAATTTGAGACATTTAAACAGAGGTGTTTGGAGTGGAAGACTAGCATCAAAAACTTTA
Organism: Chloebia gouldiae; assembly: GCA_003676055.1. Lineage (NCBI taxonomy): Eukaryota > Metazoa > Chordata > Aves > Passeriformes > Passeridae > Chloebia > Chloebia gouldiae. The sequence continues at coordinate 901,805 of QUSF01000057.1, forward strand.
TTTATTTTTTTTCTTTTCTGATGACCAACGTGAAATCCTTCATAAAATACGTGTGCCAGTCCTTTTATAGTAATAATGAAGGGAATCTCTGGGCTTTTAAATAGCATCAGACTTTAGAGACTTTGAAATGGAGGTCACCCAGATCCTCTGACAAAAACTGTGAGGGAAGGAGCCACAGCACATCCTTGTCTGATTTGGGCTTCCCCTGTTTGCTCTCACTCCACCCAGATCCTCAGAATTTGCTCTTCTCCACTCCCTGCCAGCTCCTCACCCACATTCTTGGAGTAAAAGGAAAAACAAAAAGCACCCAACAGCCTTGTTTTGTTGCCACCATTGCTGTCCCGCGTTTCTTTAATTGATTTTCCCTGCAGCACATTGGGAGACTGAGACTGAAATGCCTCTGGTACCCAAAGGCTGGGATTGTTCCACCCTGACACCAGCGCAGATCAAAGCCAAAACGCCTCAAGGTAGCCTGGAAGCAGGAGGAAAATGGTCCCTTACTCCAGGTTTATACAAAACAGACCCAAGGCTGCATCCCAAAAGATGTGCCGTATAAATTTGAGATTCAAGCAGTAGGGCTCAAAGGCATTCATTCTGTCTGGTGTGATCTTTTAGTGGCACGTTGGGGGTGAGAAATCTATCTTAACTGAATGCATGTTCTTACATCTGTGTAAGATCTAATTAGAGCAATGACCTGATTTTTTGGGGAAGAGATTTTTGCTGTCTACAGCCTTTCCAGTGAGACTAGACCATTAAAAAGCTCATTAATTATATTTATACCTCTCAGATTATTTTGTTTTGATGCTAGGAAACTGCTTTTTAAATAGAATCCATTCCTCAAATTGACCAAGAGACAGGAATATTTTCTATGATTACCTTCATGTATCACCTAACGGAACCATATTTTCTAACCTTATGTTGTCAGTGACATTTTCTTTGCTACTTTTTGCTGTATTAACAGCTATGGCCCCTAAAATGAGCAGATATTCTCCCGTTGGATATGCAGCTCCTTTGAGAATGTTGAGAGAGCTTCTCCACATGAATAACCCACATTAGGAACAGATTAACCACCACAGAAGTTTGAAGGAGGGGTAATGGAGGTTGCATGTGGGGTCTGCTCAAGCCCATCCTGTGAGGTTCCAGTCCCAGAGAACAGAAGGTTAATAGTTTATAAATAAGCATTCAATTTCTGCCTGGGACCCACAGTAGCTGCATGAGTAAGAACATATATTGATGCTCCAGGGGTGCAAAAACAGAGGGAAATTATTTTATTGCAGGTTTCATGTTGGGTGGTTTCCCTCTTTGTCACCAGTAAACATCGAGAGAGAGAGAGGAAGAGCAAATTCCTGAGCACTGGTTATTCTAAACACCTGAGACTGGTGCAGTCAGAAATATATATTGTTTTATCAGGGTGTTATCAACAACCAGATGGACATCCACACATGTGTAATATACAGATAAAAAAACGTTTTCTACAATGAGCATTCATTGTGCTGATTAGTAGTCTACAATTAGTAGAGTGCTATTTAGTAGACTGCTAATTAGTAGTCTGACAGGTAAAATTATTGTTATTATTATAATTATTATTATATTTTAATATGTC